>OY720442.1:68072421-68672421 GCA_963082915.1 Dolichopus griseipennis | reverse complement strand
ATTCAAAGCTCTATAATTATATTTCAATATGTGTCAAAGGTTTTTCTTAATTTTGAAGGGTTACGAAGCTACAGCCCCTGCAAATTCCAAAAAAGCCCTATATTTAAAATGATATAACATGAGTTCTGCTTTTATAGACTTAACAAAAATATGTCGACCAAATTTATAGGGTTGCCATACGGTACTAAAATTTAGCATTATATAAAACTCAATTTTTGCAAAATTTTTGGTCCCACATATCTCTTAAACGGTTTAACGCTTGAAATTTTGGGAGAAGTTAGATCCTCAAAAGTTAGTAGGAGTCGGTTGATAAAATTTTTTTGTCAAGCCCCCTGTTTATAAAGAAGGGGGGGAGAAGCTATAAGGCCTCGAAAATTTAAATTTTGCTATTTTTAAGCACCTGTAACTTGAATACCTGTCCAATTTTTTTTTTATTAATATACAAAATTTGAAGGTCCAACATTATATTTTAACATATGTTATAGGTTTTTCTTAAATTTAATAGCGGTTCTTTAAATTGAAGAAAGTGTCTCTCAGTTTTACCCATTTTTGCTTAGATAATAAAATTCTAAGCAAAATTCCACATTTTGTTTTAATTCCTAGAAACTACAAAAATGGAGAGAGAGGGGGAGGGGGGGTTAGATGAAGTTAGGTCCTTGAGAAATTTGGCAACCTTCCCCATTGAAGGGCTATTAGAACTTTAAAATAAAAAATTTACTGTTTTTATAAGTAAGCAGTAACTTAGTCACCAACGTATATATTTCCTAAATAAAACGTTAATATTAAAGCTTGAACATTATATTCCGATAAAATACTTAGTATAAAACACTATATTATTTTGAAAATGTGCTTTTTTAAAAACCCTTGGTTTTTTATCATCACTTGTTTATTACTCTTTTTAGACTTTTTTTTTTTGAGGTGATATCATTTTTGTAAAGTTTGCATAGACATTACAATTTTTTTTTTACTTTTGAGTTTTTGTTGTTGTCAAAATTTATAAACATATGTATGAGTTTTTTTATTTGTATGATTCTTTTGAATATGAAAAAGAATAATACAGAATTTTAGAAGAAGTATAAGAAATAATTCAAGTCCTTTTGTGTTACCTACACCTTTTAAGTAAAAAAATTATGTTGAACTACTTAAATTTTTATTACGTACCCTTAATTTTTCAAATTAATGATTTTAATCAACATATTTGTTTTAACATAATAAAAACAAACATTTTTATTGTTCCTTTAGCCAAATATTGTCTTAATTTTTCTGTAATTAAAGAGGAATTTCAAAATTCTAAATGAAAGCAAATAGCATGTTTAGAAAACTTGTCGATAAAATTAATAAAAACATTTTTGCTATTTAGGTATGTATCTTCTTGGATAATTTTATAGTGTAGTTTTAGGTCAGTTATATGAAATTTTTTCTTTACTCGGTTTCTGCTTTATTTTCCAGCAGTGCAGATATCACAATTATTTGTTATTTTTGACAAAAAGTTCAAGAACAACATAATAAATTTTACTTTTAATACCTTCATATGTTGCTATTATCCCAGAATGATCTAATTTATTTTTTTTATATTTTTTTTTTTTAAGTTTCATCTTCCACATTATATCTGCGAAGAAATAACATTTAAAAACAAGTAAAGAAACAGTCAGTCGGTTCAACCGACTTAGAAATACCCTTCACCTATTTGGTTCAAATTTAAGGACATATCCATAAGTCATTTTAACACCATAGAAGCTGTTATTAATTTGATCGTAAGACATAGCTAACCAAATTAACTGTATAATACTAAAAACATTTTTTAATTACCCTATCTATTAAAAAATACTACAAATTCTTACTAATTTATCTATTTAAAAATATTAAAAAACAAACAAACTTGAAATAAATGAAAATATATTTATTCCAATTCAATTACAAAATGAAAAAATTCTAATTATTAAATTTTGTGATAAAAAGATAATATATTTAATAATCCAAATTTTTAAAAATTGCAATTATTTTAAATGGTAAGTTTATATACCTAATAGAAAAACTTATAAACGCAAAATATGCAATAAATGTATTTCTAAAATACAATTAAAAATTTACAATTTTCATATAATTCATTTAAATATAAAAATAAATTTTACATAAATGCAGCAAGTACCTTTGAACATAGCTGAACCACTACAATTAAGTCTAGATTTCGGAGACACATAGGACATAGGAAATATATTCTTTGGCTTCGAAATTAAACTCGACCACAACCAATTCCCATGGTACTTTCATTACTAGTAACCTACTGTTAAATTTCATCTAAATACCGGCATTATTTTTTGAGTTATGATGTTTTTAAGATATATGTTTGTTAGTCATTGAACTTTTCAAGGGTTCCAGGACCCGAAATTATGGTACGATTTCGCCCATATGCAGTCCCGTCATACTTTCAATACTAGTTAACCCTTGTACACAATTGGAACGCTATATCTTAATTTTAAGTTACTAGTTTTATTAATTTCGATGACAAGCTTTTACACATTGGGGGGTCTAAGAGAGGTTCTGAACCACCACTCCAATTGATCCCAAATTAGGGGGGCACGCAAAAAATTGTAAAGAACACCCTTGTGGCAAATTGGAAGCTTCTACATTTGTTTCAAGTAACTATCTTTATTAATTTCGAAAATATGCTTTAAGGGCCTAAGAACTGAGTGGCTGGTCTTCGATCCACTACTCCAATGGGGCCCAAATTTCAAAGACACTTACGAAATAGGAAGGGACACCCTGATACCAAATTTGGAGGTTCTATCTTCATTGGTTTCGGAATTATGCTCGTTTGGCCTAAATTCGATCAAAAAGTTCTAAGTTCCGAACCCATTGTCCAATCCCGACCTTACGCAATTCCCGAAGTATTTTCATTACTAGTAACCTACAGCACAAATTTGATGAAGATAGCGTCATTAGTTGTTGAGTTATCGTGATTTTTTATATTTGTTCGTTAGCCCTGAAACCGATTAAAAGGTCCAGAATCCGAACCCATGGGCCGATTTCGCCCATATGCAATCCCCGCCGTACTTTCAGTCCTAGTAACCTACAGTTAAAATTTCATCAAGATAGCTCCATTATTTTTTGAGTTATCGTGCCTACGGACGGACGGACGGACGGACATGGCTATATCGACTAAGGCGGTCACGCTGATAACAAATATATATACTTTTCCATATCTAGCTCGCTTCCTTTAGGTGGTTACAAACACCATACCAAAGTTAATATACCCCTTTACCTATTCTATAGGTGTAGGGTATAATAAAAGATTTAAAATGAGTTATTGTAATATCTTATCCTCGTGATCATTAACTTCTGAAAAGATTCCCACTCTTCCTTTTAAAATATATCTTCGTAGAATATTTGTGGTGTTATTATTTAAATCATTTATATCAATGAAAATTCATCTTTAAATATTGATTCGAATTCTTTGTCTTTTTTACATCCTGCACCTATGAAATAGGAAAAGGGTATATTAACTTTCGTATGGTGTTTGTAACCAACTAAAGGAAGTGAGCTAGATATGGAAAAGTATATACATTTGTGATCAGCGTGACGTCCTGAGTTGATATATCCATGTCCGTCCGTCCGTCCATAGACACGATAACTCAAAAACAAATGGAGCTATCTTGATGAAATTTTAACTATAGGTTATTAGGACTTAAAGTACGGCGGGGATTGCATATGGGCAAAATCGGTCCATGGGTTCGGATTCTAGACCTTTTAGTTGTTCTAAGGGCTAACGAATATATAAAAAAAATAAGGATAACTCAACAACTAATAGCGCTACCTTTATGAAATTTGAGCTGTAGGTTACTAGTATGATAGCAGGGATTGCGTGCGGTCGAGATCGGACCATGGGTTCGAATCCTAGAAGATTTGATCGCATTTAGGCCAAACAATCATAATTCCGAAACCAATGCAGATAGAACCTTCAAATTTGGTATCAGTGTCCTATGTCTTTAGAGTCTTTGAAATTTAGGACCATTTGGAGTAATGGGTGGGGGACCATCTACACAGTTCTGAAGGCCTTAAAGAATATCATTGAAATTAATAAAAAAAAGTAGCTTTTAATTAAGATAGAACGTTCAAATGGTGTACAAGGGTTCACTAGTATTAAAAGAACGGTTCGGACTGCATATAGGCGAGATTCGACCATGGGTTCGAATCCTGGAACTTTTTCATCGAATTTCAACCAAACGAGCATGATTCCGAATCCAAAGAAGATAGAATCCCCAAATTCGGTATCAGGGTGTCCCTTGCTATTTTCTTAGTGTCCTCGAAAATAAGAATTAATTGAGGTAGTGGGTCGGGGATTATCCACATAGTTTCGAAGACCTTAAAGTATGTCTTCGAAAAAAATAAAGATAGTAACTTCAAATGTAGAAGTTCCAAATTTGGCACAAGGGTGTTCTTTACTATTTCCTACGTGTTCCCTTAATTTATGATCAATTGGAGTGGTGGTTCAGGTAACTCTCTTAGACCTCCCAAGGTTTAAAGGCTTATCATCGATTTTAATAAAAATAGTAAATTAAAATTAAGATAGAACGTTCCAATTGTGTACAAGGGTTAACTAGTATTGAAAGTATTACGGGGACTACATATGACCGAAAGCGTACCATGGTTTCGGGTTCTGGAACCTTTGAAAAGTTGAAGGGTTAACAAACATATATCCTAAAAACAGCCTAATTCAAAAATTAATGACGCGATTTTGATGAAATTTAAGTTCTAGGTTACTCGTAATGAAAGCAGAATGGTTCTGGTCGAGTTGGAACAATGAGTTTGGATTCTAGTACTTTTGATCGAATTAAGGCCAAACGAGTTTAATGTCGAAAGCAAAGAATATAGAACCTTATATTTGTGACACAAGTGTTTCTCCTTATTTCTTTTGTGTACGTGAAATTTTAGATGAATTCGGATAGCGGTTTGCGTACCGCCCTCACTACTCCCAATACCTTAAAGCATATATTCGAAATTAATAAAGATAGAAACTTCAAATTTGAACATCTAGCTGTTCGAAAGAAGAAATGACATAATAAAACAAAAACTTAATTTAGAAACGAAAAGACTGAAGTTTGAAAAAGAATTAAATCAAAAAAGATTGATAAAAGAAATGGAGATGGAGGAACAAAAAATTGATTTGGAGCACATGAAAATTCAAGAAGAAAAAGAAAGAAGAAAGCAAGAATTTGAATTAAGAAAATTGGAATTGGAAAAAGATGAAAGAATTAAAATTAACGAAATAGAAATGAAATACAAAAACACATAAATTTAATAATCTAATTTTATTTTTTATTTTATTTTGAATTTTTTTATTAATAAGTATAAATTTTAGTTTAATGTTTATGAAGTCTTATTATAAGTTAGTTAAAGTAGAGTTATTTTTAAATTCTAATTTTTTATTCCAATTTAAAATCTCGAAATGTCAAAAATACATATTTAAAAATAAAATTTTGTATAATTACAAAAAAAAATAGTTTTACAAATTTATTCAAATAGTATAAAGAGCTTCTCTTTAGTTCAAACTTATTATTTATAAGTTCCACTTGTTCATCATTGCCAGTTTCAGTTTCTTCAGAACTATTTTTGGTATTAAAAACATCATTATCACCATTAGTGTTTAAAATGTTGTGTAATATACAGCAAACTAAGACCCAATCACAACAAAATTTATTACTTTTGTTATTAATAATTCGAGTTCTCAACTCTTTCAAGCTTGCAAATTTTTCTTTCAGAATACCTATGCAATGTTCTACTCGAACACGATATTTGCTGTGATAGAAATTAAACGACTTTCTTTTGTTATACGTTATAAATGTTGAATTACTCCTATAAGGAGTAATAACAGTATTTGATAATGTTTATGCCGAGTCTCCGGCAATCCACGGATTTGATGAAAATAATTTAGTAGTTTCTTTGCTAATACACAAGTGGAAAATATTTTTGCGTCGTGCATGCTACCAGGATAGCCAACAGACACATGCCGAATACGAAAATTATAGTCACGAGTAATTTGTGCTTTAATGGAATAGATATGTTTTCTTGAAAAATAAGAAACATGATCTATTACAGGAGTTTCGGCTAATTTTAATTCCGTTCCATCCACATAACTGATGCAAAAAGGTAATTCATGATAAGTTTCTTTTACTATTAAACATCGTTCGTTCGCATTAGGCCACGAAATATATGGAGATTGCTTTTTCAAAAAAAGCCTGAAAAATCTTATTGGTGATTTTATAAATAGTACCACCATCTCCAATTCCGAAAATGGTCGCTATTTCGAAACAGAAGCACTTTCGCCGGATGATCCAAGTTTGAATAAGACTATTGCCAGTTGAATACCTAAAGGAAATTGTCGAGTGGACCTTGTCATATTAAAATTTGTGTCATCTTTTATAATTAAGAGTAATAGATCGAACTGTAATCTATTAACTCTCAACATCTATCGAAATCGCTGTTCATCGAATTGTGTTAAAATTTCTTCGCACCAAATAGAGGGTTTAGTATTACATTACTATTACCTCGGCGTCTAAGCTCAATAATTAATATATCCTCCTGCAAATCTTCGAACATTTCGTCGACAGCTTTATCATAATTTTTTTCTTGTAAAAATAGAAAAAAAACTATTTAGTACTTTAACAATATATTTTTATACCAAATACAGCTACTTACCAAATAGTTCGCATGTATCAATATCATCAATAGAATTTTCGATTAAATGATCTAATATAGTTTTTTCACACTTTTCTTCGGCATTTTTTTTAAATTTATTTTTATTTTTCCAAATCAATATTTAATTTTGTTTTTTCAAATCAAAATTTGTTGCATTTAAATAATAAACAGAAAGTGACAGATATGAACCAATTAATATTTTTTTATATATATGTACCAATCAACATTCATGGAAAGATACCAATAAAGATTTCTCTAAACCAATCAACATTTCTGTCATCTGTATTTTTTACTTTGCAATATATATTTTGCACTAGGTCGTTCACGTAATAGAGCATTTTTGGATTTTATTTTCCTTCGATGCACTTTTACATGAAGACCCCTATTATGTTTTATATTTTATAAATTAAAAACAAAATATTTTTTTAATAAACGACGAAATTATGTCGTTATTTCAAGTTTATTTGTTGTTTAATATTTTTAAATAGATAAATTAGTAGGAAATTTTAATATTTTAGAATTGATAAAATATTTAGAAAATGTTTTTAGTATTATAAAGTTGATTTCGTTAGCTATATCTTATAATCAAACTAGTAAAAGCTTTTATGGTTTTAAAATGGCTTATGGACTTCCCACTAAATTTGAACCAAATAGGTGTAGGATATTTCGACTGACTGCTTCTTTACTTGTTTTCTTTTAATATTAATTGAATTCTAAATCTATTTACAACTGTTTCAAGTATAGGTATAAGATCTTGGGAGTCGTCCAGTAAATTAATTACAGTTGAAGAATCGGTTCTGTTTTCTAAATCTATGTATAAGTCCGAGGAGTCTAAACTACAAGTTTCTAAAGTGTCATTTAATTCTGGATTTTGAAATGAATTTATTTTTTTTTGTTTCTGTATTTATACCGCGCAAAAATCCGGGATGTAATTGTATTTTCCTTTTAGGTATATAGTTTTTTTTTCATGTCGTACTCACCTAAAGAAATCAGTCATCTTTGTATCTTGCGTTTGTGTCCTTACCCGTATATTTGGCGTGAAGCCACTTGATAGGCTGATGGTCTGTTTGTACATCAAACTTTTTCCGAATAGATAGGGTCGAAAATATTTTGTACACCATACAATTGCAAGTTATTTCTTTATAATTGAATAATTTTGGTCGTTGGCATTCACAGTTCTAGAAGTTTAAGACATTGGATCACCATCCTGAGTAAGAACTGCTCCAAGAGAAAAATTGCGTGCGCCTTTTAATTCGGATATTTTGAAATAGGGTGGTTCGTTATAATGTCCTTAAGTTTTTCGTAGGCTGCTATGTAATTGGGATCATTCAAGTTTATTTAGGTTTTTTTTAATATACCTTTTTATTGGGTATGAAATTTTTGCGTAATCGTTTAAGAATTTCTATAGTAGCCAGTCATTCCTAAAAATATTTTAATCTGTTTAACTGTCGTTGGTAATTGCAGTTCTTGAATAGCAGACATTTTGTTCGCAATGGGTTTTACAGCTTGTGATGTTAACATGCGACCCAGAAACTCAGTTTGTTTTTTTTTTCAAAATTACATTTGTCGATTTGAGTTTTTAGACCGGCACTTTTTAGTCGGACGAAAGCCTTATTTATGTTATTTATATAATCTTCTAAATTGGTACTAAAGATGAGAATATCATCTAAATAAACCACACAAATTTTGTTTATTAAATCTTTTAAAACTAAATTCATTAATCTTTGAAATGTTGAGTGTCTGAAAAAAAACTACTAAAATATAATTAAATCCATCTCGGATATACTTCCGAAGAAGTATCAAGAAGATGTCATCACATAACGGAACTTTATATCTCCAAGTTTTCCATACATAAATTATTGACTCGCTAAACGAGACAAAAGTCCGCCGGGAACATATGACTTAATTTTTTTGTGGACTTTTGACATATTCGTTTAAAATCATACAGATTTCACATATTTAAACTCTATCATGTGCAATCAATTTTTTCTTCATTAAATATGTGTCTTATACAGTTTTATCTCCTAAAAGCTCTATTTACTCAGTTCCATGGTTATCTAATGAATTGCATTCTTTGGAGAACAAACGTAGTTCAGCTTGGAAAAAATAATTCTAAAAATACTTTTTTTGATATTTATAATAAATTTAAATACTTGTCTGATATTCTTTATAAAGATTGTTTATCAAGAGTTAAATTTCAACTCCTTTTCAATCCGCGACGTTTTTTTAATTTTGTCTTGCAGACTGAAGATTATCCGTCAGCTTTGCAACACGAAAATATAACATCAAACAACTAACATATTGTTTCTAACGTTTTTGACAATTTTTTTCCAAAACCTGTCAAAATGGAGTATTTGAGCAAAAGCAGTCATATTTATATAGTCTAGTTCCTACATCTCATTAATTGATAAACTTTTAAGACTACTCTTTTAACTAAAAACATTTTAATGCCTAACGTCTTGGCTCTAAAAGATGACTTTTCAAACGGCCCCGTCGGTGTTCCACTAATAATATTAAAATAGTGTGCCCAACACTTAGTAAAATTTCTTTGTAATCAATTTAATCTGTCCATCCAATGTGGCTACTTCCCTGAGTCCTGGAAACTTTCCTTTAACTCAATATATACTTGATGATGTTAATAATTATAGACCAATTGCTAACCTATCACCTATTCCCAAATTATTTGAAAAAAATAATTTCTTCCTACTTCGTAGATTATTGACAACAATTTATACCATCATAACAGTATCAATTTCAAAAGATAGATTACCAGTCTAACAGAATTAGTTTCTTATACATTTGAAAACATGGAAACTAATAAACAAGTGGTACTTACTTATATCAGTAAGGCCATTGATCTAATCCCGCCAAAATTTATTCTTCAGTCAGAAGCATAAAGTTTTAGTATTGTCTAGTCATAGCCAAAAATGGCTATCATCTTATCTATATATATAAAAATGAAAGTTTGTTTATTTGTTTGTTTGTTTGTTTGTTTGTTTGTTTGTATGTAACGAGTTGGCTCCTAAACTGCCCAGCCGATTTTCATGAAAATTTGTATATAGGGGTTTTTGGGTACGGAAGGAAATCGTGGCCCAAAAATTTTGCTCTAACGGACCGCCAAGTTGGGGCTGTGGTGCAAGTATTTAAACTTCTTTGTTCTAAAATGAAAACGGTTTGACCGATTGACTTCAAATTTTGTATACGTGATGCTCTTTGAGAATTGAGTAGACGCTATTAACAGTTTTGGAATTTGTTAACCCATGTCGGGCCGACGGGTGGTCAAAAAAAATTTTGGGTCCAAATTTTGTCCGATTTTACGAAATTCTGCTTTGGCTTTAAAGAAAGCCCCAAAAAAAATTTTGGTGAGTTCCATTAACCCATTGCGGCCCAACAGCTTTTTATAGGTTTTTTCAATACTTTACTCTAAGTTCGAAACGGTTTGAGCAATTGATTTCAAATTTTGTATACGTGATGCTCCTTGAGAATTGAGTAGACACTATTAACAGTTTTGGAATTTATTAACCCATGTCGGGCCGACGGGTGGTCAAAAAAAAATTTGGCTTCAAATTTTGTCCGATTTTATGATAATTCTGCTTTGGCTAAAAAAAAAACCCACAAAAAAATTTTATTGACTTGCATTAACCCATTAGGGCCCAACAGCTTTTTATAGGTTTTTTAAATACAGCTTTTTATAGGTTTTTTTTCAATTAAAAACGGTTTGACCGATTTTCTTCAAATTTTGCATACGTGCTCCCCTGTGAGAATTGAGTTAACACTATTAACAGATGTGGAATTTGTTAACCCATGTCGGCCCGACGGTTGGTCAAAATAATTTTGGAAGATAATATTGTCAAAATTTACGAAGTACTGCTTTGACTAAAAAGAAAGCCTCAAAAAATTTTGTTGAGTGATTTGGAAGCAAATTACGTCCATTTTTGCGTAATAATGCTTTGCCCAAAGAGAAAGTGTAGTTCCGTTAACCCAGTGGGGCACAGTGGTTTTTAATAGATTTTTGCGTTACTTAACTCTAAATTAGAAACGATTTGACCGGTTTACTTCAAATTCTATATGTGTGAAACAACTTGAAAATAGAGTTGAGTCTGCTAACAGTCGGTCCTACGATTTTTCAAAAAAAAATTTTTGGAAGTAAATTACGTCAAAATTTGGAAAGTAGTTTGTACTGCTTTGAATTACAGAAAGTTTCAAAAATTACTAGAACAATCCTAGAAAAATGGTTTTAAAAAGATTGCTTTCATTCATTTTAAAATTTACATGTGTAAACCGAGTGTAATTTTTGTGTTAACTTTTTGCAGTAACATCAACTTCAATTAAACCTCCATTGAGAGGCGCAGCAACGCGCACCGGGTATTAGCTAGTTAGTTATATAATTCTTAACAAGTCCTTTTCAATTCTGTAATTTCAGTGACTTACGTTACTAAATCAGGAGTTCTACAATGAAGGCATTTAGGTCATTTAATTTCCCTAGTTTTTGCCTATGATATTAAACAAGTTTAGTTTTTCTGAAAATTATCTTATTGTTCGTTCATGAAATTTAGATTTTTTATTGATTATTTGAAATGGTTTTTGTTGAAAAATATAAAAAAAAACAAGAAAAGAAACAGTCAATCGGTGCAACCGACTTAGAAAAACCCTGCACCTATTTGGTTCAAATTTAATGGGAAGTCCATAAGTCATTTTACAACCATAAAAGCTTTTATTAGTTTGATCGTAAGACATGTCTAATTAAATTTACTTTATAATACTAAAAACATTTTCTAATTATTTTATCAATTCAAAATATTAGCAATTCTTACTAATTTATCTATTTAAAAATATTAAACAACGAATAAAGTTGAGACAAGGGAATTCGTAAAATGCAATTACAAAATTACATATTTAAAACTTTTATCCAATTCAATAAAATTTTACACACATGCAGCAATTACTCCTTTTCAGGATTTTTAGCTGAAGTGCATTTACTGTTGAATGATTTAGTACCCTTGGTTAATTATTTCAATTTTCAATAATTTTTAAATTTATTCTCTTTATATATTTATATTATTACAAATTAATATTTCTCTCGAATAACTTTGAGTTTAATTATATAGAACATTAATAAAAAGGTAAATTTTTTTATTAATGTTCTATATAATTAAACTCAAAGTTATTCGAGAGAAATATTAATTTGTAATAATATAAATATAAAAGTTTATATAATTTCATGGTTTTTAATGTTAGTTAAAACCATTAATGCTTTCATTAGCTTTTTACCACAAAATTTAATAATCTGCAAAAAATGTATTTCTAAAATACAATAATAAATTTACAACTGATCATATAATTAATTTGAATACAAAAATAAATTTTACAACTTATATATCGTGCACAATTTCTTAATTAAAAAAAAAAAATTTCTTCGTTAATTAAAAAAATATTTAGTTTTTAATTTATAAAATATAATACATAATATGTTTAACAGTAAAACTCTTAGCCTTTTAAAAATATACAAGTGTTAAATAAGAACGGAAATAGGAAATAGTGTATAAAATTTGATTTTTTTATCTTTATTAATTTCGAATATATTATGGTTTAAGGTCTTGGGAATAGTTGAAACGCAAACCGCTATTCCAATTCATCCAAAATTTCACGTACACAAAACAAATAAGAAGAAACACATGTGCTCCAAATAAAGTGTTTTATCTTCTTTAGTTTTGATATTATACTAGTTTGACTTCAATTCGATCAAAAGCTTCCAGAATCTGAAACCGACAAGAACCAATTCCATGGTACTTTTATTACTAGTAACCTAGAATATAAATTTCATCAAAATAGCGTAATATTAGTTGCTGAGTTTTGGTGTTTTTAAGATATACGTTTGTTAGCTTTTGAACTTTTCAAAGGTTCCAGAACCAGAAACCATGGTACGATTTCGCCCATATGCAGTCGCAGTCATACTTTCAATACAAGTTAACCCTTATACACAATTGGAACAGCCTATCTTAATTTTAAGCTATTTTTTTTAATAATTTCAATGATATGCTTTAAGGTCTTCAGAACTGTGTGGATGGTTTCGACCTACTACTCTAAATGATCCTAAATTTCCAGAACTCTAAGGACATAGGAAGAGTCACACTGATAATAAACTTGAAGGCTTTATCTTCATTGGTTTAGGAACTATGCTTGTTTGGCCTTAATTCGATCAAAAATTTCTAGGTTCCGAACCCATGGTCCGAACTCATTCGTACGCAGTCCCCGCCATAGTCTGATTACTAGTAAGCTACATCACAAAATTCATGATTGTAACGCCATTATTTGTTGAGTTATCCTTATTTTTTTTATATGTTCCTTGGCTCTTAGAACAATTAAAAAGTCCAGAATCCGAACCCATGGGCCAATTTCGCCCATATGCAATCCCCGCCACACTTCAAGTCCTAGTAACATACAGTTAAAATTTCATAAGATAGCTCCATTAGTTTTTGAGTTATCGTGCCTACGGACGGACGGACGTCACGCTGATCGACTCAGGGGGTCACGCTGATCACAAATATATATAATTTTCCATATCTAGCTCGCTTCCTTTAGATGGTTACAAACACCATACCAAAGTTAATATACCAACAATATATACACATACATCAACAATATATATACATACATATGAAAAATATAAATAAAGATAATAATTAAATATCACTTAGAAAAAAAAAATTTTTTCCATCTTTTTTTTCTGTTCAGATGTTAATTTGACGTATACCCTACACAGATTTTTTTTAACCGTCATTACAAAATTTTTCAAATTGTCATTTGTCCAAGATATTTGTTTTTGCCATTCTATAAAGTGAGTTTTGACAAATTCTGCCATTATATAACATTGAGTTTTTATAATTAAATTTTTGTAAAATTTTTTTTGTGAAAAATTCTTAATAAACATTATAAAAATTTGAAACTTATAATATAAAAAATATATAAGTTATACTATCTTTATAAAAAGAATTTTAAATTTGTAATTAAAAAAAAAACAAAATATGTAAATGTTTAACGAAACATAACATTTAAAGAATTTAAAATAAACTAATTTTAGTTAACAAATTACAAATTTGTTATAGTTATTTACAACTATTTTCAATGCGATTTTTTTCGAAAATTACAAAGATTAAATGATGAAATTACAAAAATAACCTTATTTTCAAGAAAATTTAATAATAAATATTTTTTTTTCAATTTCAATTCATTTTTATTTTTATACTTTATTTATACTGTTTTACAGCAGTATACAACAATTTTTCATAAACATTCAACATTTTTTCATCCAAATTAAACATTTTTTGATATAATAAACATAAAATGTTTAATTTGGATGAAAAAATGTTGAATGTTTATGAAAAATTGTTGTATATTGCTGTAAAAGAGTATATATGTCTATAAGGTCGAAAATATATTCATCAACATATTACGGTATACAAGGTACATATGCCTATATTGTCTTTCATATTTAATATAGGACCTATATTATAGGTACATATACCTATATTATCTTTCATTTATAATGTATAATGAAACGAAAATCCCTCAATGAACGACAGAAGGTACAATATATCTACATACATTATTGTTAATTTTTAATGTAAAATAAAAGGTTGTTAGCACAACAAATTTAAATTTTAAACATTTAATGTTGGCAATTTTTTTTTATAGATAGATAGACTCAAAAATGATATCTCTTTTCTAATATATAATTTCTTTAAAATTATTTATATTAATATAAAATTCTATTTTTTAATATTTAGGAAAGGACTTCTTCTAGGAGTATGTAATACACTTCTTGATATATAAATAAAATTATGCTATTTTAGCAGAACTAGAACATATGCCGATATATAATGAAATCCTTAAATTTATTGGATGTAACCTTCAAGGTTTATTGTGGGGTAAAAGGGTTGATTTCTTTTGTTGAATTTCAAACAAATATTTTACGTTTGTATACGTTTTCCGAAATTTTATGCCACTATGCAATTTAGTATTTATGTAAGAATTAAAATATATATTTGCTAATTATTTTTATAAATTCTTTTATCATTTTTTTTAGGGTCGCGCTGGTTTAATAAAACCATTCATTATAATTTTCTACCAATGAGTTACTTATCACAACGTAATCAATCTACACTAATGATGTGTACCTAATTAAAAAAAGCTGTTGAAGTAATGGCAAGAAATTCACCACAAGTTATTTTAAAAATATTAGAAATTATTTTTCTCTGGTGAAGTTAATAAAAAGTAAATATATACAATTTTTATAAATATTAAAACAAACAGTTTTGAACTATAAATACAGTCAAACTTCCTTAACTCGAACTCTCTCTAATTCGAACTTCTCTTCAAGTCGAACTTTTTTTTATTTACTTAACATTTTCAAAAATTTCTTTATATATTTTAGTCTCTTTAACTTGAACATCTCTTTAACTCGAACTGTTCTACGTAATTTTGAGCGAAAAAGAATCTCTTTTTTTTTCTTTTTCTTTTTATAGATAAAAAAGGAACTTTTCTATTACTCGAACTTTTCTACGAATTTTGATCTGAAAAAATTCCTTAACTCGAACACAAAAATCAAAACAAACTAGAATTATTCATGTATGTATTTTTATTATTTTGTGTGAGAGTGATATGGAAATATGGATACTAATAAAAAATAACTGTAAAATATTGACAGATAATGTAATACAATATGTAGCTGATGGTAATTTAATATTGCATTGTAATATTTTATGTGAGGTTTTTAAGTTTAAAAATAAAAAAATGTCAGCCAGGAAATTAAAATATTTAACAATAAAAGAAAAAAGGAATTTAATTAGTGATGTCGAAAATGGAGTAAAGCAAATAGATTTATGTTTGAAATACAAAATTCCAAAAAGTACCTTGTCTATAATAATAAAGAATAAAGATACAATAAAAAAAACTGATCATTGCTCTGGCAAATTAAAAAAAGTAGGAAAACAACGATACGAAAATGTGAATAAGGCTGTAGAAAAATGGTTTTGCGAAGTAAATAAAAATAATTTACCTATTTCGGGAGCGATTATTAAAAAAAAGGCTTTAAAATTTGCCTATGATTTAGGCATAACAGGTTTTAGTGCAAGCACAGGTTGGCTTGATAAATTTAAAAAAAGGTTAGTATGAAAATGTTTAAAGAGATGAATTTAATTTATATTGTATTTATGTTTTATTTAGACATGGTATAGTAGAAAAAAAATGTGTGGGGAAAGTGCTGGAGTAGATAATGAGAGCTGCGAAAATTGGAAGAAAAATATTTTACCGGATCTTCTAAAAAATTATAATGAAAATGATATTTTTAATGCCGACGAAACAGGCTTATTTTACAAATGTCTTCCAGATAAGACCTTAACTTTTAGAAATGAAAAATGTCACGGGGGAAAACACAGTAAAGAGAGGGTAACATGTATGATAGCTGCAAATATGTCTGGAACAGAAAAATTGAAAATTCTTTTAATAGGAAAAACACCTAAACCACGATGTTTCAAAGGATTAAATTCATTACCGGTTCATTATAAGAGTAACAAAAAGGCTTGGATGACTGCTGACCTTTTTGAAAATTGGATTTTAGATTTAGATTTTAATTTCGCACAACAACATCGTAAAGTTCTTTTTTTTGTAGACAACTGTACGGCCCATTCCATTAATTTGAAAAACAAATTAAAAGCAATTAATCTCGTGTCCTTTCCTCCAAATATGACATCGATTGTGCAACCTATGGATCAAGGCGTAATCCAAAATGTGAAGTTTTATTATCGAAAGAGAATACTTAATGAAATATTGAATAGTTTTGAAAAAATTTTGTCAGTCCCGCGCATAACTCTGGTTGAATGTGTAAAATATATTTCTCTGGCATGGAATATTGACGTAAAAAGTACAACAATTAGACATTGTTTTCAGAAAGCTGGGTTTTGTACAGACCTTCATTATGATGACGAAGTGGATAATATACCTCTTGCTCAATTAAGAGAGATAATGTACCATCCTGAATTTGAAGTTCCGATTACTCAATTTAAAGAAGCTGAACAAATTTTTAACCAAAACTTTAACGTTGAAGATAATAATTTGAATGATTTTCTGAACTTAGATAAAAATGTCATTACAACTGACTATCTAACAGACGCAGATATTTTAGATTTACTTAACGAAGAAACAGATGATATCTTGGAAATTGATAGTGATGTAGAGGCGCTCAACGAAGATGTTATACATGATATAATAAAACCTACCTCGTCATCAGTCAATGAATCGCTAAACACTTTGAGAAATTCATTTTTAACTGAAAGTGATACACCAGATAACTTTTTTAAATATTTGGATGAATTCGAAATATTTTATGAACGAAAGTATATGAAGCAGAAACATCAAAAAAAAATTTCTGATTTTTTCATTAGTAAATAAAATGTAATACCTACTAAATTTTTAAAATTTTATAAAATTGAAATCGATGTTTTGTTTTTTTATACTTTGTTGTATTATCCTTAAAAATTTTGAAATATAACTTTATTTAACGTTAAAAAATGTTTAAGTTTAATTTTTTATGCTTAAGTATGTACAGATATATACCAAAATTAAATAAATAAGCAAAAAACCATATTTTTCTGAGTTTTTTGTGTTTCTCTCGAATTCGAAGTCTCTAGAACTCGAACTGATTTTCGGACATTTAGAGAGTTCGAGTTAGGGAAGTTTGACTGTACCTTTTTTTATTTAAAAACAAAAGTAGGACAAAAAGAGTAAAGTTGTGTGATTTTAGTGACACATATTGATCTTAAAGTGAAACTGTCACCTTAAAATATATGGTAGTCAACTTCTCATCCACCGATGGAGAAGCCAACATTCAATTTTTTTTACTTGGCCATCTATTAGTGTAATTCAAAAAATCCACCCGTTTTTTCAAACCAGGATGCGGTATAGTTCAGTATTCCTGGTTACAAACTTGAAACGTTTTTTATTCCCCACAGAGATATTGCTCTTTATATTCGTAACGATACGACCTACCAAATTTTGGATAAATATAACATAGCCATAAATCCAGAGTTTAACTATGTTTGGACCAAATTTATTTTTGGCGGCCAGAAGTCCTAATAAACACAATTGTAGAATTTGATATTTTATCGAATTCTATAATTAGCATCCTTAAGAACAACCCCGAAACAGAAATCGTTGTAGCAGCCGAATTCAGTATTCACAATAAAAATTGGATCTATACTTTCCTCACACATCGGTAGAAGGCAAATATATAGAACTTTTCAGCTGTCTTCATCAACTAACACAAATGGTGAAAGAACCTACTCGCATACCAGACTGTTGAAGCCATAGTGCTTATACTTTGGATCTATTTCTCATCCGGAAAAATACAACATTTCTGTTATCAGCCCATTAGGCAGCTCTGACCACTGCCTTATCAGTTCTCAATTCAAATCCAAAATTAATTAACCAAAAAGTTCCTCTCAAACATAAAATTTGGCTCCACAATGAAGCCAACTGGGATGGTTTAAACTCCATTTTCAAAATTTTTAATTGGTCTCTTTTTTTCAACAATAGAAATGTTGACGTAGTTGCTAACGCATTAACTAGCGCTATTCTCCTTGGCATGAATATTTTCATACCAAGTAAGATTAAACACCCCAACCATTATTGGTTAAACAAAAAATGCAGGCAAGCTATTAAGAAAAAAAATAAAACTTTCATTGAGTTCAAGAGGCAACCAACCGAAAGCAACCGGATCTCATTCACAGAAGTTAGTAAGAGATGTAAAAGAATTTTAAGGCAGCAAAAATATAAACATGATGTTTTACTAAGGCAAAAAGTTATTCGCTTCCCAAAAGGCAGCAAAAGTTTTTGGTCATTTGCCAAATCAGTCAAAAACAACTTCACCCCTTCTACAACTCCCCCACTGATTTATAATAATGCTGTCATTGCTGACCCTGAACCAAAAGCAGATTGGCTGGCTCAAATCTTTGCAACCAATCTAACACTGCCGGCAACAACATCTCCGGTCTATGCTCCAATAATTTCAAAACTTAAAAAAATTATTTTCGCACACGAGATGTTGCTGTTGAGGTCTGAATGTTAACAAATGTGCTGGTCCTGACGATATTCCATCAATTGTCCATCAAAAATTCGCAAACACCCTAGCTGGTCCAATAAGCAAACTTTTTCACATATCCTTTATTTCTGGCACTTACCCTTTAATCGGAAAAGTTACTTATGTCCAGCCAATCCCAAAAAAGGGTGCCCAGAGCTATCCTGAAAATTATAGGCCAATTGCTCAAATAACAGTACTTTCAAAGGTAATGGAGTTAATAATTAATTCAAACTCCACCAGTACTACCCTCTGTTGATCCCACTAGGGTTAAAATTCTTCATAGGGTGTACTTTGGAACGCGTTCTGTAGTGAAAGTGCTCGAAAATCTGAATGTTAGAAAGTCCACTGGTCCTGATGGAATTCCTGCAATGGTTCTTAAACATATTGCCTCTCCCATTTCGAAACCTCTGCGCAATCTTTTTTCAATATCATTTTCGACTGGTCGATATCCCAGTCAATGGAAAATTGCTCATGTTTCTCCTATCCCAAAAAAAGGTGACAAAAGCGACCCCTCCAATTACCCCTCCAATAGCCATTATATCGGTTATTTCCAAAGTTATGGAAATTCTTGTTAACAAACGGTTGATGAGATACCTTGACTGCAGAGGTATTTTACATGACAGGCAATATGGCTTCAGAAGCCAAAGATCTACAGGTGATCTTTTGACATACCTCAGCGAAAAGCTCAACACCAGTATTCAATGTTCTGGTGAATCTGAGGTTGTTGCTCTGGATATCTCAAAGGCCCTTGATCGAGTATGGCACTCTGCTCTTTTGAATAAATGCCGAGCTATTGGTCTTGGTATTCCTTTTTGTAAATGGATTGAGGATTTTCTTTCGAACCGTCGAATTCGTGTCCTTGTCGACAGTTTTATGTCTGACACTTTTGAAATTAACGCTGGCGTCCCACAAGGCTCCGCCTTATCACCAACTCTTTTATTGATTTTTATCAACGACTTACTCATCTCTACCCTCAATCCAATCCATAGCTTCGCTGACGACAGCACTCTAGTGGCATCCTACGATTTCCTTAAGAAATCTAATGCCACACCTTCCGCAATCAGTTCAAAAAGTAATATAATGGTTAGTTTAGTCAACCATGACTTAGCCAAAATAGCTGATTGGGGTAAAAGTAATAGAGTTGAGTTTAATACTTCAAAAACTCAAAGCTGCCTGATTTCCTGCATGAGAAATCAGTTTAACCCGATTCTGCGATTCTAAGGTGAAAATATTAAACGATCAGACAATCTAAGCATTTTAGGTTTGCAGCTAAATCAAAAAATGCTGTGGAATGAGCATATTTTTGATATAGCTAAGAATGCTGCCAAATGTTTGGGTTTCCTGTCACGTTGCAAAACATATCTCCTAAGGATCTGTCTAATATCTATAAAGCCTATATTCGACCTAAGATGGAGTATAACTCCCACATTTGGGCTGGCGCATCCCAAACTTCTTTGAGTTACCTCGACAAAATTCAAAATCGTGCTTTACGCCTAATAGGCGACCCTGTCGAACAAGTAATCATTACTCCTCTTAGCTCTCGTCGAAATATTGGAGCGATTTCTCTGTTTTATAGATATCTTGTAGGTAATGACACTTGCTCTATTGAACTAAAGTCAATTATGCTTCCTCTTAAACAATTCCAACGTAACACCAGAGGAGCAGCAAGTGCTCATTTCTACACCGTGGAAATTCCAAGATGGTTTAAAACTGGTTATGGAAACTCATTTGTCGTGAGAACTGCTAAGATGTGGAACATGCTTCCATCTAATGTGTTCCCCTCTACTAATAATGTGCCATACTACAACTTGCATAAATTCAAAACGAATCTTTTTAGATTCATTTCCAACCTACCTCCTAATTCCCCTCTAATATCCTACTTTCCTTCCCTTTCCAACTAAACCTACATATTATGTATACAGGAATCCATTCCTAGCGTTTAGTTAGCGTGTAAAAAAAAAAAAAAAAAAACAATTTCCATTTAAAAAAATATCTGGAGAGTAAAGGCATCATAAGTGACCAACAATATGGTTTTACGTGAAATAGATCAACAGGTGACCTGTTGACTTTTTTGACCGAAAAATGGGATCGTTGCTTGCAAAAATATGGCGAAACAAACATAACCGCTCTAGATATATCCAAAGCCTTTGAACACGTTTGGCATGCCGGGCTACTAAAAAAGTTAGAAGCATTTGGTCTAGGAAAAATCTTCAATTCATGGATCGAATATTTCCTTTCACACCGTTCAATACAAGTTGTATTGTATGGTTTCACTTCCAAAAATTTTGAAATCAATGCTGGTGTCCCTCAAGGCTCCGTCCTATCGCTAACCCTATTTCTAATATTTATCAATGATCTTCTATCCATGACCTCCAATAAAATTCAGAGCTTTGCTGATGACAGCAATCTTGATTGTTCTTACCTTTTTGAGAGAGCAACTGATGCTACCTCAACATCGGAAATAATGAACGAACCGAAGTTTCAAGTTAAATAATGATCTATAAATAATGATCTCCAAATAATTCAAGGTTGGGGAAGTGTGAACAGGGTAAGTTTTAATGCTTCACAAAACCCAAATCTGTTTGTTATCAACCAAGCGGAGCGATCCTATACTAAACATTTCTTTTGGCAATGTGGGTCTTCAAAACTCCGATTCATTAAGAATTCTAGGCATGGAAATAAATGCAAAACTTTCGTAGAACGACCACATATTTTCGGTCGCAAAAGATGCCAGGAAATGCCTGGGATTCTTAAGTAGGAGTAAGAAATACTTTACATCTCCAAATTTACTACAAATTTATAAAACCTATATTCGGCCGAAACTCGAGTATAACTCTCACATATTTGCTGGAGCTCCCAGCACCGCTCTTCACTATCTGGATAAGATACAAAAGATAGCTGTTCGTATTATCAATGATCATAACGTCACAAAAGACTTAACGTCTTTAAGTCACCGCCGTCATGTAGGAGCTGCTAGTCTTTTTTATAAATATCTTCTAGGCAATACTTCAAAAGAAATTAAAAACTTTAAGCCTAATATCAAACCCTACCGCCATAATCCAGGGTTGAGCTTTTCAGAATAAGAACTCTTTAATAATTAGGAACTCTTTTCTGAGTCGCACCTCCTGTGGAACACATTACCCCCATATGAGTTTCCAAATTCATTTAATCCGCAAAAATTCAAGAAGGAATTCAATTTATAACTCTTGGGTTGCCCATTCAACTCTTAAAAGTCATTTATATTTATGACTTGTAGTTACTTTTAAGCCATAATATTGCGCAAGTAGCTAGGATGCTTATCCCATTATTTTGACTGCGGGGAGAGGTTGTTTTAGTGTAGCAAAATTCTCACACTACCTGGGGATTAGAATTTCAGGTGCCTTTTGAAGGTTTTTTTTCTGCCTTTAGGAAAAAAAACAAAAGGAGTATTTATAATATCTATGGGCGTTTTTATTCCCTACACCTATAGAATAGGTAAAAGGGTATATTAACTTTGGTATGGTGTTTGTAACCACCTAAAGGAAGCGAGCTAGATATGGAAAAGTATATATATTTGTGATCAGCGTGACCTCCTGAGTCGATATAGCCATGTCCGTGCGTCCGTCCGTAGGCACGATAACTCAAAAAATAATGGAGCTATCTTGATGAAATTTTAACTGTAGGTTACTAGGACTGGAAGTACGGCGGGGATTGCATATGGGCAAAATCGGCCCATTGGTTCGGATTCTGGACCTTTTAATCGATCGAAGGGCTAAAGATCACATATAAAAAATCACGATAACTCAACAACTAATGACGCTTTCTTAATCAAATTTGTGCTGTAGGTTACTAGTAATGAAGCTACTTCGGGGATTGCGTAAGTTCGGGATTGGACCATGGGTTCGGAACCTAGAACTTTTTGATCGAATTTAGGCCAAACGAGCATAATTCCGAAACCAAAGAAGATAGAACCTCCAAATTTTGTATCAAGGTGTCCCTTCCTATTTCCTTAATGTCTTTGAAATTAGGGCCCCATTGGAGTAGTGGGTCGGGAACCAGCTACCCATTTCCGAAGACCTTAAAGCATATCTTTAAAATTAATAAAGTTAACAATAAAAAAAAATGTAGAAGCTTCAAATTTGGCACAAGGGTGTTCTTTACTATCCCTTGCGTGTCCCCCTAATTTGGGATCAATTGGAGTGGTGGTTCAGTATCCCTCTTAGACCTCTTAAGTTTTAAAAGCTTATAATCGAAATTATTAAAAATAGTAACTTAAAATTAAGATAGAACGTTCAAATTGTGTTCTAGGGTTAACTAGTGCTTAAAGTTAAGCCTGGACTGCATGAGAGTGAAATCAGCCGAAGGGTTCGGATTCTGGACCTTTTAAGCGGTTTCAGGGCTAACGAACATATATAAATAATCCGATAACTCAACAACTAATGACGCTATCTTCATGAAAATTGTGCTGTAGGTTATTGGTAATGAAACAACGGCGGCGATTGCGTACGGTGAGGATTGAAAGTGAAAGTATGACGGGGACTGCATATGGGCGAAATCGTACCATAATTTCGGGGTCTGGAACCCTTGAAAAGTTCAAGGGCTAACAAACATATATCTTAAAAACACCATAACTCAAAAAATAATGCCGCTATTTTGATGAAATTTAAACTCTAGGTTACTAGTAATGAAAGTACCATTGGAATTGGTTCTGTCCGAGTTTGGCCAATGAGTTCGGATTTTAGAAGCTTTTGATCGATTTGAGGCCGAACGAGTATAATTTCGAAGCCAAAGAATATATTTCCTATTTCCTATGTGTCCCCGAAACTTAGACTTAATTGTAGTGGTTCAGCTATGTTCAAAGGTACTTGCTGCATTTATGTAAAATTTTTTTTAATATTTAAATGAATTATATGAAAAGGTGTAAATTTGTAATTGTATTTTAGAAATACATTTATTGCATATTTTGCGTATAAATTTTTCTATTAGGTATATTAACTAGCCATTTAAAATAATTGCAAAATTGAAAAATTAGGGTTATTAAATATATTATGCTTTGATTAGCTTTTTATCACAAAATTTAATAACTAGAAATTTTTCATTTTGTAATTGAATTGCAATAAATATATTTTCATTTATAACAAGTTTTTTTGTTTTTTAATGTTTTTAAATAAATAAGTTAGTAAGAATTTGTAATATTTTTTAAGAGATAGTGTAATTAGAAGATGTTTTTCGTATTATAAAGTTAATTTGGTTAGCTATGTATTACGATCAAATTAATAACAGCTTTTATGGTGTTAAAATGACTTATGGATATGTCCTTAAATTTGAACCAAATAGGTGTAGGGTATTTCTAAGTCGGTTGCACCGACTGACTGTTTCTTTACTTATTCTTTTTCTCATCAGAGCAAAATCAGATCTGTCAAGCTAAAAAAATATGTTTCTTTATGTACTCAGATAACTCAAATTATCCATTTTGTGTTTCTTTTTCAACTCGCTTAGCACTCAGAGCACGATCTGTGTGCCTGTAAAAATTTTTCAGATTTCACAGAGTCGTCAAACTAAAAAACGTCAAACAAAGAATAAAATAAAAACGCCTTTAAAAAATTTATATCGTATATCAAGGCATTTTGTTTTTAAGTTTTTTTTTAAATTTTGTTTCTTTAATATTACAAAATAGAGAACGTAGTATAAGGTTAAAATTTAAAATTTTTTAAATTTCAATTTTATAAATTAAATATTGATACAATCAAACAATAATGACGTTAGAAAATAATTTGGTTAAAAATTGGCAATGTGTGCTCTGAGCATATCTTTTTTAACTCAGAGTGTCAGAGTTTGGATAGAATTTTAATCTGACCATAGTTTGCTCTTAGCGCTCGACATCTGCTTTGAGCACTGATTTGATGAGAAAAAGAAAAACGCCTCATGGGCATAATTTTTGTCTTATACAACAAAAATATATCCTATAGTTTATATGTCATAATTATATGAATTCCGCGTATTAATTGTAAACGATGAGACATCCTGTACCATATAACAAAGCTAACAGATTAGATATTCAGCTATGGGATTTCAATTGTTGAAATTGTCAATACAAGCTTATACAATTATATTTATTTTGTATTGTAATTAATATTGGCAATTTGAACATTCGAAATCCGATAACTGAAAATCTTAGCTTTTTTTTTATGGTACTATACTAGATGTCTTATCGTTAATATTTAATACTTGTAATTAGGTACATTTGTCTCTCACTATGGGCCGCCGGCCCACTGAATGATAATCGTCAATTATATCAGTGATCGACAATTAATAAAAAATATTTGAGAATAAATCTGTGTAGGTTGAAAAATTTTAATAATTTTTCAAATGATTGACAATCGAAAAAAAAAATAATTCCAAGATAAACCTCTGTGAGTTGATAGTTCATATGAAAGAGATATTCTGATTTCTAATTGTGATTTCTAAATTCTGAGTTACATATTTCATATTTACTTCATCTAGCTAAGTTTGGTTAATACAACACATCTGAATACATCTTTCGGGCAGCTGTTTTAGTTGGTTCAGTATTGGCATTATTAATATTCGAATTTTTGTAAAATTATATATTTTGTATTACATATTGCTGTTCTGTAAGAATTTTTTTTACTGGAGAATTTTAAAACAAAAATTTCACTATGTTTTACATTACACATAATTTATTTCGTCGTAATTTTTCAAACAATGTTAAGAATTTAGCATCAGTTAAACAGTTAACTGTCCGGGATGCGCTTAATTCTGCTTTGGACGAGGAAATGGCTAAAGATGAAAGAGTATTTATCTTAGGTGAAGAAGTTGCACAATACGACGGTGCTTATAAGGTGTTGTTAAAAAACTTGATTACGTAAAAAAATTTTGATTATCTAATATGTGTACATATTAAAAATTTTACAATTAACTGTTTATGCTTTACTTTGGACGCGACATGAATTTATAATATTTTCAGGTAACTAGAGGATTGTGGAAAAAATATGGTGATAAAAGGGTTATAGATACACCAATCACAGAAATGGGTTTTGCTGGTATAGCTGTTGGCGCAGCAATGGCCGGACTGAGACCAATATGTGAATTTATGACATTTAATTTTGCTATGCAAGCTATTGACCAGGTATAGGTTATTTTTTTTTGAGACATTTAAATAAAATTAAAAGTTTTAGATTATCAATTCCGCCGCGAAAACATTTTATATGTCTGCAGGAAGAGTTAATGTACCTATAGTATTTCGTGGTCCGAATGGAGCTGCGTCCGGTGTGGCTGCACAACATTCTCAATGTTTTGCTGCTTGGTACGCACATTGTCCCGGACTTAAAGTGGTTTCTCCTTATGATTCGGAGGATTGTCGGGGGTTGCTAAAGGCAGCGATTAGAGATCCCGACCCTGTCGTGTTCTTAGAGAACGAAATTATGTATGGAGTTGCATTTGCTGTAGATGATAATATAATGAAGCCGGATTTTGTAGTACCCATTGGCAAAGCTAAGGTAATGAAGCAGGGGAAACATGTTACAATAGTAGCGCATTCAAAAGCGGTGGAAACTTCCTTACTTGCATCGAAGGAATTGGAAAAGAAAGGTAAAAAAGATCTACTTATTTTTCATATGCAGATATCGAACATGTTTAATTAATTAATTGAATTTATTAAGGAATTGATGTTGAAATAATTAATTTGCGTTCAATTCGACCCCTTGATGTTGATTGCATATTTAACTCAATTAAAAAAACACATCATTTAGTTACAGTTGAAAATGGATGGCCATGCCATGGTCTGTATTTAAAATATTTACAATTTTTGTGTTAATTAAATTTTTTAGGGATTGGTGCAGAAATTTGTGCAAGGGTCTCGGAGGATGATATTTTTTTCCATTTAGACGCACCAATTTTAAGAGTAGGAGGTAAGCATTCTTTAACTATATACATTTTTCGTTAATTCAATTTTGAATCAGACAACTACTTTAATTAAGCATCAGTAAATGCAGTTAAGCACAATAAACTGAAAAATCATTATTTGCAAGGCTAAATGTGTTAGTAAAATTATGCTTAGTAAAATTTACAAGTCCAATACTTATATATGATTACAAAAAGAAAAGAAACATTAAAGACCCATACCAACTCCACTAAGCCAAACATTACAAAGATGCAAGTTAAACTATAAATGCTAGCTCAGTTATACAAGTTACGAGGACAACTCCTGTTCACGTAAATTCTAGCTTTCAATGTTAATTTGTTAACTTTGGTATAAAAGAGCTCTAACATCAAGTTAGTGCCTCTTAACATACGCGAAATTGGGTCAAATTTACCGTCTGTAGATTTTATAGAATGGTGAGACGTTAAAAATCTCGATCTTAAATTCAAATTTTCTGAAACCTCATTTGTTTACGAATAGCAGGTGAATTAATTTCACCGCGAATAATTTACACAAATTTTAGGTCCGTCGCCAGATGGCTTATATTAATAAGAAGCCTAGCTTCATAGGGAGGAAGACGTATTGGATTAGCCCAAGCAAGATCGTAAACGGAAGAATTTTTTTTAATTCCATACTTGGCTTGTATATCCAAGTATTGGTCTAATATAAGTAATGAAGAGCTGTTTTGTGATATGGGATCAGAAAACTATTTTCACCAACGCATAACAAATCCAAGAGTTGAGTTAGCTTTATTAATTATAAAGTTGTAGTGTTTCTTGAAATCCAACCTACTATCAAGGATCAGTCCCAAATCAGAAGCACGATCCGTTCTTTATGGATTGATCGTTAATGTTGTAATTGAATTTGATAGTTAAGTCAGCTCGTTATCTTGAAAAGCTCATAATTTGGCATTTACTAACATTTAATACGAGATTGTTGTTTCTGCACCATGCCAAATTGATTAAAATCATGTTGCAACAACTCACAATCACAAGGTTTGAAGACTCGTAACGTCAAAAGTTGAATATGATGCAGGAACTAAACTATTAAAATAAGACAGATTTGTCTCAAATACCCCATTTTGATGGTTTTGGAGAAAAATGTGGCAAAAAAGTTCGAAACAATCTGTAAGTTATTTTATGTTGCATTATCGTATCGCAAAGCTAATGGATAACCAACAGTCATGCTTTTACTATTAAAAATGTCGTGGAAGAGTTGAGTTTTAATTGTTGATAAATTTTGAAAGATGCGCATATTTTAGCTGCTATTTTAAAAATTGAAACGTAAACGTAAAATAGATATAAATATGAATCTGTTGTTGTACGCCGACAAGTACTAGCAGTATCACTAATTTTATTATAATTTTGGTTATTACTAGTATTATCAGAAATATTAATATTATTATTTTCAATTATACTATTATTTTCAATAGCTTTAAAAGTGTTCGAACTCAAATTCGAGTCCATATTAATAAATGCTTCCGTAAAATTAATTTTTTCAGACTAAAGTGGTGGGGATTTTAATTCAATTAAATTAACAGGCCAAGTGTGAGGTTTAAATATTTCTCTTGAAAACCCTATTAACAGGTGTTATTTTGGATGGAATCATTACCAACGTTTAAAATGACCAGCCCGTTATTCTTACATTTCAACTTATCAAAATCAACTTCAACTTGCGTTAAGGATTCGAACGTTGAAATAAAATCAATTAGGGTTTTTTTCATTGAATTAAATTTCTTTCCTATTTTTAAAATTGACAGTTTTATTGTTGCTGGAGAGGTTGTACGGTTGTAAGTCTCGCAATACCACACTAAACCTGGGGTGATTTTTATTTTGTCCGCTGCAGCACCTGCAATGCCCATGCATTTGTGGTGGAAAAATCCATCACAGCCACATGATCCCGCGTTTGTAGATTCAGCATTAATCTCTCGATATGTGAACATAGTATATTTTGGCATTTTATATATTAAAAAATTAAAATCACCCCAAACAAAAGAAAAAGATAAAGAATTAAAGTTTAAAGTCACAAGTGAAAAAACTATCAAGAAAATTTTAATAATTTGTTCGAAATATATGTATAATATTTATAGGTTTAACCTTCTAGCAAGAACTCCCTTCAATTTAAAAAAAAAAAAAAAAGAAACGTGCGCTTAGACCTTATTGGATCAATTCACAACCAATAGCAAATTTGTTAATATAAAATAAACCGTTTGATCGAGAGTTAATAGTAATTAGATATAAAAAATTTATTTATGTAAATTATAAAAGTATAGAATAAAAAGTACTTATCGTTTGCAACTTCCAGCTTAAATACTTAAGAATAACAGAAATTTATATAATTTAAGAAACAAAAAAAAAATAAAATTTTTTAATTTAAAAATTTAAAATAGTGGAAATATTAAATAAATTTACTAATTCACACCACACCAGTACAAGCACTTTTATCGAGCAACACAGACGAACGAATGTTAAATTACGCCTTTCTGCATTAGAACTTAAATTCATTAACGTATTGTGAGGTAAAAGAATTAACACTTAACATACAAAAATTAAATATATTTTCGGAAATTTCTTTCAAAATTCAAAACACTTAAATCTAATTAGAATCTTTTTCACCTGTGTAATAGTTCTAAATAGAAAAATAAAATGTTCTAATTTTAATTGCCGAAAACAGTATTATTTTTGTGATAGGGGCAATTTCGACATACAATACGCCTTTCATGAATCTGTCGACGTATTCTGGAATTGACACTCGAATTAGGTTTTTTGCGTTCTTTAAAAAAAATTCTCGCTTAATAGATCTATTTCGCTTTGTACCGATAAGTTGCAAAATTGTGCTTTTAAAAAAATTAAATAAAAAAAATTTGTTTTTTCATATACATAATTTTAAATAATTTCACTCTTAATAAAAATAATTTTAGTTTCTAATAATTTTTTTTGGTTAATTTTTGTTATATTCCATCAACATAGTATAAAGGAAATTCGTATTAAACTACTACAGAAAGTATTAAACTACATTTTTTCATTTTGAAATTTCTCTCAATCAAACCGGATATATTCTATTTTTTTTAATTGTTTAAAGCGAAGTAAAGGCTAATTTTCATTACGGAAATTTACTGGGCAAAAGTTAGAGCATAGGCAGAAGATACAAAAATACTATTTGCGCGACAAAGAAAAAACGATAAATTACTGGGAGAAACATCCATATTCCTTGGAGAGTTATCCATAATCCTTAGACAAGTATTGAGAGAGCGCCATAATTCTTGGCAAAAAGATGTTCTCTTAGGTCTTTTTCCTATAAAGTTGCTACTACATACAAAAAAAAAGTGTATTCTACACAAAAATTTTTTGCATACTATTACATATTTTTATGGATACATGACATTTGAATTTTGTAAACAAACAAGAGAATGTAAACAAAGAAAAAAAAATTTTTATATCATGGTTTGATGAACGAATTTTTATTTAAAAATATTTGCAATTGATTAAAATTTTATCATTTATTTTAAATTAATAAAATTTTAACTTTAAATTGAAAAATTCGCGAAATATAAATTTAAAAATTAAAAAATAAGGTTATGTAATTTGTTTTTGTCAAAAGATAGAAAAAAATTTTAATATAAATTTAATCATTTTACTCTTTCTCTCCTATTGAGAGTATACTATATACCTCTCTCTCTAAAGTCAAGATTACTGGGCAAAATTTTCTCATGAAAACCTGCCTTAAAGGCTAATTTTCATTACGGCAATTTACTGGGCAAAAGTTAGAGCATAGGCAGAAGATACAAAAATACTATTTGTGCGACAAAGAAAAAACGATAAATTACTGGGAGAAATATCCATAATCCTTGGAGAGTTATCCATAATCCTTAGACAAGTATTGAGAGAGCGCCATAATCCTTGGCAAAAAGATGTTCTCTTAGGTCTTTTTCCTATAAAGTTGCTACTACATACAAAAAAAAAAGTGTATTCTACACAAAAATTTTTTGCATACTATTACATATTTTTATGGATACATGACATTTGAATTTTGTAAACAAACAAGAGAATGTAAACAAAGAAAAAAAACATTTTACATTATGGTTTGATGAACGAATTTTTATTTAAAATTATTTGAAATTGATTAAAATTTTATCATTTATTTTAAATGAATAAAATTTTAACTTTGAATTGAAAAATTCGCGAAATATAAATTTAAAAATTAAAAAATAAGGTTATGTAATTTTTTTTTGTCAAAAGATATAAAAAAATTTTAATATAAATTTAATCATTTTACTCTTTCTCTCCTATTGAGAGTATACTATATACCTCTCTTTCTAAAGTCAAGAATACTGGGCCTTAAAGTATAAAGAAAGTAGTTTTAATTTTTTGATAAATTATTAACATATTATTTTAAAGCGTGCTTACCCTTACTTATAATTAAGTTTGAGTTACGCGATTACCCATTCAAAAATGGGGAAAAAAATTATTTTAATAAATATTTTACTTTATTTTTTAATAATTAATTTTTATAAGAAATTTTTTAAATTTATTAATTTTTTTTTCAATTTTTTCCTCCTTATTTGATAAATATCAAGATTAAAAACAATAAATGCTGAACCGAATCGATAGCGGATATTTTAAAACTAATTGTACGTTTTGGCTCAGAGTCATACTCTCCCCAAATAAAAACTTGACTTGATTTTAGTTGAAATCTAGATCTTTTTAGAATAATAATATTGAATTCGATAATAATAAAAATATTTACAATTATAAATAAAAAATTGTGTTAATAATAAATAATAAATATTAAAAATAAAATATTCAGTAATAAATAATAAATAATAAATACTATATTAATACTAATAACAATCATATTTTTTTTTTATTTCTTATTCGACAATAACAAGCATAAATATTGAATATTAAACCTATATAGCGAGCACTTAAAAAAATTTTTTTGAAAGGCTCACAAAGTATAGAGCATAAAAAAAAAAATTGGCTCGCTCTTCGTGAGCAACATAAAGAACAACAAGATAGGAGCTTTTTGTTGGTGAACAAAATAAAAAACAACACGATAAGAGCTCTGCGAGCACGAGCAAACAAAATTTTTTTTTTGCATATACTAAAGTAATATAACAAATTTTTTGTTGCGTCTTGCTCGTTTAGAGTCGAATATAAAAATAAAAAAAATAATAAAACTATACAAGAGCTGTTTATGCTGATCTTGTAAACAAACTCTTGAGAGATACACAAAAATTTTTATTTGTATTGCTCGATACGAGCAGTCTTTTTGAAATTTTTTGTTAATAAATTTTATATACCGAGCACTGTATAAGAGCTCATGAGCGATAAGATCAAACCTTTTATTAATAACCTTAATAATTATAATAATAATAAAAATAATAATAATAATAATAATAATAATAATAATAATAATAATAATAATAATAATAATAATAATAATAATAATAATAATAATAATAATAATAATAATAATAATAATAATAATAATAATAATAATAATAATAATAATAATAATAATAATAATAATAATAATAATAATAATAATAATAATAATAATAATAATAATAATAATAATAATTTTAATAATAATCTTGTTGTTGTTCCTAGAATCTTAAACTTCCCATCTACTGCACTTTAGGTTGTGCCTAATAATAAATTTATTTTTATTCCTCACCTTTTTCCAAATACTGAAACATGTGATATTCAATACCATTTTAAAGGAAAAGCTATAATATATTGATGCAGATGGAAGTGACTTTTCTATTTAGAAAATAGCAGCTAAACGTTGTTAATGTATTACATTTTAATTCACAAAAGTTGAATTACGGAATAAACATACATCCTTCCCTTACATACATCCTAGCTCTCTGGATATACTCAACCTTACAGTGAAATCTATTCAAATCACCACAATAATACATTAGCAAGTTAAGACAATTTGATTATTTTGGGAGATTTTAAACAGCTGATAATATTTCCTCCAGTTCTGAATCAATATTTATTGATTGACTGAATTCCTTAGATTTGCAGTAAATTAGTTCTGTTACAAACAATTTAGGCAGACAACTTGACCTAGTTTTTAGTTAAGACAATTAAAATAATTGGGTACTCCCTAATATATTATTTTTAAGTCAAATCCTAATTCCTGTGATAAAACGCTGTAATCTGAGAATTATCCAAAATTTGATTGTGCCAAAACTGATATTCCTTATCTTAATTTCCTGTTTTGTTCACACAACTTTGTACTTAAAACTTGATAAAATTTGTAAGTACTCTAAACGTTGTCAACCGGGGATTTGCGATTTTTAGAAACCAGCGTTATTCCGTTTGGAAAAAATACCAGGAATCTAATTTAATCCATTATTTCCATATATTTATTAGTGCCTACAACTTCGAGTGTCTACCTATCTTTGAACCTATATAACAAAAACGTTGCCAATATGAAATTGCAATTTTATTCTAATCCTCGAAGTTTATATGATTTTGTGAATAGTAAACGTAACACAGAAGATTATAAATCAGTCTTGTGTTATGGAGGAATAACATCTAATGACTCGCAGATTATCTCCAAATACTTTGCCACATTCTTTATAAAAACATACAATAATCGTGATTTCGTTCCGGAGGAATCATGCACTGAGAATCTAATTTCAAAATCTTCTAGTTTTGACATAACAATTATTTTAACTAATGATGTTATTATGCCACAATTACTTTCTCTTAGAGATTATTTCTCGCACGGTGCAAGTGGAATTCTACCATTTATCCTTAAAAATTGTGTCCCACAAATGGGAGGCTCTCTTTGCAAATTATTCAATTTGCCTATACTTATGGGCAGTTTTCAAGAACTATGGAAGCCCTTTTTTATTAATCCAGTTTGCAAATAAGGGAGTCGAAGCGAAATAATCAATCGCAGAAAAAAATTGTTAGCCGTCCCCAAACTTTTCGAAAAAAATATGGATTCAAAAACTTGTACTTTCAACTATTAATCCCTGTACAGCAAATTGGGTTTTCAAAAGGAAAGTCGACGGGAACCAATTTAATTGAATTGGTTTATGATATTATCAAAACCATGGAATCAAAAAAGCTGGTGGACGTTGTATTTACCGATATTTTAATTTTTAAAATTAAAGTAAAAGGCTGTAGTGTTTTTAAGACATAGTTTAAATGGCTATCGTCTTATTTGTCATCTAGTCGTATCAAGTTTTATTTAGGCCAACCGTTTCAACAATTTATATAGCAAACATCCACAAAGCAGCCATTTACATCCTTTATTTTTTATAGTTTGCACCAAGGATATTTTTATTCTACACTACTCTTTGTATTTTTGCCGATAAAACTAAAAAAAGATTAAACTATAACTTCCATAAATTCCTGATTGTAGTTAATTGAAATAAGACCTAAACCGTTTTGGGACATGATGCAGAGATAATAATTTCAAACTTAATGTTAAAAAATGCTAAATTCTTACCTTCTCAAAATTCTGATTTTTTGCTATGGTAGTTTTTGTTTCATGTGTGGGTGTAGTTGTATAACGAGATGGATTTTAAAAGTCATTGCACTAACTTTTTTAACAAGGCTAATTCATCAAATAAATTTCATACTAGAGTGTTCTTTTTTGTTTACATTACGTTTCTAATAAAAGGGTTTAATTGGAGTGGTGGTTTAGGTGCCTCCCACACACTTCCAAAAATCTAGCGAGCATATATTCGAAAATAATAAGGATAGAAACCTGAAATGTGGTACAAGAGTGTTCTGTCCTGTTTTTCTTTCTTATTTAATTCTTTATTTTAATAGAAAACAAATATATAATATTTTATAAATAAAGAACTAAATTATTTTTTTAATAAACGACTAAATTTCATATTTTATTTTAATTTTTATTATATCAGATATTTTATTGAATTATTGACTATGTCAAATTAGTACACAGGGTTGCCAGATTTTAAAAACATCATGTCGGGAGTAACGAAAAAAAAATATTTCGATTGGTTTTTTTTAGTTTATATTTTTTTTATATATAATTTTTTTTATACATAAATTAAAAAGATACATAATTCAAATGCTATTGCACAAAAAAAAAAAAATTCAATCAATAAAATAAAATAAACAAATAAAAAATAAAAAAAATTAACAAAAAAAAAATAAAAAAAAATAACAAAAATAAAAATAGAATTAAAACTAAACTGAAAATAAATTAGTGATAAAAACAAAATTTTATAATATTTTTCAGACTCTTAATATTTTTCAGATCTGGCAGCGTTTCTTAAAATTAGTTGAGCATTTTCTGTTTTGAGAAATTCAATTAATTCTTTACAGGACATTTTAAAATTTTCTTTAACAATTAACTCTGCTTCAAGGTTTTTTAACAATAATTTATTTCGTTCCTTGCGCCAAGCGGTTCTCATCAAGCTAAATATCCTTTCTGAGGTTGCATTGGTATGAGGAATAGAAAAAATAAGGCATACTATTTTATATAAATTTGCTGAGTTATCGTGAAGTTTAAAGAATTTTACCCATTTTTCATCAGCTAATAATGTGTTCAGTTTTTCTCTTTCTGTATTGATAAAATAATTTAATTTATGAATTTCTTCGAATAAAATATCTTTATCAATATTGCAAATATTAAATTTGTTCAATTATTTCTTCTACTTTGTTATATTGAATTGATTCTTTTAAACTTAGTGGTTTTAAGATTTCGAATTTATTATTTTCGAAACTGAACCATTTTTGCAAATAAATTATTGCCGCATTAAAAAATGAATTGGCTTCTAATTCAAATCTTTTTATGGCAGAATCATTATCACATTTTTGTAATATTGTTCTTGCGATTGAGCCGTAAAATTGTTGCTCTTTTCTGTTGATTAACGATTGTCTGACTTCATCCATTATATCGTATATATCTATTATTAGAACGTTGTTGGTTTGTAACTTTTTTAAAGTGGGCTGAAATATTGAACATGTATTCATAATAAATCCTAGATAAGCTATAGAAAGCTTATCTTCAAAAAATAATCGTATTCCAACAGATACTGAATTTTGAGACAAAAAGTATGACTTAATTGGTTCAAAATTTTTCAATAACCTTTCAACAGCAGGTAAAAGGCTAAGCCATCGAGTTGGAACGTGGCGCAAGATTTCCGACCATTCTAATTCGGCCCATTCAAAAAATTCTTTTAATGTAGTCGTTTTTGTTGTTGACGAGCTAAACTCGTTATAAATTTTTATGACTATTGAGTCAATATCAAATTTCAGTTGGTTTGCAGCTTTTTTCGCCGTGTTGTGCAGAATATGACTATTACATCCAATCGGAATAATTTTGGAATTAGCTTTTTTTAATTGCGTAAAAACACTCTGGTTTTTTCCGAAATTCACAGCTGCATTATCCGCACAAAGAGATGATAAATTTTTTATATTTAAATTGTTGCATTCCAATTTATTCTTTATAGAATCTGCTATGTCAACTGAACGTTCACTATCCAGTGAATAAAAAGAGATCAGAACATTTTGTATACCTTTTTCTTTGGTAAAATATCGCAAGACTATAAACATCAAATGTTAAAACATTTCCTTTATTCGAAGCATCGGTACTCACAGAAAATGGAATATCACCTTTCAACTGTTCTAAAATTCTTCTTTTCGATTCCGAGGCCAAAACATTACAAACAATTTTGGATATTTTAGTTCTTCCACAGCAGTACTTTCTTGCAATATTCGAATCAGAAAACAACCCAGAAAATATTGAACAATGAATGATGGGATGATAGCAAAAAGCCACTTCTGCTAATGTAACAAGTTCTTCTGTGCTGCTTTTTTTTTACAAAATAACGTAGTCAATTTTTTTGAATTTGCCGATGCAGCTATATTGTATCGATGACCAACCGTTTTAATGTGCTTTTTAATATCATTTCACCACCATGTGATATAGAAATTTTTAAATTATTACACAATGAACAAGTAATGTGATGATCACCGCATTGCCGAATCCATTCATATGATTTTGTCCATTTCTGATTGAATTTTACTGTATACTTCACCTTTTTTTTCATATTTCCTCTGTTTTCGTCAGAATCAGTGCATTCCAAATCCGAATCAGACATTTTTGGGGTATAATTAGTACGTCTTATTAAAAAACGAAAACCATTACAAAATTCAATACATATTAATATATTAAGTTTTTATAGCTTATACTTACTTTATAAATTATATGGTATGTTAAATATTACGTAAATGCACTGAGATTTATTTATAGTAATTCAATATAAATTATATTTAGCTTCCTAATTGTATAATTTAATTTATGTAATATTTTGTTCTTTAGCTTAGCAAAAAACGACCATTTTTATTAATTTAGCTTCTCGGAATATACCATTTACTAAATTAAGACGTTAGAACAATACGTATAGACAAAACACAATGCGCGAAATGTCAAAGAAAGTTCACCATTTTCACCCAATTGACATCATTTCAAAATGTTAAGTGATGCCAATTGCTGGAAAACTTAATTTCGAAAACGGGAGCAGAAATCGGGAGCTTTTGCCATGTATATCGGGAATCGGGAAATATACTTTCATAATGGGAGACTCCCGACGAAATCGCGAGGTCTGGCAACCCTGTTAGTACATAATATCATAAAGTACATAATATCACGTAGAACAAAAATTCTAGGCAATTTTATTCAATTTTAAAATACCCAGTCAGTTTGCTTGGCTACTTAGAAGAGTGTATTAGTTTATTTTCTGTTATAATAATAGCTGGAAACTTCGGCATTGGTGTGACTGTATTAGCATATTTTTAAATAGCAAAGTATACACATAAAAATATGTATGTATACTTTTATTTGTACATATGTATATGCACTTTTTATAGTAAAAAAAATTGATTTTAAAAATAATTGAGAATACGAATAAATTGTTTGCTTCTAAATTTTAATATTTTTGAATGAAAAAAAAACTTTTGCTTTATGTAGATCATGTAGATATGGATATATGTATGCATAATGCATATATTATTATGATTAATTCATAATTTCATTGAAAAGAAAAATTTTGTTATTGTTTTGTTTGTTATTTACTATTTTGTAAAAAACTCTTGGTTTCTTATTTTTACTTTAAAGAGCGGGCTTTAATTTTTTTTCTTTTTGTTGTTTAATGTTTTTAATTGTCATTGTAAATGACGCGCTCTTACTTTCCATTTTTAAGTGTTTTATTTTCAAGTGTTTAGGAAGTAAAATATAAAACTTGATTACTGATTACGAGTTGATTACTCTAGACTAAACATATTATATTGATTATAGTATTGAATATATTAGAACATTTAGATTAACATGTAAGTAAAGTAAGGGTTTTTATGCCAATTGGAAAAACGATATTAGATATTAATACATTATTAATTTTAAATTGAGCGTTTTCCCTACTAAAATTAACTTAATTGTTTTCTTTCTTTATTTTTTCATATTAATATTTCTAGCTTTAATATTTTATGTACCTACCTACTATAAATTTTTTTGCACTTTTCATCTTTTTTTAATTTGTTCTTTTTAGTTGTTCTCTCAATATGTATTTTTTTCAAAAGCATGAAAAATTTAAAAAATTTTAATTACGCTTAAAACAAATGCATTCTAAATTTTATACGGTGTACCCAAGTACGGAACTTAGCACATTATCTCTTTGTAAAATTAAAAAAATAAATAGTCGGTTACAAAAGATCTCGTTGCCTAATTGTATTGTTCTTACATATATTAAAATGCTTGCAAGGCATAAATAATAAATACCTAATCTTTTCTAAAAACAAAACAATACAAAAGAATTAAACAACCATAAAAACATGAAAAAGAAAAAAATAGTATCTATATGGAGTATCATATTATATATTCGTATTGTACTTGCATACTATCTAATTCAAACAACACAATAATTACTGTAGTATAGGTTTTTATAGAATACGTAGACGGAAGAAATAAAAAGCAAATAAAAATCATTTGTGTATACACATATTTTCTATTAATTTGTGTGACTGTGTTAGTAATTTAGATAAAACAAAATTGAAAAAAGTTAACCAAAATTTTTGTTCTACGTGATTACTCTTATGTTTATATTTAAATGAAATATCAATGTATTGTATTTTAAAAAAAAATATTTTTTATTATTCCCTAACGCTCCTTATCTTGTTAAATAGTGAGAATAGCTTAGATCCTCACTAAATACAGATGAAAGAGCTCCTTCTCTTTTTTAAGTTAGCAAAAAGAATTTGCTGGTCAACTCTGATTTTTATTTAAAAATATCGGTTCTTATGTGAATTCTTCCAAATTCTCTCAATCTAAATTAATAAGTTGTATTAATTGTTTGCTTAGTTACTTAGAAATGGGTTAAAAGAATGTATTACAATATTTACTTATCCAATTCTGTTCCTTATTATGTAAAGATCATTAACCAAAATTATATGAATCATTTATCATTTACTATTAACATTACATTTCCAAAAATATTAATAAAACAAACAAAGAATCTAATTTGACTACTAACATAAAATTTAGAAACTTAAAATCCATTTTTTTTTTAAAAAAATCCAGTAACAGAAAATCCCTCAAAAAGGAGTAGATTGAAATGGAGTAGAAAAAACAACTCCAGTAGATTGAAATGGAACATACAAAAGTGGTAGTAAATAAAGAGCTGAAAATTAGAATCCGAGAACTACATAAAACTAATAATATTTGAACAAAGTAGATAACCATTTATTGAAAAACTCAAAAAAAATAATGGCATATGATAAATTAAAATGAAAAACGTCTTAAAAATATAAAAAAACCGTATACTTTAATTTACACAAAAATAAAAAGTTTTGAAAAATCAAAAATTAAAACCTCAAATCCAAAAAAAAAATAAATTATTCGAATAACGGAGTTGTAATATAAAATTTTAATACAAAGAAAAATTCGTGCAATATTTTTTAAAAATTCTCTTGTTGAAAGAATATTTTTGTCTTCAACAACTAATGACGCTATCTTCATCAAATTTGTGCTGTAGGTTACTAGTAATGAAACTATGGCGGGGATTGCGTACGGTCGAGATTGGACCATGGATTCGTAACCTAGAACTTTTTGATCGAATTTAGGCCAAACGAGCATAACTCCGAAACCAATGAAGATAGAACCTCCAAATTTGGTATCAGGGTGTCCCTTTCTATTTCCTTAATATCCTTGAAGGCCCCAAGGGGGAGTTGTCATTCTAGCTTTACAAAAAAAAAATTTTTTGAGGAATTTGAATATCGTTCAATTTTTTCGGTTGTGAAAATAATGATTTTCTTCGTATTCTAAATAGTTTTCAGTTTGTGATTTTAAATTTAGAAGATATTACCTGTATTCTGGGGCATAATTTGAAATTGAAGCTGAAACAATTTGGCAAGGTTTCATTTGTGTTTCAATTGCTTTTTGTTTCACATAATGTTTGTCTTATTCAGTTCTGTACTTGACGCTTCAGAATCGTGTCTGTTCTGTTGGTTTAATTTTAACTTCATGGTTAGTTCCTACAAGAGTTGTTGTCATTCTAGCTTTACAAAAAAAAAGATTTTCTCACACACCCAACTTGTTGAACTGTTTCGGTTTTTGTCTAAATGGAAATAAAACCATTGTTTGACAATTTCTGCACTCCCTTATTTGAAGTTACTATTATTATTTTATTTTTATTCATTCTATAATGTAATTGTTATAATTAGAATTTTCTTTATAAACAATTAAAAGAGATTTACTACCTAGTTTAGAAAAACTTTTAATATATTAATGTTTATTATGTACAGAATAAATTATATTAAACACCTTAAATGATTAAACGCTGTATACACATAAAATAATTTGGGTTATTCCCTAAAAACTTCAAGTAAAATTTAAATATTGTAATTGTAGGTATTTAGTTAAGTATAGCTGATTTCATGATTCGTTTCTTTTCTATAACTTATGTAATTACTTTTACATAAACAGTAATTCATTTTTTTATTATACTAGCAAAAAAAAAAAACGAAAAATTATTAAATTATAAAAATTTAATATTTGTCATAATTTTAAAACAAAAACCAAAAAAAAATTGATATAAATATCAATATTTTTTCTTAATTCATATTTAAATTTTAAACCGAAATCTATGTCAAACAATTTTAGAAGTAATTTCGTCATATAATATTATAAATAAAAAATGATTTACAATTTTTTTAATATATATATGTATGATTTAATTTTCAAATTATAATTTCACTAAATGATTTTTCACTTCTATTTAAAATTTGGATTATGGTAATCCTAAAGTTAAATATCGACATATCTCCAAAACTACGTTGTTGTTAAGTATCGTATTAACATATGATCTTATTTCTAAACTATCTCTATTTAACTGATTAATATTAAAATCATCTTCTATTACTGATCTTTCATATTTGTAAGTTATTTTAAAATTATATTATAATTTATGTTATATTAAGATTTTCCTTTAATAGTTTTACACCTATTAAATTGCTATTTTCAAACTCCTCACTAAAAACAATATTACTGTAAATTTGGTCTTTAACATAACCTTACCATATGCATTACGCCTATTAGCGAAATAAGAAGTGAATCCATGAATGAAAACTAAAATATGCACATCCCAGACAATATCTTCAATTTAGAGCTTCAACTTCAGACAATTTATGACGTAAATTCTGAATTATCAGCTGTTTTATTATCCACAAAAAAAACAAAGTTTATAAGCAAGTGACTAAATGAAATTTTCGAATAAAAATATGTTTTGATGAAATCTTAGCTATGGTTATAAAAAATACTCCCTTCTCTATTTCGAAACCTCTGCGCAACCTTTTTTAGCTGTCTTTCAATGGTGTCCCAATCCCAAAATAGATGACAAAAGCGATGCTCAAACTATTGACCTATAGCTATAGTTTCGATAATTTTTAAATTTGAGCTAACTATTATAAACCGTAAGCTCAAGATCTAAACGATAGGAGTACCTTACATAATCACCAATACGGTTTATATGTAACCATCTTGTGTGTAACCTATCTCAGTGGTAAACTTCACAGCAATAATCACTATGGCAAGTGTACTGTTGTTGCTTTTGATACTTTTGATATTTCGAAAACTTTCGATCGAGTATTGTGTGCAACTTTTTTAAACAGATGATCAGCTCTAGGTCTTGGTTCAGTTTTGTCAAAATGGATTGAACGCTATCTTTTGATTCGTTTTATTCGTCTTTTGAGGGACGTCACACATCTGAAACATTTCATATAAAAGCTTGTATTGCACTGGGATCCGTCCTTGCATTTATACTCTTCTAGATTTCTATTAACGATATCTTCAACCTTCAATTGAATTCACAGTGAACCCTTGCAATTGACACAGCTAGGTTGTTTATGACCAATAAAGCTATAAATCGGTAATAGGATTTTGAAAAACTGGGTGTAGTTTAATTCTTCCAAAACCCAATGCTGTCTGGTAACATTAAGGAAAAACAATTATAGTCCTAATCTGAGGTTTCTTGGTATAATCGTGCACCGAACAGAAAACTGAAACATTTTGGGAATGCAGTTTATGAAAAAAATGGAAGTGAGGTATGATCATATTTTTTATATAGCTAAAAGTGTATGGGTTTTCTCTTCAGGTGAAAATCGTATTTTTCTTTAATGGACTTGCCAAAAATTTTAAAACGTATATACAACCTTAAATAGAATGTAACTCACATATTTGGGCTGGAACCTCATATTCTTCCTTTAACTTTCTTGATTGAGTTCAAAAACGCGCTATTCGTCTATTTAATGAACAAAATGTGAGTAAACTGTAACTTCGCTTGACATTCGTCGTAATATATTCGTTTAAATAAATTCACTGATGCCTCCTCACAAACAATTTCAACCAAACACCAGAGGGGCAGCAATAACGCAATCCAACTATGTGTACCTAAGTGATACTTTACTGGTTAAAGAAATTCGTGTTTTAGAACTGCAAAAATGTAGAATTCATTGTAGAAAATGTAGAATTTTGGTATAAACAAGTAAAGAAACAGTCAGTCGGTGCAACCGACTTAGAAATACCCTACACCTATTTGGTTCAAATTTAATGACATATCCATAAGTCATTTTAACACCATAAAAGCTGTTATTAATTTGATCGTAAGACATAGCTAACCAAATTAACTTTATAATACTAAAAACATTTTCTAATTACACTATCTCTTAAAAAATATTACAAATTCTTACTAATTTATCTATTTAAAAATATTAAAAAACAAAAAAACTTGGATTAAATGAAAATATATTTTGTGATAAAAAGCTAATCAAAGCATAATATATTTAATAATCCAAATTTTTCAAAATTGCAATTATTTTAAATGGTTAGTTTATATACCTAATAGAAAAGCTTATAAACGCAAAATATGCAATAAATGTATTTCTAAAATACAATTACAAATTTACACCTTTTCATATAATTCATTTAAATATAAAAATAAATTTTACATAAATGCAGCAAGTACCTTTGAACATAGCTGAACCACTACAATTAAGTCTATTGTGCATGGGCAAGTTGAACAACTTAAGTGTAATTTTTTTCTTTTTTTGACACGAAAGATCGTTGAGATATTCCGATTTGAAAAAATAATAAAACTGTAATGTATAAAATAACGAAGAATTAAGTGAATAATTTTAGTTAATTATAAAATTAAGTTAGAAAAATGTTTTAAAATATAAAAATTGTACATAACTACACATTCATAACAAAATACAAATCGATTTTTTAAGAAATAGTGGCAAACAGATAAGAGAACCAAAACGTTTAATTTGAAATATGAGTGTAGTATAGAATAGTTCCACAGGATGTCAGCGTCTATTTTTGTTTAAGACAAAAGTACAATTTTATTTAAATTTACTCACATTTGGTACAATTTTAGTCTTACACAGTAAAAACATATAATCTATAATTTATTTGTCATTTTATAAAACGTCAAATTTGGGAACTGCTCTATATACACGCATAAACTCTATATACATAATACAGTTGCGAATTAAAAATGATTTTTTTTCTATTTTTTAACTGAAATAAAGTTAACAATTGCTTTGATTGTTTAAAAGTTTTGAAATACAAATAAAGCAGTTCCAAACTTTGACGATTTATAAATTTAAAAATCAATTCTATAATATGTTTTCATTGTGTAAGACTAATAATGGGCTGTCAATCTTGTTTTTTGTGTAAAACAGAAGTACAATTTTATTTAAGACTGAAATCGAACCAAATGTGAGTAAATTTAAATAAAATTGTACTTTTGTCTTATACAGAAAAAAATTAACATCTAACGCTACATGAAAAATGCAACGCACGATAAAATTTTCTAATGAACGAATTGTATTGTGTAGCGATTTTCAATTGACGTTTTCAAAGCCATTTTAATGTAAAAAGTGTTTGTTTACAAAATTTCTGATAATTTTTGAAAGTAAAGCATTTCTTATAAAATAAAGAATATAAATTGATTAAAAAATAAAAAATATAAGATTAAAAATAACATACGCATTTGATTATTTTTAAATATTTGAATTTTAATAATATTTTAAATAACATTATAATAAGGATAGAAATAGAATTATGATTTTGAATACTATAGAAATTTTCCATTGTGTCCATAATTTAATATTTTTATACCCGTATGACTATATAGTCCAAGGGTATAATAAATTTGCCATTACGTTTGTGACGCAGAGAAGGAGGGGGGGTAGATATAGACTCAAGTGTATGGATCGGATCAGAATCGAAAAATAAATCGATTTAGCTATGTATGTCCGTCCGTCCGTCCGTCCGTCTGTCCGTCCGTCTGTCCGTTCCGGTTTTCGCTCAAAATTAGCGGAACAAATATTAGTGGAAAATTATTAAATAACCATTCCCGATATTGAGATCTTGAAACATATTACAAAACCAAGAAAATAGGGTGTCGCAAAAAGTACCGAAATTTTCAAAAATTTACATAAAAACATTTTGAATAAAAATTAAGGAAATGGGTATTCTGATTTATTTTAATTTATTATTTTAATTATGTTTTGTTCATGTCTTTTTTATACCTGTAATTTATTATTTAGAACCTACTGTAATTCATTATTTTTAATTAGTTTTAAATATTATAATTTTAGAATAGATTTTGTTTATCGAGTACTAAAATTGCAGATTGCAGCCTGCATGTCGTAGATAAAATACTGGTATTAAAAAAAATAAATAATGTTAGTGAAATTTAAAGGAAACAATTTGTTATTTTTTTTTTTAATAAATTTCACTGAAACGATTTTTATAGGTCGAGCCTTCGAGCAAAAACTTCACTTTAATTCAAGTAAACAAAAGAAACGTGTGCTTATGCCTTAGAGAAGTTCATTAGATTAACTCATAACCAATAGCAAATATAAAATAAACCGTTTGATTGAGAGTTAATATTAATAAAATAAAAAACAAACAATTTATGAATATTACAAAAGTAAAGAATATGAAACACTTGTCTTTTGCAACTTCAAGCTTAAATAATTTAAATCACGGAAATAAGTACAAATATTTAAAATAATAAGAAGAAAAGTAAGATATAAAGAAAATACTGTTTAGGTATTTGATGGTTTATCATCTGACAAATTTAAACTAAACGCTGGTGTCCTTCAGGGTTCTGTTCTTTCTCCCACCTTCTTTTTAATGTTTATCAATGATCTTCTATCTTTAACTTCCAATCCAATTCACAGTTTCGCAGATTACAGCACCCTTTTAGCTTCCTATGAATTTCATAGCCGCTGTAACATTAATCATCAGGTTAATACAACAGCAAAAAATTTCACTGTCAGTGAGCTAAATAACGATTCAGCAAACATTTATAAATGGGGTGAAAATAATCGTGTTCGATTCAACACGAAGAAAACACAATGCTGTCTCATCTCGCGAAAAATAGCAACTTCCATTCCCAACTTGATTTTTCAGGGTGAAGCTTTGCAGCACTCAACAGATTTAAATATTTTGGGCATCGAGTTAAACCAGAAGTTGACTTGGTCAAATCACATTTTTGGTATAGCTAAAGATGCAGCAAGATGTTTGGGTTTTTTGTATCGCTGTAAAACTTACTTCTCTCCATTAGATCTCCTCAATATCTATAAAACATATATTAGACCAAAAATGAAGTATAATGCACATATTTGGGCTGTTGCACCCAAATCGACGCTGGGATATCACGATAAAGTGGAAAACAGAGCTATTCGTCTTATAAATGATCCCAGTGTTACCTCAACGCTCACTCCACTTAGCCATCGGCGCACGGTCTGGTCACTTACCCTGTTTTATAGATACCTAGTGGGGACGAACACCTGTTCTAAGAAAATAAAACAATAAGTGCCTCCACTCAAAGTTTTCCAACGTGAAACAAGGAGTGAAACAGATGCTCATCCCTACTGCGTCGAATTGTTAGATGGCGAAACACGGCTTATGGAAATTCGTTTGTTATGTCGAGATTATGGAATCACATTCCGTCCAATGTGTTACCTAAAGTTGGTAATTCGTATATGTAAATAAATTTAAGAAGAATATTAACATCTTTCTCCTAAATATGCCTCCAAATTTTCCGCATCCACCATAATCCAAAATTCCCAAATAACCTCCCACAATCCTAAAATCCTTTCATATCCCAACCCTGTAACGAAACTGTATATTTGTATATCACAGGTTCCTTCCTAAAGTTTGGTGCAAAAGGGAAGTGGTTTTGGTGCGTTAAAGTCGCACACTACCCAACGAAATACCGCATAATGGGTGGCTTTCGAGCGTTCCATTTCCTCGCTAAAAAAAAAAAAAAAAAAAAGTAAAAAATGCCTTAGTTTCTCAATCTCAAAATTTTTTAACAACTTAAATATTAACAATATTATGAAACTTTACAATTCCAAACATGTTTAAATTACGATATTCTATTGATATTAATATAAAAATTAAATTATTAGTTTAATATTAATAAAAATATAGTAAAAGCTATTTTCATTAAATCTTTTAGGCTAGTTAAAGAAACAAAGGAATAAATAAAGTTTTAAAATAGTTAATTTTATTGCATTCATTCCATATAATGATTCTGACATATTTTTTATTTTAATATGCAGCATCCTATTTCTTAAATTAGATTTCAAATGAACTACATTTCGATAATTGACAAACGCGACTGATTTGCAGTTTTCTAAAACAATATTTATAAATTTTAATAATATTTGTTATAAATAGATTTACATATTGTTAGTAATAAAATCTTTTTTGATTTTAGGTGTTGATGTGCCAATGCCATACGCAAAAACTTTAGAAGCGAATGCTATTCCTCAACCAAAAGATGTAGTTCAAGCTGTTGAAAAAGTTTTAGGAAAATAAGAATTTGTGATGATAATTATAATAAAATTATTGGGTAAAATAATAAAAGACATATTTTATTTCCTGATGTTTTAAGCAATTTGTAGTTAGTTTTTAAATTATTTTTTAATAGTTGCGGTATTCATTTACAAAAATTGTCATTAAAAATGTGTTAAAAAACAGTTTTAGGAAAATAAAAAATGAAAGATAACTTGTTACAAAACATTTTATAATAATTATATAGGATAAAATATTTGTTGCTTCTGACGTTTTAAGCAATTTGAACTTATTTTTTTAATTAAGAATGGTATTACTCGTACTTTTTAAAATATGCTATAAAAAATATGTTTCTGTTGAAAACATTTTTAAGAACTATATATAATAAAATATTTGTTGCTCATAATGTTGTTATATAAAAGAATATTTTTTGTAAATAATTCAATAATTAGACTTAAGGTCAATGCTATTCTTTATTTATAGTTTAAATAAGATCGATTGCGCTACAAACCCTATCCACATTTGCATTAGAAACTTGCAGAACTGAAAATATCAAAGCAAATAATTCCAAGAAAAGCTCTTAATATTATAACTAACCATAACTTTTTCTTCAATTATCGTTAGTACAGTAAACACTCTTTTGCTTTTTAATTTTAATATTTATTAAGGTAATTAATGTAACATTGTAAATATATAAAGTAATATTTTGCTTTTGTATTACCTTTAGTTATTGTTTTGTTTTGTTTTCTTATTTAAACTATTTTATATTGTTACACAAATTTCATAAATTCTTTCAAAACAAAAAGCATAACTGTACTTTGTTTTTTTACTTGTATTAAATATTGTTTGTAAAATATTAATATGTATTGTAAAATATTTATTAAAACTTTGCAATGCTATATATTGTACAGCATTGCAACGTTCAAACGAACCAACAACAAGAACTCAACATACATCAAGTCAACAAAAAAAAAAGCTGAAGCAACAAATCCAGTCACCAATTGAGTTAACACAAAAAAAAAGTTAAGTATGTACAGTTTTTTTAATTGGAAATAAATAACGAAAATACAAATTTTCAAATACAAAAAAAATTGTTTTTAAATTTTATTATAAATTTAAGTTACTAATTAAACAAATTTAAATTTTCATTATAAAATTAAATTCAATCAAACATTTGAATAGTTAAATTCAAATTTTTATTATAAAAATTTTATTAATTAAATTCAAAAATATTTTATAAAAAAAAATTGGATTACTGTTTAAACTAATACTCTCTAATTAAATTGAAATTATTATAAAAGAAGAAAAAATTGGATTACTGTTTAAACTAATACTCTCTAATTAAATTGAAATTGTTACTATAAAAGAAGAAAATTTAAATAAAACTTTATTTCTTAATTTTCAATTAAATAAATTTAATTTTAAAATTAATACCCTATAATTAAATAAAACTTTTTTCTACTATAAATTTTGTTTATTAAATTACACCAATACTTTATAACTAAAATTAAAATTTCTTCCATTATAAAATTGGCGTCAAAGACTTAAAGACTCAATACAATTTTTATCACAAAATTTATTTGTTAATTAACTAATACCCGAAATTAACAAAAATAAATCCGATTAAGAACCTAAAAAGGAAAACAAACAAGTGATGAAAAATAAAACCAAGGGTTTTTAAAAAAGCACATTTTCAAATTTATATTGTATTACATTCTGAGTTTAACTTTGGAAGTATTTACTTGGAAATTACTTATAAAATTTACTGCTAACAGTAAAGTTTTTAATTTAAAGTTGTTATAGCTCTTCAATGGGAAAGGTTGCCAAGTTTCTCAAGGATCTAACTTCATCTAACTCCCCCCCTTTCCGTCCCCCTCCATTTTCTTAGGTTTTAGGAATTAAATTTTGAATTCCACAAAAATTTGGAATTTTACTTAGAATTATACAATCTAAGAAAAAATGGATAAAACTGAGAGACACTTTCTTCAATTTAAGGAACAGCTTTAAAATTTAAGAAAAACCTTTAACATATGTTAAAATATAGTGTTGGGCCTTTAAATTTTGTATATTAATAAAAAAAAAATTGGACAGGTATTCAAGTTACAGGTGCTTAAAAATAGCAAAATTTAAATTTTCGAGCCCTTATAGCTCCTAAACGGGGGGCTTGACAAAAAAATTTTATTAACCGGCTCCTACTAATATTTGAGGATCTAACTTCTCCCAAAATTTCAGGATCCTATCTTAAACCGTTTAGGACATATATGGGACCAAAAATTTTGCAAAAATCGAGTTTTATATAATGGTAAATTTTAGTACCGTATAGCAACTCTATACATTTAAGCGACATATTTTTGTAAAGCCTATAAAAGCAGCTCTCTTCTACCGTTTTTTTATTGAAAATAAACCTAACAGAACTCTTGTTATATCAATTTAAATATAGGGCTTTTTTGGAATTTGCAGGGGCTGTAGCTTTGTCACCCTTCAAAATTAAGAAAAAGCTTTTGACACATGTTGAAATATAATTATAGAGCTTTGAATTTTGTATATCACTAAAAAAAAATTTAGACAGGTATTCAAGTTACGGGTGTTTAAAAATAGCAAAATTTCAATTTTTGAGCCCTTATAGCTCCTAAATATTGGGCTTGACAAAAAAATTTTGTTAACCGACTCCTACTAGTTTCTTAGTATCTAACTTCTCCCAAAATTTCAAGACCCTAGCTTGAACCGTTCAGAAGATATGTGTGGCCAAAAATTTTGCAAAAATTGAGTTTTGTGTAATGTTAAATTTTAGTACCGTATGGCAACCCTAAATATTTGCCTTTGAAATATTTATAAAGTTTATGAAACCATCTATCGTTTGCCGTTTTCAGATTGAAAATACATCTAACAGAACTCTTGTTATAACAATTTAAATATAGGGCTTTTTCCAACTTTGGGGGCCTGTAGCCTCGTAACAGGTGGGGCTACAGAAAAAAATTCTTCTACAAAATTATTTTTTTTGCGAAAACTACCCATGGTTAAAATTTCTTTACTATACTTCAAGCGATGTAAAAGTTTTTGTAAACATACGGACAGACGGACGGACGGACGGACAGAGTGAAATTATATAGGCACATTTTTACAAAATTTTTTGAAAATGTGCTAAAAATGGAAAATTTTTAGAAAAAAGTATATATTCAAAAAAAGGAATAATGACATTTTGTTGTTAAAAGTCCATATTTTCTATTTCCTTTAATTAATTTTGAGGTTTTTCACACCAGGCTCAATTTTTCTGAATTCTCTGAATTTTGTATTTAAAACTAGTAAATAAAAAATTATTTTATGATTTATGAATACAGGTAATAAAAATTATTAAATATATTTGTCAATATTTATGCATTAGCTTAGAGAAAGGAAAAAAAAATAAATATATACAATTGATAAATTGATATAGGTGGGGGTCATCAAATTATTTTTGTTCATTTTTAATATAAAGGTAATATCATAAAGATCAGGAACTTATAAAACTATAGTATTTTTAACATGGAAACTTCTAACAAACCAAAAGTTTTATAACGCAACTAACAAAACGTGTTGGCAGGTCCTAGCAAGCTTCAATAATTTGCTTTCATAAATGACTTCAAAATACAAAACAATCTTAAAACGTGTGAAAAAAATTTCAAATTAGCCGATTATTCGAACGGCTGCATTTGTACGAATGCCAAGGACAAAATTCTACTACTACGAAAAAAAAAAAACCAATAGTATCGAAATGTAAAAAATTATAAATTCAAATAATATGAAGTAAAAAACGAGGAAGAGTGTGGTAGAGTAGACTGTGTCAGCTCTGGGATACCCGTATGACCGTTATATAAACATTATATCATTATTATTTTAAATATTAATTACTTTTGGCAAAATTTCAAACATACCAGCTTTATTAGGTGCAGTGTAATGCTCATATAAAAGAAGGAGTTGTATGGCAGCTACTCGAACCCTCTGCAGTAGACCAACCAAATTTTGCAGTAACTTTGGCCATTACACTAAACTGTTTTTGGCAAAATTTCAGATACCCAACTTTAATAGGTATAGAGCAATACCCATATAAACTGAGAAGTTGTATGGCAGCTACTCGAACCCACTGCAGTAGACCAACCAAATTTTGCAGTAACTTTGGCCATAAAACTAAACTACTTTTGACCAAATTTCAGATACGCAGCTGTAATAGGAACAGAGTAATACTTATATAAAAACAGAAGTTGTATGGCAGCTACCCGAACCAATGTACCAAAATGGCTGGATTTAAATAGCGATGACGGCTATTGCAAAAAAACGAATTTGCAAAAATTTCAAGATCCTAGCTCCTTTAGTTTTTGAGTTATCGTGGTGACGGACGGACGGACAGACGGACGGACAGACGGACGGACGGACGGACATACATAGCTAAATCGATTTATTTTTCGATTCTAATCCGATCCATGCACTTGAGTCTATATCTACCCCCCCTCCTTCTCTGCGTCACAAACGTAATGGCAAATTTATTATACCCTTGGACTATATAGTCATACGGGTATAAAAATAGAAAAAGTAAGTATTTTTTTTTTTTATAAATATAAAAATCGTGTATGGTTCTTTTAAAAATACAAAGTGAAATTAAAAAATAATTTTTTTAAGAAATGGCATTTAGAAAAGCGCTAAAAATACAAGAGATAGAAAAGACATAATTGAAAATGAGTGGAATGAAGATCGAGATGGAAACGTTTTTATTACTGCATTACCTATTATAATATTACCATTATAATATAAATTAATATGTTTGCTTTTTTTATGATTTTGCGGCTAGAATTTATTGATGATGGCCTTATTGCGATCAACGATAACGTACGCATTCTATTTTTCCACCGACTATGTGTATCGATATCTATCTTGTTTTTAGGAAATGTAACAAAAGAAATAGCTGGCACATTCGAATACACAACCACAACTGATAACTGTTTTATGGATTTTGATGTAGATATTGAACTTGAACGAGATGATATTGCAGAAGAAGATCAACCATCAACATCTAAAGCTTCTGAAATCAAACGCAGAATGTTCTATAAGCTATTGAGTGCCTTTGGTGAACCAAAATGGAGCCATAAAAGAAGTCGTAACAAACAATTTTTATATGATAAGGCACCAGCCGCTGAACCACCGATCAATATTGCACAATATTTGTTCAACTTTTTTACTTCATATTATTTGATGTGTTTGCTCAGTGAAAGACATTTTCATGTGACGGGAACAACTCGAGCTAATCGAATAACGAATGCACCATTAAAAACAACTTTTGTTCATCTATAGAAAGGTTTTCATTGCAAACTCCAAATTGATTAAATTTCCTATTTATGGCACTAAACAATGGTCGAACCTAAACAATCAAATATAAATTAAAATATTCATGAAATTAAATAACACTTTACCTTTGCCTGAAAAAGTGGTATTGGCCGTTGTGGATTTCCGTTTTGAGCTCGTCAATAGTAAACGCCTGGAAGCAACACTGTTTTATAGCAAAATATAAAAATGAAAAACCTATGCCACAAAAAAATTTTCGTGTTTTTATATCTGAGAAGCATGTGAAGAAGAATCATCTCAAGAATATCAACCTTACAATTAACCAAGAGTATCAGGCACACACGTTGTTGTTTCACAAGAAGAAGGAAAATATTGCCGATGTCAATTAAAAAAATGCGGCAAGCCAACTAAATTCATGTGCAAGAAGTGTAATATTCATTTGCATACAAAGTGTTTTAAAAGATATCACGAAAAATAATTGATTTTGTAATTTTGTAATTTTTTTGGGTATATATAATATAAATTAATATGTTTGCTTTTTTTATGATTTTGCGGCTATTTATATTTCCTATATTTCAATATTTATTAAGAATTTCCTTGATTGAAAAGATAAAATCTATAAATAAAAAATATAATATTGGATAGAAAAAATGCCAAATAGCGGCCAGTGTTCGATTTTTCGAACAGCACTTTTCCAGGCTCACGAACAAGCTAGCTCAAATCTGACAACGGATTTGAATTTTTTAGACCTTAATTATCCTAAATCTTATAGCTTTGTCAAAAATTAAGACATGTTTTTTTTTTGGCCGAAAATGGGTTAACCAAACTTAATAATGCATATTTATTAAACGGGGCTAACAACCCCAATAATCACGGATAACCGCATAGCCCTTACAGTATTTAAAGACAACTTACCAGAACCCGTAAGAGGCTTAATTATTAATAGGGACCCGACGACATTAGCGAAGCCTTCCAAATCGTTGCCGCAAATGGCTACTCACAATTGTTCAAAAACAAACAATTTTCAAAATGAAAATTTTAACTCAGACAATTTCCAAAATAGGAATTTTAGCTCTAAACAATTTCCAAAATAGAAATTTTAGCTCAAACAATTTCCAAAATAGAAATTCCAACTCAAACAATTTCCAAATAGAAATTTTAACTCAGGCAATCCCCAAATTAGAAATCAAAACCACTACCAGAAATTTTGATCCAAACCATTTTCAAAATGGTAATTTTAATCAAAATAATTCTGGAAACAAAAATTATGATAATAACAGAAACTACCCAGCGGCTAATGAACATAATAAAGTAAATAATAATAAAAACCGCGATCGCCAAAGTAGGTGAGCAAACCGTAGTTATAACGAAATAGAACTTATGGACGTAAATGTAAACAATAGTAATGAACAAAATTTTTGCTCGAACAGCCCAAACAATTACCTTATATTATAATTAGAACAAAAGTAAAAAATTTAAAATTTGTAATAGATTCTGGTGCGGAATTTAGCATAATTAGTTCCAAATTATACCAAAACAAATGGAAACATCAAATAAACCCACAAACTCTTAGAGTACTAGACGGTAAAGTTACAACAAATATCAAATGTAAATTTCCTTTACTCGAAATATTTAATGAAACAGATTAATCCGTGTAATTCCTAGAAATTCCCCTAAACAACAATTTTGACGGTATAATTGGTAACAATATACTTGTACTGTTAAACGCCATAATAAATTACAAAGATCGATATCTAGTCACGTCAAAAGCTAGAATACCATTTTTTCTTAACGATCATGAAGAATTTCTGTACAATAAAACTTACTTAAACCAATCTCTTAACATCTTTAGTAACGAAATATAACCGGTAAAGTCCAATTTCGCACCACATTTATCTAATAAGGATATCCTACAGTTGGAATCACTTCTATTTTTCTACCAAGACATCTTCTATAACGACGAGAAAGCACTTTCGTTCACTAGTAAAATTAAACATAGGATAATCACAAAGAATGACGTCCCCATCTATACTAAAAGATATCCCCAAATACATCGAGAAGAAGTAGACCGACAAATTAACGAAATGCTAGAACAAGTCATAATAGTGAATAGTACCTAACTTAAAATGCTCTTGTATGATAATTTAAATAAGGAAAAATGGAGGATTGTCATTGACTATCGAAAATAAACTATAACACAATTGGCGATAAGTTTCCAATACCGAACATTGAAGACCTTTTCGGGAAGCTAGGAAACTGTCGGTATTTTTCCGCATTATATCTGGCCAAGGGTTTCCGCCAGATCGAAGTCCAGCAGGAGGACAGATGGAAAACCGCCTTCTCAACGGCAAATGGTCACAACGAGTTTATCAGATAATATAGAAAATAGAAAAAACATTCTCACTAACTCGTTATGCGAAGTACAAGATGACGTGACGAAAACAAACAAAGAAGCTAACAACTTAGATAAAATGTCGATTCCCGCGACAATACACAGCGCGCAATAAGACGATTCAGACTATATTTGGATTACAGAAAAACCTATAAACGTTTTTAAAATTCAAATTTATCTGTATCAAAAAGACAAGTAAAGAAACAGTCAGTCGGTGCAACCGACTTAAAAATACCCTACACCTATTTGGTTCAAATTTAAGGACATATCCATAAGTCCTTTTAACACCATAAAATCTGTTATTAATTTGATCGTAAGACATAGCTAACCAAATTAATTTTATAATACTAAAAACATTTTCTAATTACACTATCTCTTAAAAAATATTACAAATTCTTACTAATTTATCTATTTAAAAATATTAAAAAACAAACAAACTTGAAATAAATGAAAATATATTTATTCCAATTCAATTACAAAATGAAAAAATTCTAATTATTAAATTTTGTGATAAAAAGATAATCAAAGCATAATATATTTAATAATCCAAATTTTTAAAAATTGCAATTATTTTAAATGGTTAGTTTATATACCTAATAGAAAAGCTTATAAACGCAAAATATGCAATAAATGTATTTCTAAAATACAATTAAAAATTTACACCTTTTCATATAATTCATTTAAATATAAAAATAAATTTTACATAAATGCAGCAAGTACCTTTGAACATAGCTGAACCACTACAATTAAGTCTAGATTTCGGAGACACATAGGACATAGGAAATATATTCTTTGGCTTCGAAATTAAACTCGACCCCAACCAATTCTCATGGTACTTTCATTACTAGTAACCTAGAGTTTAAATTTCATCAAAATACGGGCATTATTTTTTGAGTTATGGTGTTTTTAAGATATATGTTTGTTAGTCCTTGAACTTTTCAAGGGTTCCAGAACCTGAAACCATGGTACGATTTCACCCATATGCAGTCCTGTCATACTTTCAATACTAATTAACCCTTGTACACAATTGGAATGTTCTATCTTAATTTTAAGTTACTAGTTTTATTAATTTCGATGATAAGCTTTTACACATTGGGGGGTCTAAGAAAGGTACTGAACCACCACTCCAATTGATCCCAAATTAGGGAGGCACGTAAGAAATACTAAAGAACACCCTGGGCCAAATTTGAAGCTTCTTCATTTGTTTCAAGTTACTACCTTTATTAATTTCGAAAATATGCTTTAAGGTCCTCGGAACTGAGTGGCTGGTCCCCGACCCACTACTCCAATGAGGCCTAAATTTCAAAGACACTTACGAAATAGGAAGGACACCCTGATACCAAATTTGGAGGTTCTATCTTCATTGGTTTCGGAATTATGCTAGTTTGACCTAAATTCGATCAAAAAGTTCTAAGTTCCGAACCCATTGTCCAATCCTCACCGTACGTAATCACCGCCGTAGTTTCATTACAAATAACCTACAGCACAAATTTCATGAAGATAGCCTCATTAGTTGTTGAGTTATCGTGATTTTTTATATATGTCCGTTAGCCCTGACACCGATTAAAAGATCCAGAAGCCGAACCCTTGGGATGATTTCGCCCTTATACAGTCCGCGCTGTACTTATAGTACTAGTTAACCCTTGTACACAATTTGAACGGTCTATCTTGATTTTAAGTAACTATTTTTAGTAATTTCGATTATAAACCTTTAAAACTTGGAGGTCTGAGAGGGGTACTGAACCACCACTCCAATTGATCCCAAATTAGGGGAACACGCAAGAGATAGTAAAGAGCACCCTTGTGGCAAATTGGAAGCTTCTACATTTTTTCAAGTTGTTATCTTTATTAATTTTAAAGATATGCTTTAAGGTCCTCGGAACTGAGTGGCTGGTCCCCGACCCAATACTCCAATGGGGCCCAAATTTCAAAGACACTTACGAAATAGGAAGGACACCCTGATACCAAATTTGGAGGTTCTATCTTCATTGGTTTCGGAATTATGCTCGTTTGTCCTAAATTCGATCAAAAAGTTCTAGGTTCCGAACCCATGGTCCAATCCCGACCTTACCCAATCCCCGAAGTAGTTTCATTACTAGTAACCTACAGCACAAATTTGATGAAGATAGCGTCATTAGTTGTTGAGTTATCGTGATTTTTTATATATGTTCGTTAGCCCTTCGATCGATTAAAAGGTCCAGAATCCGAACCCATGGGCCGATTTCGCCCATATGCAATCCCCGCCGTACTTTCAGTCCTAGTAACCTGCAGTTAAAACTTAGTCAATATATCTCCATTATTTTTTGAGTTATCGTGCCTACGGACGGACTGAGGGACATGGCTATATCAACGCTGATCACAAATATATATACTTTGCCATATCTAGCTCGCTTCCTTTAGGTGGTTACAAACACCATACCAAAGTTAATATACCCCTTTACCTATTCTATAGGTGTAGGGTATAATAAAGAAGAACTTCTAATGAAAATTTCTAATAAAAATCCTAACTCCAAACTTACGCAAAACGACCTCGTAGAGAACTAATAAACTTCTTAGGGTCACCACTGAAGCTAATCGCCTATGGACCAAGAAGATGCAGACGAAGTCTATAAATGGGTAGAAAATAAACTTCTAACAAACAATATTTGGAATAATAGAACAGACTAATAAACAAGTAGTCATTAACAACAAATTAATTAAAGGTTTGGAAGATATTTCGGAACAAGTTAACAAACGAATTTTAGAAATGGCAAATTACATAAACAACATAACAAAAAGCGGACGTAATATCATACATAGAAGTAAATTTGAACTGCAAGTTTACGCCGATATTAACCCGTTAAATAACCATGTCGAAGAAATCGAAGAGGTAATATTACTCAGTCGACTCGGAGTAATAGCTCACAACATCTTGACAGAAGAAGAAACTTCAGATTTTGAAATCCCAGTAGAAAATCTACCATTTGTTAAAAGTAGCGTAATTTTTAAAAGCAATGTAATAGGTATAATTATTCTCATTCTAAATTTTACAAAAGAAGCTTATTTGGACGGCCTATATCGTCCCATTTTCAAATTCAAAATTTGAACAATTAGACTACGATACCCAAATTCAAGAATTAATAACTCATCATTTCAATCATAGCCAATGATAATAACATCTATGATTTTCACGAAAATGTTTTACTCAAACGAGATCTAAAACCTAACGAAATTAACTTTATAGTACTATAAACCTTTTCTACTTATTTCATAAATTGAGAAATTTTTAAAATTCTTACTAATTTATCTATTTAAAAATATTAAACAATAATTAAACTTGATATAAATAGATATAAAAAAAAAAAAAAAATTTCGTCGTTTATTAAAAAAATATATTGTTTTTAATGCATATTTAAAACTTTTTATCCAATACAATAAAATTTTACACACACGCAGCAATTACTTCTTGTGTAATAATATAAATATTAAAGTTTATATAATTTGATGGTTTTGAATGTTAATGGTTTTATGCTTTCATTAGGTTTTTATCACAAAATATGCAATAAATCTATTTGTAAAATACAATAACAAATTTAGAACTTTTCGTATAATTCATTTAAATATAAAAATAAATTTTACAATTTAAGTATAGTCTACAATTTCTTAATTATATATTACCTATGGTAATATTTCAATAAAATATAGATATACAAAAAAAAAAAAAATTTTGTCGTTTATTGAAAAAATATTTTGGTTTTAGTTTATAAAATATAATAAATACTATGTTTTATGGTAAAATTCTTATTCTTTTAAAAATATAAAAGTGTTAAATAAAACCGGAAATAGGAAAGAATCCTCGTGTATCAAATTTAAAGTTTCTATCTTCATGAATTTCAAAGATAAGATTTTCAGTTCTGGGATTTCTTAGGAGGCACCTGAACCACCACTACAGTTAAGTCTAAATTTCGAGGATACATAGGATATAGGAAATATATTCTTTGGTTTCGAAGTTATACTCGTTTGCCCTCAAATCCAACAAAAGCTTCTAGAATCCGAACTCATTGTTCAAACTAGTAACCTAGAATTTAAATTTCATCAAAATAGCGGCATTATTTTTTGAGTTATGGTGTTTGTAAGATATATGTTTGTTAGCCCTTGAACTTTTAAAAGATTCCAGAACCCGAAACCATGGTGCGATTTCGCCCATTTGCAGTTCCCATCATTCTTTCAATACTAGTGAACCCTTGTACACAATTGGAACGATCTATCTTAATTTTAAGCTATTTTTTTTAATAGTTTCAACGATATGTTTTAAAGTCTTCAGAACTGTGTTGGTTGTCTCACTACTCCAATTGGTCCTAAATTTCCAGGACTCTTTCAAAAGTTTTAAATATGTAATTTTGTAATTGCATTTTACGAATCCATTTATCTCAACTTTATTTGTTATTTAATATTTTTAAATAGATAAATTAGTAAGAATTGCTAATATTTTTGAAGAGATAAAATAATTAGAAAATGTTTTTAGTATTATAAAGTAAATTTGGGTAGCCATGTCTTACGATCAAACTAATAAAAGCTTTTATGATTTTAAAATGACTTGTGGATTTCCCATTAAATTTGAAACAAGTAGGTGTAGTTAGGTTTGTGACTTTGAACTTGTTAGGTTTGTGACTTTGGGTTGAATTGAAGCAAAAATTATACATATATAGATAAAGCAAGTAGAACAAAAAATCTCTCACTATATTTTGTGAAATCCAATGCCCCACGAAAGAGAAAAAACAATATTATACATTTGTAAAAACATATACCTTTCTCATCCTACACATTGTTTTATATTATTATTATTTTCTTAAAAAAAAAAGTGAAAAAAAGTAAAAAATAGTAAAAAAAAGTTTAGAGTTGGTACATTCATTTTATTTTTTAATGAGTTTGTGTGTTTCAATGTAATACTGATAACACAAAATGCCAATGTATATACATATATTTAACTACTGGCTTAACTAATCAAATATAAATAATACACTATATTATGTATGTATGTATAAATATTTATTTTTCTAATTTTCAATCAAATTTATATTTTTAAAATATTCATTTTACCTCTTTACGTATTGAAATAATATAGAAATAATAAGAGCAGACAAACGAATTTGTTTTTTGCTTTCAAATGGATTTTTTAGAATAGACAAAATTTAGGAACTTTAACAGAATGAAAATTGGATATTTAGTGTGTACAATTAAAATTCCGTACATCGTATATAAAATTGAATACTTGTTGAGAAATAATATTAAATAGATGAGATGGAAAAAGTAAAATAATATCTGAAAAATTTGGTTTAATTAAAAAATAAAAACACAATCATTTTAAAAATTCAATTTTAATTTTATATTTTTAGAAAAGGCAAAAAGCCGAATTGAAGTTATATAATAAATAAAATGAATAACGTTCAATTCGGCATAAAAAACCCTTTAAAAAAATTAAATTAAAAAAATTATAAACATGTAGCTACTATGTTGCATAAAACTATAAGAATAAAACAAACGTAAAACTATAATTCTAGTAAAACATAACCAAACTAATATGTAATAAAATAAACAAAAATAAATTATTTAATATTTTTCATTGTTTAACAAAAGCTGATCCACCTGTTCCACTTCAAGATTCAATGCTCTGGTGACAAGTTGAAGAGTGTGGAAAAAAAAGATAAATTATAAATTTTTAAACATTTTAAATGAATAAAAAGATAAATTAGAGTAAAATTTTAATTTTATGGCTCTGTATTAACTATTGAAAACCTAATCTACTAAAATTTTGTTGAGAAATTAATAATTTATTAGTTAAAATTTATGAAAATAAAACGACAACTTACCGCTCAAATTAGAATTTTTCTTTAATAACTTTTGGCTTTAACTTTTTAACCCCTTTGAAACTAGCAACCGCAATGTAATAGGTAATTTCACAATGAAACGGCAAGCCACCAAGGGTTAAAATATAAAACCACAGCCATTGAAAATAATACTATGAAAAAACTCCTTACACCATCTTTCAGTGTTTTTTTATCCCGTATGACTGTAGGTCAAAGGGTATAATAAATTTGCCATTACGTTTGTGACGCAAAGACGCAAAGAAGAAGAGGGGGTAGATATAGATTCAAGTGTATGGATCGGATCAGAATCGGAAAATAAATCGATTTAGCTATGTATGTCCGTCCGACCGTCTGTCCGCACGATAACTCAAAAACTAAAGAAGCTAGGATCTTGATATTTTCGGAAATTCGGTTTTTTGCAATAGCCGTCATACAACTTCTTTTTTCAAATGAGCATTTCTCTGTACCTATTACAGCTGCGTGTCTGAAATTTTGCCAAAAGTAATTAGTGTTTATAATAATGATATAATGTTTTTATAACGGTCATATGGATATCCCAGAGTTGACAGAGTCTACACTACTACACTCTTCCTCGTTTTAACATAAAATCTTATTAAAATATAAACACATTTAAATGAAATCAAACATAAATTAAACGTTTTAACATAAAATCATATTAAAATATAAACACATGTACATGAATACAAACATAAATTTCAATACACTTGACTTGATCAACACGTCTATTGATCATATTGTATATTAAAAAGTTTATATAATTTTTGGTGTTGCCATATTGAAAGACTAATGTAATTTCCTAATTTATCAACATATAAGATTTTAAAAACTTACATATAAAAACTTTAAAGAATTACTTTTTCTAAAAGTTATGTAAGATTTGGAAATTATTTTTTGCATATATAAAATATTTAAAGTATAACTTATATTATAATTTAATTATAATTCATATTATAATATAACTTATATTATATAAATATTATAATTTAAAATATAACATATTAATACAACAACGAAAACTATTTGTTAAAATTCTTAAAACTACTAATCAGTTATAAATTTATAAAATATATTTTTTAATTTTATTTTATGATTTAGAGCGTTTTGGTAAAATATTTTAAATTTTTATTTTTAAAAAATTTTAGTACCTAGTTTCCTTTTAATTTAACTGAATTAGCTTAACTTAACTGATACGCGTATTTCGTCTACTACTTGCAGACTTCTACAGTGTTTTTAATCGAATGACTAATCAGTTTTAAATTCCTAAATAATTAAAATTGATTTTTTTTTTAAATATTCAAGTTTTAAAAACTTAAATTAAAAAAAAAATTTATTTTTTAATCATACAAATGATATGGCAATATTGCATTCATTTACATACACATCTTCATAAAAAAAAAAAAATTAACTCAAATATTGTACGACGATATTAATAGTTTGATACTTGGTTAAATGGTTTGATACAAAAAAAAAATTCTATATTGGGTATAAAAAATTATAACATAACTAGTAAATAAGTTTTATTTGAAAAAAGGAATAAAAAATAAAAGAAAATAGAGGTTATTTTTAAAATTTTTCTATATAGGCTTGTATTTTATCATTAAAATTTAATAATCTTATTATTTTTATATATGATACATATTCCACATATTTTTTGATACCTAGAAAAACTATAAAGGCAAACTCTATGAATAGTGCAAAAAAGCATTAGTGAGAAAGAGATAGCATATGGGGCAAAGGTTTTAAGAAAAAATTTAGAGAATTCTTATTGACATTTTTTGTTCTACTTGCTTTATCTATATATGTATAATTTTTGATTGAAGCGAGTTAAAAAGAAATTTTAGTACATTGTTATGTTTGTGACTTTGGTTTGAATTGAAACGAGTGGGAACAAATTGAAAGATCTTTGAACGATCGTGTGTGTGTGTGGGTGTGTGTCGTTGATATTAAAACACTTCGATCTGTGGATGTGGTGGTGGAGGTAGACAGTGGCTGTTGTGGTGGCAATTTTATTTAAACAAAACTGAAATAAATGTTAGGGGGATTCCGCCGCTGCGTTTTGTTATTTTAAATATTAAAGAAGAAAAGAACAAATAAATTATTCAATTTTTTTCTTATCTACATTAAATGTTTTACAATTTTTAAAAAACTAAAATGATGTTAGGGATTTTTCAAATATTGCTTATCTGCATTAATTGCTATACAATTTAAAAAAACTAAAAAGACAGCAGCAACTTTTCTAACAAGCCGAATATAATGTGAGAAAATTGAAATAGATAAGAAGATAAAGATAAAGTAATCTATTTCTCGTTTGCGGTTTCATGAACGTTTCTAACGAACTAATGACCTTTTCGTAATGCTGATAAGAGATTATAAAATTTAAAAGATTTTAATTCGAAGAAATCCGAATTATTTTGTTTTGATTTTTATTTATAATTAAGAAACAATAAGATTGATAATAGAGTATTAAAAACAGAGAATATTAAATTTTTCAATTATTAAGTTTTTAAAACTTGAACGTGTAGTAGTAGTAATAATATATATATATATATATATAATAAATTGAAAATGGATGGTAAAATAATAAAGTGTGAATTAAAATGTTAAAAGAATAAAGTGTGAAAATTAATTGCAATGTTTGCAAGAAAAATTCCTCTATGGAAGATCACATGAAAGTGCATAAATAATGTTCAAAATGCAATTTTTTACATTAAATTTGAGTCATCATTTGAGGACAAATATGCATAAAAATAATGCAACTGAAAAATTGCAGCCGCACGTGAGAATGATTAATCAATATTTTCTAAATAGAACTCAAACGTTTTTAATTAATTACCTAAATGAACAACTGTTTGATCCGATAACAATTTTCATCAAAATTAAAGATGATGTTATAGCTGTTCTTCAGAGATCGGTACTAAATCATCAAAGCTTTAAGATGAATGTAGAGTTTTTTGCTGAATATATTAAAATTTCTGTCAGCGGTGAAAATGATTTGGAATTAAGCATAAAATCATTTCAAACAAAAATGATGATAATTATAAATGATGAAGATATTAATTCTGCTTATGATGATCCGGTTGAAGTTATAACAAAGAAAAGTGAGGAGTTCCAAGAGAAAGACAGCGGATGGGCATTATTGCGAATTATTGGAGTATAAATAAATATAAATAAATATCAGCCCAAAAGAGGATCTACATATATTAAACTTCCTAGTTCTGAAGAAAGCGTGTATTAATGTACGTAACGAATATGAATTATGCTTTCAATTGGCGTTAATTTTAGCTTTGAAGCCTGTGAAATGTATGGAATCCATCATCGTACAATATAAATGATATATCAGCTTCAGATATTAATTTAAATAATGGACAAATTTTAAAATTTGGAGATATTTCGTTTCCAATAAAAGTTGATAAGATCTCCGAATTTGAGAAAACTAATTCTGATATAAGCGTGAACGTTTTTGGATTAAATTTAAATGCGGATGATAAATATGAAATAATTGGCCCATATTATTTAACAAAATAAGAAAAAACAGTATCATATTAATTTACTTTTAATTGAAAGAGATAATGTTTATCATTTTGTTTATATAAAAGATTTATCCAGACTACTCCGAACCTCAATAACATCGCACAAAAGCAGGATATTTATTTGCAATAGTTTTTTGCAGCATTTCACTAATATTACAAATAATCACAAAGATGAATGCGGTAAAGTTGTCAGCAAATTGCCTGATGAAAACAGCAATATATTAAAATATACAAATTATCAGCTGCAAATAAAGGCCCGTTTGTGATATATGCAGATTGTGAAAGCATCTTAAAATCAATATCAACATGCGCTCCTAATGCTGATCAATAATCAATCAACAACATTAAGGAATATTAACAGCTGGGTGGCACAGTGGTTAAGTGCCGACCTTTCATGCAGAAGGGCCCGGGTTCGAATTCTAGTGAAAGTGAAAAAACTTTTCTGGTTTTCGACTCGACTCAGCTACCATTCGCCATTGGGTTCAAATTAATGGCATAATCAATAATTAATAATTATAAATCTTTAATAAAAAATACTTTAATATAAAAATATAAACAAATGCAAAATATAAACAAATAATTTAATTCAATAATATAACTCGCAGATATAGAATACCATATAAGTAAAATATAAAATATTACAATATAAACAAAAAATAGAATTGTAAATATTGAAAATCTAAGACGTTTCTACATGTTATAAGGTGTAGAACTATCTCATGTTTAAATTGTATGTAGAATTCAATAAGACCAATTCTAATAACACGAATATAATATGACCTTCTGTTCCAACATGTACCTATGGTAAAGACAGGCTTATTAGCCTAACAGTTGAACAGTTAGCGCTTAAAAAAAAAAAAAAAATGTACCAGTTGCATTCGGATATTTCATAAAATGCTCATTCGATGATAAATAAATATGAAAAATATGTAGGATTAAACTGTGCAAAGGAGTTCATCCAATCATTAGTTAAGACTTGTAGAAGCTTATTCAAAACATACTATTTAAAAACAACGAAAGAATTAACATTAGATGAAGAACTGAAACAGTTCAATGATGAAATTTGCCATATTTGCTGTAAAAATTTAGATTTAGAAAATAGGGTAACAGATCATTGTCATATTAGTGGTAAATATAGGGGCCCTGCCCGTTTTGAATGCTAATTTTTTCCCAGGTATTTTTTCCTAATTTTTCAGGCTATGGTTGCCATTTATTGTTCAAAGCTCTTAACATTATTTATGGTGATATAAATATAATACCAAGAAATAAGTAGAAATATATTTCTCTTTCTATAAGCAAATAGACAAAATGCAAAAACTGATTTTGATAAAAAATTTAAAAAAAAAAAAATAATTCGGTTTATGGTAAAACAATGGAGAATGTAGAAAAATATCGTAAAATTAAAATAGTAGATAGTTGGGAAAGTAAAAATAGACGTTTAGGGGCGAGAGCTTATATAACCAAACCTAATTTTAATAGTTTAACGGCATTTACAAATAATTTGATTGCTATAGAATTGCACAAAACTAAAATATTTTATAATAAGCCAATTTATGTGGGATTTTGCATATTAGAATTATCGAAAGTTCTTATGTATAACTTTCATTATAATTATATTAAATCAAAATTTAAAAATAATGTTCAACAAAATTATATGGATACTGATAGTTTTGTGTTCGGAATTATATGCGCTAGCAGAGAACGAGGACATTGTAAAACATATAAAGTCCAGTAGATTAAGTTGGGCGGGGCATGTCATCAGAATGGCGGAAAATAGAGCACAGTACAAAATTTACAATGCTAGACCATTGCTTAACAGAGCAAGAGGTAGGCCTAGAAGCAGATGGGAAAATAACATTGAAGACGATACCAGAAAACTAGGGGAAATAAACTGGAAAACCACCGCGAGAAACAGAGATGAATGGAGGAAGATAGTGAAGAAGGCTAAAACTCACCAGGAGTTGTAACGCTAAAAGATGATGATGATGATGATAGTTTTGTGTATACTGTACATACCGAACAATTTTATGAGGCAATTAGACCGAACCTCAATAAATATTTTGATACCTCAGATTATGAGATAAATAATCCATATAATTTTCCTTCTGTAAATAAAAAAGTTTTAGAAATGTTGAAAGATGAAATGAGCGGGAAAATTATTACAGAATTTATATACGATTTATTCGCAAGAACTAAATAAAATAGCTTTAAGTTATGATAATAAGTACATTTTGATGAGATGATAAGAAGTAAATTTTGCCTGACAATGTAAAAACTTACTCATGGTGTGAAAATAAAAATTTTTTACAATTCATTATTAGAATTAATTGTAGAAACTTGCAATGGTTGTGAAAATGTGCGAAATAAAAATCTGTCACAATGGGTTGTAAAGCACTTTACCAACCTTCTCTGCCGTAAAATATAACCAACAAAGTCTTCTAGATCTAGGAATAATTTGCGTTCTATAATATGCTCCATCTCATCAGTTTAATGTTCCTCACAGTAATGCATCGTGAGCATTCTAAATTGCATTCCCAACACTCAAATGCTAATCTCATTGTGCTAATTTTTAAATTGTTAATTAATTTCGTTCTTAAAACACGAAAATGTTTTTATATGATGAGTAGGTAAATTTTTTGATATTATTATGGTTATTAGATTTAAAAAAATGTTATTAATTTTTTTTTATATTAAAACTAGAATTATCAGTTGACTCCAAACATCCTCAAAAAAATTTGAATTCAAGATTAAGTAAATTTTTTTTTTTTTTTGTATTATAAAGAAATAAGGCTAATTGCTATCAATTATTTTCATATAAATACATGTAATTTCTTAAAAACTATTTGTATACAAAAGTTATTCAAACTGTACACTCAGAAAAGTCTAAGAAAAAAAAAACAAAACAAAATTAAAATTATAGAAGATGGAAAATTTTGCCGATAGAATCAACCAAAAATTCAGCATTGAAGAAGTGCCTACGAAAAAAATGTGCGAAGTAGAGAAAGGGAAACATTTCAAAATTAAATTTTTAAAACGTGTAACGACTAAATATGGAGGAAGAATTATTCTTGAAACCAACGGGTTTAAGGTATTCTTACCTATACGATATAATTCATTAAAGGATAAAGAAATTAAAGTTTTAAGCTTCGGAAGTTTCGTTTTTATAATTGATGGGGAAATAGGAAAATCTTATAAAATAAGATTTTTACCGATTCAAACAATAGATTTGGTAGGAGGAGGGAGTAGATTCTGAAGATGCAGGAAAAGAAGATATTATATAAAAATATATTTTTAATTTGTTAAATTAAATAATCTTTTATTGTTAAAAATAAATAACTTTTATTGTTCAACTGCACTTTTAAGAAGAAAGAGAAAAAGAAATTACAATATTAGCATAGCTACAAGTTTTTACACATAGTATATGTTAGATCTTATGTTCGTATAACAAATAAAGAATTGTGTAGATCAAAGATTGTATAACAATATTTGATAACATAATTTTAATAAAAAAATAATAAAAACGAGGAATAGCGTGGTAGAGTAGACTGTGTCAACTCTGGGATACCCGTATGACCGTAACATATACATTATATCCTTCGGGTTATTACTTTTGGCAAAATTTCAAACATTCAGCTTTATTAGGTGTAGAGTAATTCTCATATAAAAGAAGGAGTTGTATGGCAGCTACTCGAACCCACTGCAGTAGACCAACCAAATTTTGGTGCAACTTTGGCCATTAAACTAAATTCTTTTTGGCAAAATTTCAGACACCCAGCTTCATTGGGTGTTGTATAATGCTCATATAAAAGTTGAGTTGTATGGTAGCTACTCGAACCCTCTACAGTAGACCTACCAAATTTTGCAGTAACTTTGTCCATTACACTAAACTATTTTTTGCAAAATTTCAAACACCCAGCTTCATCAACTAAATCGATAGCTAAATCGATTTATTTTTCGATTCTGATCCGATCCATACACTTGAGTCTATATCTACCTCCTTCTTTGCGTCAGAAACGTAATGTCAAATTTATTATACCCTTTGACTATATACGGGTATAAAGACAAAAAAAAAGATATATTTATTTTTTATTTTTCAGATTTTTTAATTATTTAGTATAGGTATTTCATGCTTTTATTTTTTATTTGATGACGATCCATCCAGTTTCAATGATTACATATTCCAAGTTTATTAATGTGATTTTCTTTATAGGCAAAATCATTTATTTTCATGCAAAAATTTAGATTTGCCGAAAGTTAATATGTTGAACCTTTCAATATATTTTTATAATAGTAAGTTTTGGTTTTTCACTTGCATTAGCACTGCTACATAATAATGAATTATCATTAGATCGAGAGTGAGTTATTAAATATTAATTCGTGTTTTGCATTTGGAATAATGTTTTTGTAATCTTTACCAAACCCTATTAATCTTTTTAGGGGAATACAAAAATTAAAATGCAAACTATTATTTTTAATTGATTCATCAGGTGACCAACCTCCATTGTATAAAGCTGTACTTTCATTCCGGTTGAGTGAAATATAGTTTTTTAATGTTGAAGTTATACCAACATTATGATTATGATCAATTTCCTTACCATTCAGTTCATGGCAAATTTCATCAAATAGAAATGGTATAGCATTATTAACAGGTTTAGTGTGAGTAACAGCTGTTCCATCATGTTTTGATATATAACCTTCAATGCAGATTAGGCTTGTTGAAGGTAATATATTTAAGTTCTGATTTTGTATTTGGATTCGTATAGTATCGCTTAATCCGAATGAGTTTAAGCATGGAGAATATGAATGCCATTGAGCGCTAGTTATAGTTTCATCAAAAATTGCATTATTAAAGAGATTCATTTTAATTTACTTTTAGTAGATGTCCAAGAGATTTTAGATATTCTTTATTTTCAAATGATAAACGTTTTAAATGGTGAGTTCTTCCTACTTCGGCTGACTTTGATAAATTAAACTGGTGTGTATTTATATGTGTATTTATATTGGATTGATGATTTTGATTAAATACTTACTTTTTAGGGGCTTTAAATGCAATATAATTGTTATTGTTTCTTCGAGAAAATTAATTAAATTATCGTTTTGATCAAGAAGTTTTATAGTAATAGATCTTATCTGATTAACGGTTACTGGTAAATAAATTACATTCTTAGGAACTTCAACTATTTTATAGCCAGGGCATTAAGAGAAAATTCATGTAAAATGTGAGCTTCTTTTCCATTAATATAAGTTCTGAAATAATATTGCATTCTACCCTCACTATGTTTATTTTATTAATGTCAACAAAAAGATCTGATGTATACCATTTATTAGCTGATAGTTTCTTTCTGCTGAAACCTAATAATCAATCAATAGTACCTTTTCTTTCAAAATCAATTTCTCTATCACATTTTATTTCACATTTTAATGTGTTATTATTTGCTCTAATAATTAACTTTTCCTTATCTGTTTTAATTATTTCCAACCTTTTTTTAAGAAATGATCTTCAATTTTCATATGAACCTGTAATTGAATATGAACCTGTAACCTGGAATTGTAATAATCGTATCACCAATAATAAATTTATTACTCTCCACATCTATATTAGGAATTGAATTGTATGTTTGGAAGTCTACTAAACTGCAAGTATAGTCTTTCTCCTTTAAATCTATAGGAGAAAAATTACTCATTAATACCAAAGAATTTCCATTTAATGTTAATGTTATCGACATCTCCTTAATTTAAGTAATAAGATAATTTTATATTGATCATTGCTTTTATAGATTTTCTAGGTTAGCGCATCATCATAATCAAGAAGAATAAAACAAAGTTTTTTTTTTTTTTTTTTTATTATTTATTTACTGATATTTTTCTTTTCCTTAGCAATATGAAATAAATATTTATTATAATTATATATAAGCTTATCACCTAAATATTTAATTACTTCTAACGGTGGTTGCAGATTTTCAACACTATCAAAATATTGCACAATTGTAGGATTTTTTGTAATAAGCTACCCAATGCGTTCCATCTCCTATAGAATTATCTAAATTAATTATACCACATTTATATTTCCAAGGTCTACGTATTGGCAAATCGTTTCTCATAAAAATCACACGAAAATATTTTAAGAATTTTTTACCAAAGTTTTTAAATGCAATCCATTGCCTCCTTTTAATGCTATCGCTTCCATAATTTTATTATGACGTTGACTTTCTTTAAACAGCTCTTTGTGAGCATTTTTAGCATCGTTAACAGCTTTAGTTATACCTGCAGCACCACCTGAAAGTGCTTCAATAGCTGATAGAACTGCAAATATAGGGATTAAAGGAAACTCCTCCAATTTTTGGTAAGGGAATTATTCGAAATTTTTTTTCTGTCCTTTAGAAATATTTCTGGCAACATGTAAAGCAGTTTTTATAATATTCTTATCATTTATTGGTTTTTTCATACTTTTAACAGCCACTTTAGCTTCCTTTACAACATTTTTTCAAAAACTTTTTTCTTTGAGTTTTCCTTTTTTATAAAATTTATCTTTTTTAATCCCATACCGAGCTTAACTTTAGCTTTCATTGAGTTTGTAACTAGATATGAATTTAACCGTTCACCAAAACTTCCATCTTTAGCTGTTACTCTTTGACATTGATTTTGATTAATATTTTGAGAATATGCTATATCATGCTCTTGGCAAGCCTCATCTTAACCATTAATTCTTTTATCACTTCGTGCTAATCGTTTTTTTAATTTTGTCCCAGGACCGCAATAATTATATCCAGGTAAATGTACTTCAAAGAAGCTTTCACTCCAATTATAAAACCATTGAAAAAATTAACAAATGCTGTCAAACAACAACAACAACAACAGTTTTTAAATAATGTTATCAAACCAGAAATTAAATTGTATGGTGATGATAATAACAACTTAAATTTAATGAGGTAATTTAAGCCGGAAGTTAAAACCTCTAGCAACAAAAGTAATATTCACAGTAAATTTATAACTTCAACGAAATACAATACAATTTGAAGCTTCGTCTATCAATGATAATATTATTGATGAATCATCAATTTCACAATTTACTGTTCAAGTCAGATTGATAATGAAGTTTTTAAAGGAACAGATATGAATTGATATTTAAAAAAAAACCTATAACCTATACTAAAAGTGATTTAAAAACATATCATCAAATACTTAATAAAACAAATGCACATAGAAGAAATTACGATCATTTAGAACAAATAAAAGGAAATGAAGGTTTTAAATACAAAAATATATTAAGAAAATTATATTTATATGATTGTAACACTAGACATAAAAAAACTGGTTCAGGTTGTTCGAAAAAAAATTTTACTAATTATTTTAATAAATCTTCTTCTTCACCAGAAACGCATTTAAAATATACAAATCAATCAAATCAGTATGTTTATTGGGAAGATCCTAATGAATTAGTTGACAGATTAAGACTTTTAATTGCATCAGAAACAGCTGGTAACAATAATTATCATATTGAAATTATATCTATAATTGAAGAGTTGAGAGAAGCAAATATAATTCAATAAGTTTTTATATTAACAATCAGTTAAAATCATAATGCCGCTTGATAAATTTGGACGTAGTACGGTTTCTTCTTCTAAAACAAAACTAATTTCTGTAGGAAATTATGATTTAGATAACAAAATTTTATCAAATGTCCAAGAACCAATTGATGGAAGTGACGCAGCAACACAAAACGAAATGCGAGAAATGTTTAATCATTTAGAGACAACTGTATCTAAAGAATTTAAATTAGCAGAAGAAAAGTTAAAAATATTAGAAAAAAATGCAAGTTAGTTAGAGGAAATTCATATCAAATTCTCGGATTTGTTAAATGAAAAATTTTCAAAGATGACCGATATCATTAATTTTCAAATTAAAAAACCAATTAAATTTATTAATGAGAGATTTCAAAAAGCTGAAGCCCAAGCTCAATCAGCATTGGATTTATTAAGTGGTTTAAAACTTATAAAAGAATAATTGGAGATCAGTTTTCATTTATATTTCGAAATGGATATGCATCAAATCGGATATTTTTTAAATAATTTTATAGATAAATATGATATTTTATTGGAGGAACATTATGAACAATTTAAAATTCACTTTGATTTTTTAAAATTATTTAAAAATTCTATCCTAATAAAAACGAAAGAGTATGGATATCATTAGGATATATGTCTCTATACATCAGACAACATAATCCAATCAGCAGAACATCATATGTTAAAATGTTCCAAACTAATGGATGTATATAAAAGAATAAAAAATAAATAATTATAATATAACTTTATATAAATAAAGAATATAAATTTTAATTGCCTTTTATTATTTGCTTTTTATTATAAATAATTTTTATTATAATATTATTATATATATTATATAGATACATTTTATTTAGAAATGAGTAAAAGGAAGGTGGTTGAAGAGCTAAACAAGTCTGCGCGGAGAAATTTTAAACGGCGTAGAGTTATAATAATCTTTGGCAAGCTGATTTAGTAGAAATGGGTTCATATGCTAAAGAGAAAAAAGGTTTTAAATTTTTATTAACTGTAATTGATACCTTTTCTAAGTTTGCATGGGCAATCCCTATATACAAAACTTCAGAGAACGTCACAAAAGCAATGCAAAATATTTTTCTACCTTCTAAAAGACATCCCCAAAATTTACAAATTGATGATGGAAAAGAATTGTTCAATAAAATATTCAAAAATTTAATCAATAAACATCAAATAAATCATTACTCAACATTTAGCATATTAAAAGCCTCTATTGTAGAACGTTTTAATAGAACTTTAAAAAAAAAGATGTGAAAAGAATCTAGTTTTAATGGAAATTATAAATGGATTAACCTAATTCCAGAATTAACAGAACAATATAACAACACTAAACCTCGAACAATTAAAAAGGGCTGTCTGATGTCAATAAAAATAATGCTAAAAATTTGCTTAAAACTGTATATAATGATATAAAAACTGCTTCACCTGCAAAATATAAAGTTAATGATTCAGTTCGAATAAGTAAATTCAAACATATTTTTGAAAAGGGGTATACACCAAACTGGACAACTGAAATATTTAAAATCAGAAAAGTAACATACTTATTAGAAACAATCAATACAAGGCAGTTTTTATGAATATGAATTGTTAAAAACTATTAAAAAACAAGTTTGATTGAAAAAATTCTTAAAACTAGTGATAATAAAATGTTTGTTAAATGGTTAGGGTTTACATCTGATCATAATTCATTTAACGGCTGGGTGGCACAGTGGTTGAGTGCCAACCTTTCATGCGGAAAGGCCCGGGTTCGAATCCCAGTGAAAGTGAAAAAACTTTTCTGGTTTTCGACTTGATTCAGCTACCATTCGCCATTGGGTTCAAATTAATGGCTTAATCAATAATTACAAATTATATATATATAATAAAAAATACATTAATAAAACTATATAAACAAATGCTAAATATAAACAAACAATTTAATTGAATAATATAACTCGCAGATATAGAATACCATATAACTCAAATACAAAATATTACCATATAACTCAAATACAAAGTTTCTACATGTTATAAGGCTACATGTTATAAGGGGTAGTACTATCTCATGTTTAAATTGCATGAGCAATTCAATAAGACCAATTCTAATACCACGAATATAATATGACCCCCTCTTGCAACATGTACTTATGGTATAGATAGGCTTATTAGCCTAACAGTTAATCAGTTAGCCCTTTAAAAAAAAAAAAAAAATAAAAAAGATTTATTATAAAAACAATATTTTATTTTTTCATTATTTTACAATTAATACAATCTATTAGTTTGTTCTTATGTTTTTAATGAATTTCCAGATGGGTCCTGTTTGATTGTTCGTAAATCAATTACAGTGAAATCTGATTTATATTCTGTATCTACCATTATAATTTTTTTTACTTCTCCATTACCTGTTAGTCCTTCAGCTAATATTCTCGATATTCATGACGCCGAATTTTAAGCTACTTTTTAAAGAAAATACTTGCATATTCACATCTCACAGTGCGTTTTGGATTCTCACCAACATTCAATACAAAATGTTTATAAAATATATGTTCACTATTTATTATACCACCAATGTTCTGTTCTTTTAAAAGTAATTCTTGTCTAAAAGCCTCAATAACATCATCTATAGATGCATATTGCGGCACTGAATCAGCTCTATCTCCCAAAAATGTACTATCTGATTTTAATTAGTGGTTATTGCTTCTATTGGTGTTGTTGTTGTTGTAATGTCCAATTCCGATGAGATTAGATATTTTAAGAACTAAACTGATAAATTCACTTTAATAGTCTCATTATTTCGAAGTAATATATTAAAGTATGTGCTCCCAAAAGCTGATTGATCCAATCTAATATTAGAAGTTGGAGCTGAATTTGTTTGAATAGTTAACAAGCAAAATAAGTAAAATATGAATGATTTCATAATTAATGAAATAGAAGTAGCTATGTTGTATTTTATTTGAAGGTTAACACAGAAATGATTTATTAGTAATTTAAAATATGTTTTTATACTTTTTATTTTCAGAAAGTTCTTTATTATGTACAAACTTTAGAACACACATACATAAAGAGCGGTAAAAATCTATCTCTTCCATCTGAATAAGCTTCCATATAATCTAAATATTTCTCTTTTAGACTTTCAAATAATTTTCTAAAATTAATTAACACATCACCAATTTTTGATTTTTTATGTTTTTTATTGTGTTTGTATTTTCTATTGATGCCATAAATATAATTCCTTCATCGATTCGTTTCCTTATCATCGACTTCATTGGTTAGTAAATGATTCTAATTTTAAATAAACAAATTTTTTCACCACCTTCTGGAGTTATATATACCTCCAAAAAATCATGAAATACTCTCCAATTAATTATTTTAATTGCAGCCCATTTCCGCCCACAAATACAATATTTATATCCATGTAAAATATTATCAGCCCAAAACATTATGGTCGTGTTACTTTGTAAGTTTATCGTGTTATGAAGCTTTTCAATGTTAAGATTAGCTTTTTATACAATTGCATAAATACAAATTTTTTTCTTTAAATGATTTATTTATTATAAACACCCAAAAAATTGTTACATTTCAAACAATAATGATTTACATTTTTCATGTTACTAGTACAATATACCAATATACCAACAACAACACCCCAATAATCCTATCAAACACATTAATAGAGCTGTAATATGAGTTTATTAGCATTTTCATTTTCAACTCTCGTTACATTTCTTTCACTACAATTGAAACATATTGCAATTTGGGGAGAAGGTCTGAATGATGTTTTAATACAATGCTTGCAATACAAATACAGTTGAAACCATACATCTTTAGTTTGTGTTGTATGATGATGTTGAATCCATGAATGTCTTTGATTAGCTAAATTCTTCTTTAGAAAAAATTCAAAAAATCTTCTCTAGGAAAGAGCATAGAATTGCGGTCGAACCTTATACTAATAAACTTTAACTAATAGATAGATTTTTTATACACCCTAATAGATTTTTTACACACCCTAGTACTCCTACCCACAGAAGATTTAGTTAACTCTTATTATTTTCATATTTTATTTCTAAATTAACTGTTTAATTAATGGAGTGCACAAGAACATTTCTTATGTTTAAAAAAATGTATATTTGACAAACAAAAAACTTTTCAGAAAGAAATACAAACAAGTGATGAAAAAAAACCAAGGATTTTTAAGAAAGCACATTTTCAAATTTATATTGTAAGTATTACATATTCAGTTTAATTTTCGAAATATATACACTGGTGACTAAGTTACTGCTTACTTATAAAATTTACTGCTAAATTTTGTATTTTAAAGTTCTAATAGCCTTCAATGGGGAAGGTTGTCAAATTTTTCAAGGACCTCCCATCTGAAAAATTTGACAACATTCATCTAATTGGGCAACATTTATCTAAGAGACACTTTCTACAATTTAAGGAACCGCTTTTAAATTTAAGAAAAACCTTTAACATATGTAAAAATATAATGTTGGAACTTTAAATTTTGTATATTAATAAAAAAAAATTTGGACAGGTATTCAAGTTACAGGTGCTTAAAAATAGAAAAATTTAAATTTTTGAGCCCTTATAGCTCCTAAACATGGGGCTTGACTTAAATTTTGTTAACCGACTTTTACTAATTTTGTAGCATCTAACTTCTCCCAAAATTTCAAGACCATATCGTAAACCGTTCAAATTATATGGGTGGCAAAAAATTTTCCAAAAATTTAGTACCGTATGGATACCCTAAATATTTGCCTTTTAAAAATTTATAAAGCTTATAAAACCAGCTATCGTTTGCCGTTTTCAGATTGAAAATATATATAACACAACTCTTGTTTTAACAATTTAAATATAGGGCTTTTTCAAACTTTGGGGGGCTCTAGCCCTGTAACAGGTGGGGTTACAGAAAAAAATTCTTCTACGATATTATTTTTTTTGCTATTTTGCTATTTCTTTACTCTATTTCAAACGGTAAAAGTTTTTGTAAACATACGGACGAACAGAGTGAAGCTAACAAAAAATTTTGTAAAATGTGCTAAAAAGAAATTAAATGCCATATACGGTTGCTGAATCAACATTAAGGCAATTGAATTTAATTAGAGAGAATCAAGATGATAAATGGATGGAATCGTTTGCTTTCGATAAAATAGAATTTTTCAAGAGATGTCTATTGAGATTAACTAAAATTGTTAAAAAATTTCAAGAAAATAATTGTTAATATCGAAAAACATTACAACAAGTAAAGAAACAGTCAGTCGGTGCAATCGACTTAGAAATACCCTACACCTATTTGGTTCAAATTTAATGAGATATCCATAAGTCATTTTAACACCATTAAAGCTGTTATTAATTTGATCGTAAGACATAGCTAACCAAATTAACTTTATAATACTAAAAACATTTTCTAATTACACTATCTATTAAAAAATATTACAAATTCTTACTAATTTATCTATTTAAAAATATTAAAAAACAAAAAAACTTGAAATAAATGAAAATATATTTATTTCAATTCAATTACAAAAGTGAAAAATTTTGGATTTTTAAAGTTTGTGAAAAAAAGCTAATCAAAGCATAATATATTTAATAATTCAAATTTTTCAAAATTGCAATTATTTTAAATGGTTAGTTTATGTACCTATTAGAATAGCTTATAAACGCAAAGTATGCAATAAATGCGTTTCTAAAATACTATTACAAATTTAGATAAAAACGAGGAGGATTATAGTTACCCTTGTAAACTTTTAGATACCCGTGCATACCCACTATGATGTATACAATAAAATAAACCGTTATTTATTCCCTTAAGCTATTATATACATTACAAAAAAAAATTTTAAAAAGTAAAATAGTTAAAAAAAATTTAACATTTTTGCTTAAAAAAAAAAACCTTACAAAAACAAACCATAAAAAAAAACAAAGAAAAGAAAAACCATAAAAAAAACAAAAAAAAAAAAATTTGAATTCATTATCCCATAACTTTTGCTTAAAAAAAAAACAAAAAAAAATCATAAAAAAAAAAAAAACAAATTCGCCCAAAAAACCATAAAAAAGAAAAAGAAATTATTTTAATTCATTATCCTATAATTTTTGCTTCAAAAAAAAATGGTTGGTTCATTACTATATAGTAACTAAAAGTTAAAATTTCATCAAAATAGCGGCGTTATTTTTTGAGTTATGGTGTTTTTAAGATATACCCAAAACCATGGTACGCTTTCGCCCATATGCAGTCCCCGTCATACTTTCAATGCTAGTTAATTCTTGTACACAATTGGAACGTTATATCTTAATTTTAAGTTACTATTTTTATTAATTTCGATGATAAGCTTTAAAACCTTGGACTGTCTAAGAGATGTACTGAACCACCACTCCAATTGATCCAAAATTCGGGAGACGCGCAGGAAATAGTAAAGAACACCCATGTGGAAAATTTCAAGCTTCTGTATTTGTTTGAAGTTACTATATAATTTCGAAAATATGCTTTGTGGTCTTCGGAACTGTGGTGCTAGTTCCCGACCCACTACTCCAATTGGGCCCAAATTTCAAGGACACTAAGGACATCGAAAGCGACACCCTGATACCAAATTTGGAGGTTCTATCTTCATTAGTTTCGGAATTATGCTAGTTTGGCCTAAATTCGATCAAAAAGTTCTAAGTTTCGAACCCATTGTCTAATCTTCACTGTACGCAATCGGCGCCGTAATTTTATTACCAATAACCTACAGCACATTAGTTGTTGAGTTATCGTGATTTTTTATATATATCATCGGTAGCCCTTAAACCGATTTAAAGGTCCAGAATCCGAACCCTTGGGCCGATTTCACCCATATGCAATCCCCGCCGTACTTTCAGTCCTAGTAACCTACAATAAAAATTTCATCAATATAGCTCCATTACTTTTTGAGTTATCGTACCTACGGACGGACGGACGGACATGGCTATATCGACTCAGGAGGTCGCGCTGATGACAAATATATATACTTTTCCATATCTAGCTCGCTTCCTTTAGGTGGTTATAAACACCATACCAAAGTTAATATACCGTTTTACCTATTCTATAGGTGTAGGGTATAAAAATAAATGCAAAAACTTTGTTGTTAATTTGGTTTTTTCTTTTCTTTTTATATTGAACTAAGTTGAAATGTCAATAAAAGGAAGTAATATAACTAAATTTAACAATAGTGTATAACAAACCCATCAAGATGTCAAGTCGTATAGTATAAAAAGAACAAAAGTAATTATTATAATTTGTTGTTAATTTGGTTTTTTCTTTTCTTTTTATATTGAACTAAGTTGAAATGTCAATAAAAGGAAGTAATATAATTAAATTTAACAATAGTGTATAACAAACCCATCAAGATGTCAAGTCGTATAGTATAAAAAGAACAAAAGTAATTATTATAATTTGGATAAGTGAATTTAATGTTAACAATTAATAATAATTGACAATACCAACAAAGTCTTGTACATAATACATAAATGATGACACAACTTCATTAGATAGTAGGTGTGTTTATTAGTAAGTTCTAGGACTACCTAGATCAGTTTTTTTCGTTTATTAGTTTATGAAGATGTATTTTTCTATTCGTAAGTGTTTTCTTTTTGTTTCTTAATTTTTCAAAACTGTTTTAAGTTGTACTTTTCTGTTCTAATTTTTTTCAGATCCATTTTTGCAAACATTTTTGACAATTGATTGTAAATTTTTATTTTGTTGCAGGTAAAAATTTTAAAACATTAAACATTTTCAAAAAATTTTAAACAAAGAAAACAAATAAGAATCTGCAAATTTAATAAAACTAATAAAATCTAAAACAGAAAAGTACAATATTCATTAGTGTTTGTGTTCTAGGTTCTACTAGATAGTCCTAAAGTGATTAGCGCTTAATTGTGTGCTGTACTGTGCTGTTCTGTTCTATTCTGTCCTTAAAACTAATAAACAAATCTAGTATATCTAACTCAACTAAGGATACTGTCAGATTTGCACATAACTTGGCTGAAATTAAATCTTTATTTGTTCGATGATTTAATAATAAAGAAAAGGTTAAAATCAGCTTATTTTAGCTCTAGCTGAGTGAACAAAAAAAAAAGCTGCAAACTGCGATAATTAAAACAAATTGTCATTAAAAAATTTTACGACATCAAAAACAAATATAAAGAAAATTACAGTAAAAAGCGTAATGAAAAATCTGGAACAGGTGGATATCAAACAATTTAAAAGTATGAACTAATTGGTCTATCGATGGTTGGATAGCTCGTTTTAAGGCTAACTTCTGTAAATACCAATCCGAGTTATACTAACACCTACAAACATTTATTTTGAACACTACAGCGAACACATTCATACTGGCTCTAATTTTGTAAAATATAACTATAGTATTGACATTATATTTTACAAAATGTAACTATAGTTTTCATAATTTTTTTTGTAAAAGCTAAGTACTATGATGTTATATTAATTATGACTTTGTTGATTAAAAATAAGTCAAATACTAAAATAACAATTCCTGTTGTAGCAGTGAATAAATATAAAAACCGGTTGTAGCAGTGAATAAATATACAAGTTCATTTGAAAATTAAGGCAAAATCTGATTAATCATAAACACAAAATTAATAAAAAAAATAAAACATAGACCAACTAAAATTAAAATTAGCCGTAAACACAAAAACCCATCGCCACAAACTTGCAAATGAAATTGATAAGAACACTCAAACAAATCCTACATCATTGCACTCCACACTAACAACAATTTCTTTAAATAAGAAATTAACAACAAATCCTGCTTTTACATCATCCACAACAAAACTTTCTTTGACAAATAAACCAGCTGTTTCACTACTTCCAAGCTCAGTTACAAACCATCCAAATATCACCATCCGATTATGCAAACCTAGATTTTCTAAAAGCAAAAGCCTTAGTATAACCCAAATCGTAGTCTATGCCAATTACAGCGTGCTTTATGACCCAACTTCCGAACACTACTGCTTAATCAAAACAACAATCCTTTTCATCTTCAACATGTTCTACGACTCAATCAGTTAATACTCTTATGGATCAAACTCCATCATTAATGGATCTGTTGTTTCCTCTGATTGTCAAGCCAGGATAACTCAACAAGTTTCCGCGATAACTCAACAACTAATGGAGCTTTCTTAAATCCACCAGAAATAAATTTCTAGGATTGACACTATAGCTTGACATACTATAGCGGAACAACAAAAAAAGAAAAAATTAGAACCAAATAATAAATATAGAGAAAATGATTGGCTCCTTGGTCGAAATCCCGTAGGTCTCCCACGAACTAAAATAATGGTTAGTCTGTTGTGACTAGTTTTAATATGATATAAGAGAATTAAGTCGTTTTTGAAGGGTTCAACGATCCCTCACTATTGCTTGGAATAAGACGCTTATCTTTTTTCATGCACTTTTCTGCTGCAAAAATAGCAATTTCTGATTGAAAATGTGGGAACGCTTGTCTCAATTCATTTGAATGCCTATTATTCACATTCAATATATGATGAGACCTCTATTTGTATATTTTTTTTGTTAACTTTGTTAACGTTTTTTTGTTAATTTATGAATAATTATCGGTAATAACTAAAGCTTAATAAATTTAAATGTATGTTACTAGATCAATAATTATTATATTAGTTTAGACTAGATAATAAATGAACTAGATGATAAATAAACTATCTATTAGTTTAGACTAGATGATAAATAATTGGTAGTTACCAATAGTATTAATACCTTATTCTTAATTTTTCGAAAAAGTATCGTCCTTTACTAACACTCTAACCCTTGTAAATGATGGTTTTTAAGTTTATTGTGATGATTCAATTAGTGAGCAGCATTGGCTGATGCTTGAATTAAGCAATTGTCTGATACAAAATTCGTGATATATTTTTGTTTTGATAATTTGTTTATAACATTTTAATTCCATCAACCTCTTCTCCGCAAGAATAAATTTTTGGATTCAAATTTAAGGTTCATTTTATTCCCTAATTTATAATTTTAATAAGATTTATTGCACTTAGTACATTTTTAAAATGTTTCAATTTCGTGGATTACATATTGAATTATAACAAACAAAAGCCATTTCAAGGGTTAAAATATATGTTAATTAGAGTAAATTAAAAGAAAATCTCAAATATTGTTACAATTGTTATTAAATTAAATACTGAGCTATTTACTCATATAAAAATTAAAAGTTAAAAAAAAAAACAAGTAAAGAAACAGTCAGTCCGTGCAATTAACTTAGAAATACCTTACACCTATATTTAATAATTAAAATTTTTAAAAAATGCAATTATTTTAAATTGCTAGTTTATGTACCTATTAGAAAAGCTTATAAACGCAAATATGCAATAAATGTATTTCTAAAATATAATTACAAATTTAGAACTTTTCATATAATTCATTTAAATTTAACAATAAATTTTATATAAATGCATGAAGTACCTTTGAATATAGCTTAAGTATTGTACATAATGTTTTAACTATATATCACCTATGGTAATAATTCAATAAATATATGATATAATACAAATTAAAAAAAGGAATTTAATCGTTTATTAAAAAAACATTTTGTTTTTAATGTATAAAATATTATACAAAATCTGTAAAATTTTTAGCCTTTTAAAAATATAAAAGTGTTAAATAAAAACGAAAATAGAAAAGAACCCTCGTGTATCAAATTTAAAGTTCTTATCTTCATGAATTTCGAAGATAAGCTTTTTAATTTTGGGAGTTCTTAGGAGCCACCTGAACCACCACTACAATTAAGTCTAAATTTCAGGGACACATAGGAAATAGGAAATATATTCTTTGGCTTCGAAATTTTACTCGTTTGGCCTCAGATCGTTCAAAAGCTTCTGGAATCCGAACTCATTGTCCAAACTCGACCTAAACTAATTACCATGGTACTCTCATTATTAGTAACCTAGAGTTTAAATTTCATCACAATAGCGGCATTATTTTTTGAGTTATACGGCTTTTTAGATATATGTTCGTTAGCCCTTAAACTTTCAAAGGTTCCAGAACCCGAAACCATGGTACGATTTCGCCCATATGCAGTCCCCGTCATACTTTCAATACTAATTAACCCTTGTTCACAATTGGAATGTTCTATCTTAATTTTAAGTTACTATTTTTATTAATTTCGATGATAAGCTTTTAAACCTTGGGGGGTCTAAGAGGCGTACTGAACCAACACTGTGATTGATCCAAAATTAGGGGAACGCGCAGGAAACAGTAAAGAGCACCCATGTACCAAATTTGAAACTTCTAAATTTGTTTGAAGTTACTATCTTTATTAATTTCGAAAATATGCTTTAAGTTCTTTGGAACTGTGTGGCTGATCCTCAACCCACTACTCCACTTATGCTTGTTTGGTCTAAATTCGATCAAAAAGTTCTAGGTTCCGAACCCATTGTACATCACCCACCGTACGCAATCACCGCCGTAGTTTTATTACCAGCACTACAACACATATTTTAGAAGACAGCGTCATTAGTTGTTGAGTTATCGTTATTTTTTATATATGTTTGTTAGCCCTTAGACCGTTTAAAAAGTCCAGAATCCGAACCCATAGGCCGATTTCGCTCATTTCCAATCCCCGCCGTACTTTTAGTCCTAGTAACCTACAGTTAAAATTTCATCAAAATAGCTCCATTATTTTTAATAAATGATTAAATTCCTTTTTTTTTTAATTTTTATCATATCATATATTTTATTGAATTAGGTGATATATAATTAAGACATTGTGTACAATACTTAACATAACAAAACACATAATCTACATAAACTACATATTAATACTTGGTACATAAACTAGCAATTTAAAATAATTGCAATTTTGAAAAATTTTAATTATTAAATATATTAAATTTTTATCACAAAATTAAAAAATTTAAATATTTTCACTTTTGTAATTGAATTCAAATAAATATATTTTCATTTATTTCAAGTTTTTTTGTTTTTTAAAATTTTTAAATCGATAAAATAGTAAGAATTTGTAATATTTTTTTATAGATAGTCTAATTCGAAAATGTTTTTAGTATTATAAAGTTAATTTGGGTAGCTATGTTTTACGACCAAACTAATAACAGCTTTTATTTTTTTAAAATGACTTATGGACTTCCCATTAAATTTGAACCAAATAGTTGTAGGGTATTTCTATGTCGGTTGCACCGACTGACTGTTTCTTTACTTGTTTTTATTTTACGTGGATTGGTGGGAATCTTCGAAAGATACAAACTGCCCCGTAGCAGATGTGTTTGCCGGATTCTTACAGACTAAACCATACCCTTCCCTTATTAAAAGTAGTCGAACTGATTAAACATAAATTTTTCGCTATCTTTGGTTTGAGTATAGGTTTTGTGTACTTTTCCGTAGGAAATCTGTACTTTATAATATATTATCTAAAGGGTTTTATTTATTAACTGAGCAGCTTCAATATTTATATGGCGTTCTAGACGAGGTTTATGCTTTATGGCATATCTACTTATTTCATCTATAACTTTAAGAATATGTAAATCTCTATGAATGTCACTACTATTACGTACATACAAGGGAGCACTTACTATGTTACGTAGAAATTTATTCTGAAAGTTTTGTATTATTTTAATATGCGTTTGCTTGGCACAACCCCAAAGTTGAATGCCATATAATCATATAGGTTTAATTACTTGGTTGTAAATTAACACTTTATTATATATTGTTATGTCAGCACCAAAGAACACCCAAGAAAATTTCTCAAAAAAAGAAATATTACCATTCGAGTAATATTTCATGTATTACACAACTCATAATATTCGTTTTAATTTTTTTATTTCTAATATTTCAAAAGAACAAAAAAAATATTATTTAACTAGATGTTGGCCCGTCACAGAATGACGGAATGTCAATTGAAAGAGAACTTTTTCTAATTGAAAACTATTTCTAATTTCATTATGTACATTTTATGTTAAAAGTATATTAAATAAAATTGCAACCGTTATATTTTGTATAACGCATATTAGCTTCGATTCTAGTAATAGAAACACAAAAAATAAATAAATGACTCATATAATTTCTTATTGTATCTTAAAAACTTGAAGATGCATAACTTAGGTATAGTCTACTTTTTGTATGTTTCGTATTTTATAAAATGTTGGGGTCGTTAGTTCAAATCCCTTCTTGGTATAATTTTTTTTAAACGTCAATTAATATTTTTTTTTTATTTAAGTCCGTACTTGCCTAAATTAAATAAATTATTAAAAGATTTTAAATTTTTTTATAGATTTATTCTGTTTCAATAATGATCTATTTCTCCATCAATTAATGTTTTGTATATAAATTTTTAAAAAATATTTTTATACATTCTACATTGTTTCCTTTGTTTAGATTCAAATCTTTGTTGCTGACATTCTCTAAATACACGAATTATTTTTAAAAATGTTGCTATACATTCTATATTGTTTACTTTATTTAGATTTAAATCAAAATTTTGTTACTAACATTCTAAAATATACCTACTCAACATGTTAAATAATGTATATACATAATGCGATAGATGAGGGAGGGTTAAGAGCGAGATGTGGGAGAGTTGAGAGCGAGATGCGGGAAATTTTGAAATTATTTTGATACTTTGTTTGGTTTATTTGCTAAAGCAAAGCAAGCAATGCATCAAAGCGTCCATTGGGCCTTCGCCCTTATTTCAGATTTTCAATGAAAATAATTAAGACTTATAAACAAATGTTCCTTAAAAATGAAGGAATAAACGTACATTTTACAACACCGAACAATCATAGTAGTAATGCGGACATTGAAGGGTTTTATAACACCATAAACGAGCAAATCCGAATTTTAAAGACAGTTGAGAAGGAAAAGGGAACCCCGTTCGTCTACTAGTAGAAAACCAATAGATTTCCTAAACGGAGTTATCTCACAAACCGAATATCCTACAATACGAAATATTTTGAAACAAAAAAAGTAAAATTATTAATAGGTACCCGAAACCTCAAAAGAAAAAATAATCAAACTTCCAACTATCTGAAATTAAAAATAATAACAAAACTACAACCATATCACAAAAAAGTTGAAATTAACGGTGATCATTATAAAAGTAATAATGAAACCCTTCCTCGATACAATTGTCAATTTAAAAAAAAAAGTATAAAAACAAAAACTAATTAATAATTTATCTTTTACAGAAAAATTCTTTATCATCCTACTACTAATATACCTACATTGCATCTTATCAAATTCCTTAATTCAAGTAACTGAGATACAATCAGTAATGGTTATATTTGTTATAGGAATCCGAATTAGAAATCATTAACGATTATAAAAAACTTTTGCAACTTAAAAACTTAACTCAGTATGAAGATAGTATTTATAAAATAGAAACAAATGTTAATAATTTGCATGAAAAAACTAACATACCAACAAGTTTATTGTACAATCTTAACCACCTCAAAGCAGATTTTGACAGCTTAATTCCTCATAACGTAAGTAAAAGAGGTTTAATTAATTTAGCTGGTAATGGTCTCCGTTTTTTAACCGGAGTAATGGACAGTGAGGACAGAAAGGAAATCGAAACGCATATAGAAACAATAGAAATAAATAATAGAAACATTTTAGAAAATGTAAACGAACAAGTAATAAATAAACAAGTGTCAGACCAAATAAAAATCGTCATGATCATGTTAATGCAATGCAAAATCAAATGAGAATAACTATTAATAATCTTGATAATCATATAAGCAAAGTAGAAAACGATTAAGCTTCATTTACTATTAAGACAGAAATAAATGAAAATATTAAAATTCTATTAAAACAAATTTCAGATATTAAAGAAATTATTTTAGCAAGTAAGTTAGAAGTTTTTTCTAGGAATATTTTGTCAAAGGAAGAGATTAAAAATAATAATATTACAGTTGAAACACTTCCTTACATAAAAACTTGTGTACTTATCAAAGAAAATCTTATAATTGTTGTAATATCTTTACTAAGATTTGATAATGAAATATGTTATAAAACGTTAATCGAAAAAATTCCTAGTAAAAACAACTCTTTAGAAATAAGTTTTGATACTGGTAAAATTATTACATATAAGCAAAACGGCGCCGTGAAATAACGACATACGAAACAAAGCCATAATGGTTTTATTTCGATATTAAATCTGAAATAAACCCATATTGCACATTTTTTCGCGTATGGCTTTATTTCCAATTCAAATTCGAAATAAAACCGTATCATTTTCTAAAATTTTACGAAATAAAACCATATAGTAAAATTGATACCAATATTTGTTATATAGTAAACAAAGTGAAAAAATTGTGGCTTTATTTCGTATGGCGTTGTTTCACGGCACCAAGCTAAATACTTATGTAAATGTAAATAAGATGTTTATTAAGAAAACAGATTTAATTTTGTATAATGACACTTGTATTTCAAATTTACTAAATAATAATAAAATGGATTGTAAATGGTGGCGCGAAATAAAGCCATACGAAATAAAGCCATAAAATGACATTATGGTTTTATTTCGCATTCAAATGCGAAATAAAGCCATATCGCCAATTTTTTCGCGTATGGCTTTATTTCGCATTTGAATGCGAAATAAAGCCATATCATTTTCTAAAATTTTACGAAATAAAGCCATATAGTAAAATTGATACAAATTCTAGTTTAATAGTAAACAAAGTAAAAAAAAAATAGAAATTGATAATTAAGTGCAGTTATAAATGACAAATACAGGGTGTTTCGCTAATAACCTGCCATAGAACTCGGGGTTATTCTAGGGTTCAAAACAAACAAAAAATGCTTCTAGAGGTAGGGTCTATTCTCATCCGTTTGAGAGATATGGGGCTTAGAAAAATTGCTGGGGGCCTAAACAATTTAATTTTATAAAATTGGAACCCTATGTGATAAAATAAATCCAAGTATCAAATTAAAAAGCCTAATAAATTTTCTTTCTAAAAATTTATCAACGAGATTTCTGGACCCCTAAGGACCGGATTTATTGGACCGGGAAATTAAAAATTTCCTATTTTTAAATAAAAAAAATCATTTAAAGCTTGTTTATTCAAAAAATAACGGTATTAACATAATAATTTTTTTTGAGTCCGTTATTCCTTTTTTTATCCCCTAAATTTTGAGTATAATATCATTCATCTAGTCCTAAAATTTCATAAAACATGTTAAATAATATTATATTTTCATTACGAACCCCCGCTAACTGAATTATTGAAGCTAGATTTTGAATCCAACACTAAAATGAAAAGAATGGTATAAGAATTCGGATACCTAATTCATTCAAAAAATTAATAAGTTCCTAATTTTTTTTAATACACTGTAATAAAACATGTTAAATAATATTATATTTTCATTACGGGGGCTGCCGCCCCCGAACCCCCGCTAACTCAATTATTGAAGCTAGATTTTGAATCCAACACTAAAATGAAAAGAATGGTATAAAAATTCGGATACCTAATTCATTCAAAAAATTAATAAGTTCCTAATTTTTTTTAATACACTGTAATAAAACATGTTAAATAATATTATATTTTCATTACGGGGGCTGCCGCCCCCGAACCTCCGCTAACTCAATTATTTAAGCTACATTTTGAATCCAACACTAAAATTAAAAGAATGGTATAAGAATTCGGATACCTAATTCATTAAAAAAATTAATAAGTTTCTAATTTTTTTAATACACTGTAATAAAACATGTTAAATAATATTATATTTTCATTACGGGGGCTGCCGCCCCCGAACCCCCGCTAACTCAATTATTGAAGCTACATTTTGAATCCAGCACTAAAATGAAAAGAATGGTATAAGAATTCGGATACCTAATTCATTCAAAAAATTAATAAGTTCCTAATTTTTTTTAATACACTGTAATAAAACATGTTAAATAATATTATATTTTCATTACGGGGGCTGCCGCCCCCGAACCCCTGCTAACTCAATTATTGAAGCTAGATTTTGAATCCAACACTAAAATGAAAAGAATGGTATAAGAATTCGGATACCTAATTCATTAAAAAAATTAATAAGTTCCTAATTTTTTTTAATACACTGTAATAAAACATGTTAAATAATATTATATTTTCATTACGGGGGCTGCCGCCCCCGAACCCCCGCTAACTCAATTATTGAAGCTAGATTTTGAATCCAACACTAAAATGAAAAGAATGGTATAAAAATTCGGATACCTAATTCATTCAAAAAATTAATAAGTTCCTAATTTTTTTTAATACACTGTAATAAAACATGTTAAATAATATTATATTTTCATTACGAACCTCCGCTAACTCAATTATTTAAGCTACATTTTGAATCCAACACTAAAATTAAAAGAATGGTATAAGAATTCGGATACCTAATTCATTCAAAAAATTAATAAGTTCCTAATTTTTTTTAATACACTGTAATAAAACATGTTAAATAATATTATATTTTCATTACGGGGGCTGCCGCCCCCGAACCCCTGCTAACTCAATTATTGAAGCTAGATTTTGAATCCAACACTAAAATGAAAAGAATGGTATAAGAATTCGGATACCTAATTCATTAAAAAAATTAATAAGTTTCTAATTTTTTTAATACACTGTAATAAAACATGTTAAATAATATTATATTTTCATTACGGGGGCTGCCGCCCCGAACCCCCGCTAACTCAATTATTGAAACTAGATTTTGAATCCAACACTATAATGAAAAGAATGGTATGAGAATTCGGCATAGCTATTTCATACAAAAAATAATCAACCCTAATTAATAAGTATAAATATTCTGGAAAGGGGGGCAATCCTGCTTTTGAATCCAACTCCAAAATCCCTCCTAATTGAGAATCCCACATATACACATATATATAAATATTCTGGAAAAAGCGTAAAGCCCTGCTTTTGAATCCAACTAACAATCCCACATATACACATATATAAATATTCTGGAAAAAGCGGCAATCCTGCTTTTGAATCCAACTCTAAAAACCCTCCTAATTGAGAATCCCACATATACACATATATAAATATTCTGGAAAAAGCGTAAAACCCTGCTTTTGAAACCAACTCTAAAACTCCTTCCTAACTATTTAAATAAAAATGTTTGGAAAATTAAATTGCTTCTATTTTCACAAATAAAATTACATTTTTAAATGCGAAATAAAGCCATATGGCTTTATTTCGCAATTGAATGCGAATTAAAGCCATACGCGAAAAAGTTGGCGATATGGCTTTATTTCGCATTTGAATGCGAAATAAAGCCATAATGTCATTTTATGGCTTTATTTCGTATGGCTTTATTTCACGGCGCCTTGTAAATACCATAAGAACTTTACAGAAGAAATTTAATTAGTATCACACAATATTAATTTAGAAGAAACTTCTTTACTTAATAATTGTGAACAGCAAAACATTATGAGAGTCAAAGGCAATAACATTATAAAATTCATGAATTGTGGAGTTTATATACCGAAGAAGAATACTTCCATCAAATCCTACCCTATGTAGAACGTGATATTATTATCAAAAAAATTAGTAATCAATTTCAATTAGAGATCTCCATTTTGCACATATCACTAATACTAAGCATTTAAAAGAATTTAAACTCGATCAAAATTGGAAATGGTATACTAATATAACGACAGATATAATTATCATAATCGGGATACTGATTGTTTGTATCTACCTATACAAAAAATTCAAATTGGGATTACCCAAAGTAAATTTACAATTTAAAGATATTCGCCAGGAGTCTAATCATAAAGTGGGAGGTATTATGTCAGCACCAAAGAAAACCCAAGAACATTTCTCAAAAACAGAAATATTACCATTCGAGTAATATTTCATGTATTACACAGCTCATAATATTCGTTTCATTTTAATTTTTTTATTTCTAATATTTCAAAAGAACAAAATATTATTTGTTTTATTCCTCTTCAAACGTGTGCTATAAATTTCATATATCATAAACAAGTATCAAACTCACTTATTTTCATTCATAACAACTTAAGTAACTACATTGTGCAATATCCGTAGTACCTATAAAAGCTGAATCTTATTTTAGGCAATTTATTTTAAAACTTTATAATGCAATGACCATATCAAGTTTCTAATGGGTGTTCAAAATTGAGGTATCATTTTAATTTTAATAAAAAAAGACTTTTTTTTAAATATTAAATATATTTTTATATTAATTTATTACAAATAGGTTCCGGTTAATAATGAAAAATTATATCGACCAGGTCGCCCCCCGCCTCCTACTTCGGCAGGCTTCCAATCTTTTACCAAAATTATGAATCACGTTGTTCAAAAAACTGTTCTCAATGGTTGAAATCTGCTCGATAATGTTATTTTTAAGCTCTTGAATTGTTGTGGGATTATTGCTGTACACTTTCGATTTCACAAAACCCCACAAAAAAAATCCAATTTAAAAAAATGTATCATCCATCAGCTTGATGGCACCATTTGTTGGAGCATTTTTTCTACCAAATTTGGTTCGAAATTTCCTAATTACATCTTGAAAACTTTAACCATTTTCAAAAAATGTTGTAATAACAAAAACACGTTGTTCCTTCGTGTAGCGTTCCATATTAACTAACCGGAATGTATTTAGAATATACCTAAAGAAATCTCGTATAAAAATTATAAGTAACATCAAAATAAGAAGGTTTAGTCAGACATCTAGAACATCTAGAATGGTTAAAACAGAATTTATTTTATTATTTTTCATTGATTTTCGAAGTGATTATTTAATTATAATGTTAATTTAGACTTACGCACTAGGAGCCAGTAATTTTCTCTATATTTATTTTCAAGTTCTAGTTTTTTTTCTTTTTAACATGTTCATTCTACCTTAACTTGACATCCAGTGTAATTCCTAGGTATTTTGCTGAATTTACGATTGATACTAATACACTATTTAAATTAATTTTATGTGGGTTTCTTATATTACTGTTACTAAAATGAACATGAACAGATTTACTTTCATTTAATTTTATTTTCCATTTGTTAGTCCAGAAACATATATTTTCACTTGCTTTCTGTAATTTTCCTGTAGCTTCGTCAATATTCGATCCTATTGCCAATATAGCAGTATCGTCAGCAAATGTTGCTACAGTTACATTTTCTACTTCTGGCAGATCACTTGTATAAAGCAATTATAAAATAGGACCTAGAATACTGCCTCGAGGCACACCTGCTTTTATTTCTCTTACTTTAGAGTACTCTTCATCTTGTTTAATTCTAAATAATGTATCTGACAAGTACGATTCGAGTATCTCTACATATTGTAAATCTATCAATCGGTGCAGGGTCAGTACTCCCAGGGTCATAAGTCCCTTAGGGACTTATGACTCACTTAGTGGGTCATAAGTCCCTAAGGGACTTATGACCCACTTAAAAATTTTTAGGTGGGACATAAGTCCCTTTACAAGTGGGTCATAAGTCCCTTTATTAAATTATTAGTTCCTTTAGGGACTTATGACCCACTAAGTGAGTCATAACTCCCTTTTTTAAATTTTGAGTTATAAAATCATATAACTTAAATTGTGTGATTGAGTGTAATATATGAAAGTCGAAATTTTGAAATAATTTCTGAAAGTCTTTTCTGATCTTTATAATTTAAAGTATGATAATATAAAAATATATGTAAGTAAAATATTAGATGTACAACAATATGTATTTATATATTTATCTATGCGAAATACTATATATTAGGAAGCATATTTGGGTTTGTTAAAAATCGAAGTTTACCCTTTTTCCAGAATATTTATAAATTCATGTATGAAAAATTTGGTTATAAAATCAGGATTGCCCTTTTTTTCAAAATCTTTATATATCTCTACTTCATTTTCTAATAAAAAATAATTAAATAAACTAAAATAATTTAAAATCAAGTAATAGAGTAAATAACAACAAATTGTTATTGTCATAATTTTTATCAGTAAAACTTACTGCAGGTGCAAATAAATTTATATTATTTTATATTTTTTCAAAAACAAAACAATTATTAGTGGCGTAGCATTTTATAAGTTGAAGGTATATAATGTAATTTCATACTTTTTACAATTACACTTTTTTCCTTTTTTATTAAAGATGAACTCCAATAACAAAAATATTATTAAAAGAAAAAAATTAGATGCTATGAAAAAATTTCTAAATAAGATGGATATAACGGACTTTTCAAAAGTACCAGACCATATTGTGGAAGCTTTTTTTGAAAAGGCAAGCTATAAGTCAAGAATGCTTGTTACTGTCTTTGCTTTTGTTAATGGTATAAACATAAACCAATTATTTGAACTTTTGAAAAAAAAATTATTAACAAAAGAGGACAAAACAAAAATAATATATTTATTCAACGCTTTGAAAAATCCCGTATTTTCTTATAAATATTATAGTTATAATGTAATACGGAATTTAATAATTTTTTGTAATGGTGATATTCGTCGATATGGTAAAAGAATTGAAAAAATAGCTTTTTAAAATGTAGTTTATATGTAAAATTTTGTTTTTTTCTTTATTTTGGAAAAAGGGAATACCCTAGTTTCTAATCCAACTGCAAAATATGTGCTAATTATTTTTGAAATTATAGTTCAAGAGACTCTGTATATATCGTACCCGTCACTCATGTTGCTGTTATTTTATATAATATAAAGTAGAAAAATATATTATATTCTCAACATTGAAATGTATAAGTAGTGTTTCTTTTCTATAAAGCTTCTACATAACTTCTTGCAGTTCAGTTCTAATTTTGTAGTGCAGTTTAAAAGTAAAAGTAAAAGAAATAAATTAAATAAAAATAATTATTTTTAATTCATAATTTAAATTAAAATATGGATAATAATACGGATAATGACAATAATTGTTTTGAGGTTCTTCAGGGATTTAGAAAAAACAGTCAAATAATTTATGTGCCTGCTGAAAAACAACTATATATTAAAAAATCGAAACAAAAAGAAAACATTTTTCGGTGTATATGCTACAATAATAACACAAGGCATTGTAAGGCCAGTATAATAATTGACTTTGAGAATAATACAATTATAAAAAAAAATGAAACTTTGCATCCTCACTTTTATGCAGAAGATACAAGAAATAAAATGAAATTAATTAATTCAATGAAAAATGATTCTAAATCCGTCACAACGTCTTTGAAAAGACAATATTCAGCTAGAGAAATTTTTGATGTAAACCGACAAAATAATCCTACTGCAGCGAATTTGATACAATTTAAAACAATTAAAAGATCTATAAATAGAATTAAGAGTGAAGCACTTCCGAAACCACCAACAACTCCAACTGAAATTAAACAAATTTTTGAAGAAAATGAAATTGTATAAAATTGTTAATAAAAATATAATTAAAATTAATATGTATTTGTTTTAATATTACTACCTTTCAGCTGAGAACTGTAAAAGGGAGTTATGACCCACCACGGTGAGTCAAAACTCCCTAGGGTCATAAGTCCCTTAGGGACTTATGACCCTGGGAGTACTGACCCTGCACCCTATCAATCTCCTTAATTTAAATATTAATCCTTCATACCAAACTTTGTCAAACGCTTTTTTATTTATTTATTTTTTTATTTTATTTGAAAGAAAACAGGGTTTTTACAAAAAATTCTTATAAGTAAAACTTAAAATTAGCATGAAATTTAATTACAAAGTATAAATTTAAATACATTAAAATCAAAAGTTTAATTATTTATTTTGTAGATTGTAAAAAATGCATACATAGCTAAAACACAGTTAAAATGCAATTTATAAAGTACAAAAAAAAAATAGCTAAATTATAGAATTATAAAATAATGTGAACTTGAAGTGCACTATAATATATTGAAGGTTAAAATTATTGTCTTAGGTCATCGAGAAATTTTAATTTTAATTTATGTTTAAAAGTGTATCTAGAAATTTGTTTTGAAAAGATGACTGTGTTTATTGAATGTAATGCAACATCTGTTTATTAGTTCATATTTTCCATATTCAGTTCTATGAGTATTTTCAACTAAATATTTAAATCTTCTCCTATTTCTGCCCCCATTATTTATTTTAAAATTATCTGCTAGAAACTGAACGTCAATGTTTTTTCTTACAACAATAAAGAGCTTTAGTTCTGTTTAGTTCTAACTTATTAGAGAAGCACCATTCTTGCAGACGATTTAGGTTTGTCTGAAGTAGTGTAACATCGGAACTCTTTTTAATTACATGATAAATCTTGAGATCATCAGCAAATGTAACATGTGAAACACCGAAAAGTTTACTAGAAAGATCGGAAATGAATATATTAAACAAGAGTGGACCTAAGTGGCTATCTTTCGGTACTCCTGATGTAACATTGATTGAGTCCCACAAAAATCCTTGAAATATTATATTGTGCGTTCTATTTGTAATATAGGAGAATATCCAATAAAGAATAGAGCCCGAAATACCTAAAGCTGCAACTTTGTTTAGTAGAATTTTGCGACCAATATAATCGAATACTTTGCTGAAGTCCATGTTAATAATATCAACTTGGTGCCCATTTTCCATTTCATTAAGGATTTCAGAAGTATAAACTAAAAGGTTTGTTGTTGTGGAATAACTTTTTCTGAATTTATGTTGTTGTTCGTTTAGTTTTGTATTTTTGGTGTAATTTTGTCTACAATAATTTTTTCGAACAACTTTGGAATAGTTGATAGAATAGCTATACCACGGTAATTTTCGACTTATGATTTATCACTCTCTTAATAGGGTAAGATAAGATGATTTTCAGAAAAGAGGAAAAATACCTGAGTTAAGAAATTTATTAAAAATAAAATGAAGCGGATAAATGAGATAACTGACACAGTTGTATAAAAAAGTTGGTGGAAATAGTCCTATACCTTTTTTGGTATCAAGTTTACTGATTGCTTCAAATATTTCAATTTCGGAAAGGTATAAATCCGTAATAATATGATTTGAATTATTTATTAAGTTAGAGAAATCAAAATCAAAAGGAGACTAGTGTGGACGATAAATTTTTGGAAAGAATTAATAAAGAAATTGCAGATAGTTTTAGGACAATTAGAAAACGTATTGTCTTTTGACATTAAGCTTTGATAACCGTAAGTTTTACGTTTTGTGATAACGAAGTCAAAAAACTTTTTAGGCTCTGTAATTAATTTGTTGCCTACGTTAGTGAGATATCTATCATAAGCCAGGTTAGATTTTTGTTTAAATTCAAAAGCAAGATCCTTGTACTTGTTTAATAAGCATTATTAGACTCTTTTGAATTTTTAATTATTGTATAATTTAATGCGTTGGTTACGCAATGTCCTAAGTTCATTGTCCTACTTCAGTTTTACTGCCTCATTTATGATTTTTCTTAAAAATTTTAGAGCTTTTTGTGAAAGCTTTTTTATAATGTGAGCTGTAATAAAATCAAAACCTGGAACTTTTCTTAACTTTAAAGTTTTTATTTCTTAACTAATTTCTTCTGGTGTAAATGGATTAATATTGTTCTCTTCTATTGTACCATCCTCCATTAAACAAAAATCTTAATTTATATCGTTTGGTTTGAATATGTTTTCTAAATAATCTGCAAATAATTCGGCTTTAACTTTATTTTCCTTTGCCCAAGTGCCGTTCGGTTTCAAGAGCGGCAGGGCGTACTTAATCGTCTTTTTTACACTCTTCGTTGTTTTTCTCAATGAGTAATTTAATTCTTTTGTTGTCCATAAACTTTTTATATAATTTTCATATGATACTGATTTTAAGATCTGAATTTTTCTTTAAAGAAATTGTGGAATCTTCTTATCATCAGGGTAACGTGATTGTTACCATCTACGTCTAGCCCTTCTTTTTCGTTTTATTCAGTTATATATCTAGGATATTTATTTGCTGCTGACCTATACTCAATTATTTTTGTATTATTCCAAGCAGCTTTTTGAATTGTATAAATTTCCTTCTTCCTTCTAGTTCCAAACCTAATTGTTCTTTTGATTGTAAATTTACGTTTAAATTAATATTATTTGTGATTTCATACTTAAAGTTTAACCAGTCTGTGATATTATTTGTCAGTGTGGGCTTACTTAGTTTTCTAGCTATTTTTTTATTCAACTCTAGTATGACAGCAGAGTGACCAGAATTCAAGTCATGATTATCTTCTAAATTTATGAAGTTGCTTGAAATTCATTTGGTTATAAAGAAGTCAATTAGATCTGGAGCTTTGTTGGTGTCTGTGGGCCAGTAAGTTGGTTTTCCAGTCGAATGATGGCAACAACCTAACTCTTGAATAGCTTTTCTTAGCTCTCTACCTGTAGTTGAGGTTGTTCAGAACCCCAATCTGTATGTTTGGCATTGTAATCACCTTCTAGCAGAAATGTATGTCCGTGGTCATTTAGGAGTTCTTTAAAGATATATTTCTTAATATTGATTTTTGGTGGACAATATACTGCACTAACATTAAGATCTTGTTTAGTAGATGAAATTTTTATCATAGAAAGTTGGATTTCTTCAGATAAAATTTTGAATTCTTCATTATGTTTTAAAGCGCTCTTATGTCCAAAACTCTGGCATCTTTTACACTGAGGAATAGACTTATTACTTCTGAGAGCCTCAATTTTCACTCTCATGTGCTGTAAATATTCTAGTTTGTATATTTTATTTATTTCCTCTGAATGATCATAAGATAGCATTAATAGTGGAAGCTTGGTTACAATATTTATATTTTAATCTTAATTTTTTTTAATTTTGTTTGTCACATGTAGACATTTAAAGACTTTGTTAATAAGTTCTTTTTAATAACTTCTTACTCACATGATGGGTGAAGATTTCTTGCCATAACTTTAATTGGTCTAGTCAGTTTATTTTCATATGTATGCCATTCCAACTTGGCTTTACTTATAGATTTTGTCAAAGCTCTTTTCGTTGTATACATTATTCAGCATGTTGACTTTAACATTTATATTTCCTTCTTTTATTATTTTTATAATATGAGAATAGTTTTTTAGGAGGAGGTTTACATTTTTTAGTGACCTTATACGTCACTTTAATCTTCCTCTTGGGTTTTAAATAAAGCTCTAAGACAAATCATGTGAAAAGACATTTTAGCATACTAACTTATGTTCCTAAATTTTGGTCAAGAAAAAATAAAATTCTAATGAATGATAAAGACAATAAAAACAAAATCATTCATGATAAATGTGCCAATAAGGATAATAATGTTGAAAATATTAGTGATGAAATCATTAGTAGTAAAAATGTATCTTGTAATAATAGCAATAATAATATTATTGATGATAATAAAAATAATAATACTACTATTAATAATAATAGTAGTAATAATAATAACAATAAAAATATTAGTATAATTTCCGATAATAAATCTGATAAATTAAACAAAGAAATTGATATCAAAGCTGTAAAAACAAAGAAAGTTAAAGAAGGGACAACAGATAAATATGTTAACTGGATTAAGGGAGAAACTCTAAATGATAGCTGTACCGATGTTGAAAAATCTAAAGGTAAAAGTTTTATAGATCCTTTAGCACCACCGATAGTCAGATTAACAAGAAATGCCATTGAATCTGGTGATAATATTTATGCCACTTCTAGATTTAGAGATCATAGAATATATAATAATGTAAGATTATTCTTATCTTATTTTTATGATCATGATGACAATTGTTATGAGGGTATGACTCAGACTAGTCTGAAAGTACTTATACATCAAGAAGGATTACCAAACAACTACCAAGAACTCTCTAAACTATATTACAATTATAATGAATCTACAGGATTATCTAGAAAAGAAGTACTACAAGATCTAACTATTTTCAGGAGACATATAGATAATAAATATAGAGAACATCTGCAGAAAATAACAGAATCTTGGCAAAACTATATGGTAGGAATACCATGATGTTGGATAAGCTATTTAATATCAAAATTGTGCACTTTAATTCTAGAAGTCTAAGAAAAAATCTAATTGAAGTAGAAGCTTTTATAAAAATTAAAACAGGGGCTGACATTATCATGGTTGGTGAAACATGGTTATATTCTGTTGAGGAAAAATACTTCAATATTCCTGGGTATACAGCATCATTTATTTCAAATAACTTGAGCAGGGGAGGTGGGGCTGCCATATATGTAAAACAAAGTATTAGCTATAAAATTCTGGAAACATCGAATTCATTCAATACTATAGTAATTTCCTTATAAGATACTAAGCCTGTTATTAACATTGCGGTATGCTACAAAAGCCCGAATGAGAACAATGATGCATTTATAGAGTACTTAGACCAATTGTTTGATAAGTATAAAAATATAATATTAATTGGTGATACAAACATTGATCTACTCTCTGAAACGGATGTAAGCAGACGGTATCAAGATATGCTAGATGTCAATTCAGTTCATATAAAAAATAATATTGATTTTGATAATGCTACTAGAGTAACGGAAAATTCAGCGACACTTATTGATCATGTACTTTCGGATCTTAAAACGAATCGATTTGGGTTTGATATCACAATGCATGATATCCCAAACTTAGATCATAAAGCTATTTGTTTAGAAATTAAAACAGTTCTTAGAAAACTTGAAGCTATGGAGAATAAACAAATAAATATTACAAATTATGCAAAATACTCACATCTAATGGAAAATTATTTACGTAATTATGATTACGAAAATGTTGATGAACTGGTTAAACTAATAAGTACTGTTAAAGAAAGGTGTTCAATTGTTAAAAACATTAGAATCAGAAAGCACAATCACTGGATGTCTAAGGAAATCTTAAAAATGATTAAGTATAGAAACGAATTATACAAGAGACACAAAAAGTACCCAAATTGTTTAGAGCATAAATTTAATTACAACATAATGAAAAACAAGGTCAATATTGAGATAAAAAAAGCCAAACAAGTTCATTTTAACAAAAAATTACAAACAGCAGGTTCAAATACTAGAAAGATATATACAGTTTTGAACTCTCACGTAGCAAACCAAAAATCAGATGATAAGAAAATAATTAAGGAAATTAGATATAATGATAAACTTTTAAATAGTAGTAATGACTTAGCTAACAGTTTTAATGATCACTTCAGTAATATTGGGAAAAAATTAGCTGATAACATTCAAGTTAGGGATGAAAATACGATAAGAAATATAATAAATGAAAACTCTATGTTTCTAATTCCTACAAATCATAATGAAGTTTATTCTGTTATTATGAATTTGAAAGATAATGCACCTGGCTCGGATAACATAGCAGCAAAGGATTTAAAAACTATAGCTAATATTATATCGCCAATAATCAGTAATCTTGTTAATAATTGCTTTCGCTCAGGTGTCTATCCACAAACATTAAAATCCGCATCTGTGATACCTATTTACAAAAATGGTTCTCCTTTGGATACTTCTAACTATAGACCTATTACACTTACTAGTTGTTTGAGTAAGATTTTTGAAAAAATAATCAATAAAAGAATTTGTGAATTTATCAAAAGTTCCGGTGGATTCGATATTAATCAATTTGGTTTCCAGAAATCTCATGGCACAGACTTAGCAATAAATGATTTTATCAGATCTATTATTGGCAATCTGGATAAAGGAAATTATGTCTGCTCAATTTTTGTTGATTTAAGAAAAGCTTTTGATACTGTGGATCATAAAATTCTATTGGATAGAGTATATGAAATTGGAATAAGGGGGCTTAGTCATAAACTTCTAAAATCATATCTTGAAAACAGGTTTATTGTGACCAAAGTCAATGGTGTGTATAGTGGTAAAAGTGCATTAACTTTGGGGGTCCCGCAAGGATCTGTACTTGGACCAACACTATATCTACTATATGTACATAATATGCAATATGCTAACTTAAAAGCGGACTATAAAATATTCGCTGATGATACTTTACTTATATATACAGGAAAAAATGCTGAGTCTCTGGAAAGACTTGTTAATGAGGATCTAGATAGATATAGGAAATGGGTAAATGGAAATAAACTAACAGTGAATGTGGAAAAAACAAAGTATATGATATTTAGAATGGGCAATAAACCTGATATTAATCTAAAAATTTGTATTGGGAACAAAGAAATCAAAAGGGAACAATGTTATAAATATCTTGGCATTACCATAGATTCTAAACTATCATGTTTCGATCATGTTAATTGCATTTTGAAAAAAATTATGCCATTACTAGGTGCTATTAAGAGATGTGGGTTGAAATTAGAGGATAAATCAGCTAGACTGTTGTTTCACGCACACATCATGTCCCATATCCGATACAATGTGGCGACATGGTCGTGTTGTACTGCCACACTGAGAAAGAAAGTGAGCACAGCGAATCATAAAGCCATTAAGATACTCTATGGGTTAAATTGGCGCACACCTACTGAAGAACTATATAGTAGAACAGGTTTTCTTAAGCTAAATGAATTAATAATATTGGAAAAGGCTAAAATAATCCACAAAATTGAAAAGGGCATAACTAAAAGCAAAACTTTATTAAAAAAGAGAAGGAATATACACAACTATAATACAAGAAATATGGATAAATTGTGTCACGAAAAAGCTAGAACTGAATTGGCTAATAACAGTAATTTTTGCTCCTCAATCAGAATCTATAACAGCCTTCCTCAAGATTTAAAAAAATTCAGTGATATGGGTAGATTCACAACTAAATTAAAGTTTTTGATAAAAAATGATTCAATTTTATTAGGAAGGTTATTAGAACTATAACAAAAAATTAATAAAATGGAAATGTTAATAAAATATAAAAATGTTACTACTATTGTTAATGATTTATTTGGCTTATAAAAAATTAAATGTATATGTATGAATGTGTATATGGATATATGTGTATATATATATATATGTATATAAATGTATATATATGTATGAATATATAGCTATTTTTGTATTTATATTGTATAATTGTTTATATAAGCTTTATAACTGCTAAGACTTTTTATACCAATTTTAAGTTATTGTCTAAGTCTAGTATTTATAAATAATAATTGTAACTTATATTTCTTTTTATTAAATAAATAAAATAAATAAATAAAAATAAAATAAATAGCGGTTCCAAAGGTGTGTTAACATCTGAGGACTTATTCGCTTTTGATTTCTTCGGATTTATTTTTCTATTCAGAATCTAATCAGTTTTTCTGATTAGTTCTTCTTCATCCGTTTCGTATATCACAATTTTAGTATCTCTGGATATTTATTTCATTTTTTAATTTTAAATTTTTTGCCTTAAGTTGACAGATTTCTCTTTGAAATTTTTTACGCAAGATTCCCAATTCATTAATTTTGGAGTTGACTTCCGTATTACTTTCTTGTAATATCGGACTTTGCATTTTATTTTTACCCGCGTGGGTTTTCTTTATATTGTCTTCATCCAACAATATTTTTTCTTTATTGCCCTCTTCGGTTTCTTTATTTTTTTCAACTTTTTTAGGCGGACTTCTTTGAACCTTCGAACTCATAGCGATTGGGTTTATTAATTTTTCCAGATTATTTTTATTATTAATATTATTATTATGAACCACTGGCGACTCATCTAAACGCCTTGAACACCCAGCCAAGCCCTTGCCAACAGCCGTGTTCTCTGCCGACACTTTGGTAGATATCCATACCAAATTTTTATTTTTATATGGCATTATCTTTTATTTATTTAATGCTTTTTATACCTACAGCCAGGGTCTCTTACTCCCGTCCCTGTGGGATCAGTCGCAGAACAGGTAGCCGTCCATTCTGGAACAGTCGCTTCTGGATTTTTATTTGGATTTTAGTGGACTCGTACCACAGGCATACCTTTCTGAGAGTATTTCTATTCCCCTACTCTCCGGGCTTAATTTAAATTTTCACAAAAGCTCCAATAAAGCGTCTATTTTTTATTATTAGCAGTTTTTGATACATGAAACAATTTTTTTTAATTTGGTTTTTTAAATAAATTGGAAAACTTAAATAAAAAAATATATTTAAGTTATTTATTTTATTTTTATTAACCGTACTTGACGCTTCGATGGCTATTTTTATTTAATCACGGTGCTTACCTAGGGTTATACATAATCTTTAGTATTGTACCTAACGATCAATTCATATGTTAAAACTGCTGTGTATGCGCTTTTTTTTAACCAGACAGTTTTTTTGTTATATGTTACCCCTCCATCCTTTAAGAGTTTGCAGTCTCTGCAAAAGGATCGAGATTTTTTTAAACTTTCTAATTTCTTTTAGTTGGAATTTTGACTGATTATTTAGTTCAATACTAGTGGTAATCCGTTTATTTGTTTTTCTTAACATTTTGACTAAAATTATTATTAAAACAAAAATAGTAACAATACTTATAATTAGAGTTGTATACGTTACAGTTTTGTGATTATATTCTATAAATTCTATTTGCACTCTATTTGCTATTGTATTTAAATGTAGCTTTTGTAAAGTTAAATTGTTTATCTTTTATTTTAAATAATGGTAATATATTGGAAATATGTTACTTTGTATAAATTTTTCTATTTTGTTACTAAAAGAATAATAACCAAACTTAACTTCAAAATCTTTAAATTTTATTACATATTATGTTCTACAGCTAGTTCATGAGTGATACAATTTTGTTTTAATTTAGTTAAAGCTAAATTTTTTGTTATTATTAAATTATCAAATATTTTCTCAATTAAGGTTAAATTATTGTATTTAATTAAACAAACGTTATTTTTATTAACGTTACTTTATTGCAATAAAGCTGTAATTTTTTCTTGACGAAGACAGCTTCAGTGTGCTTATTATAAAATCTTTAAGTTTACTAAGTAAAATTATATCTGTTATTTTTTTATTTGATTATTTAATGTTGCTTGCGTTCAATTGTAAAACGATGTAATATTTGTTAAAAAATCTTATATTTTATTATTTTTGCCGTTATGTTCGATAAATAGGTGTTCTAGTTCTTTTTGTTGTACATTAAGTTTTTTATTTATTTTTTCTATATGTTTAATTAAACTATTATTGATTGTTACTTGTTTATTTTGTTGGTTAACAGTGTTTTTAACATTGAAACTTAAAGTATTTAAATGGTCACAAGTTTTTTTAGTGTCTTCATCGTCCATATTACCTATTAAAAGGTTTAATCCCCTTCCTAATATGTTAATTTTGCTTCGTTTTTCTCTATTTATCTTATAAGCATGTGGGGTTATGAGTTTTAATTATGCTTTAAGATTTGCAACTATTGCAGTGCGAAGTTTCTAATTATAACGAGTTTATATTTGATTCGATTATGTTTATCAAATCCTGGTATTCTGTTAAATTCCCTAGATGCTATATTTTTCTAAAGGAATCTACTACTAATATTTCCTCTAGTTTAATAAGTGCATAACCATTTTCTGTATTGATTGGTGATACTTCCATAGTTTGCATACTTGCTGAATGAATTAGAATTAAAATCAGTATAATATGCAGCATCCTAAAAAAGGGAAAACTTAATTTTGATATCTGTATTTACGTTTCACCTGTGTATTTGTGTATTTGGTATTTCTCTTATTACTAGTATCTATAGTATAATTATTATATATTCTAAATTTACTTAACTTTTTAAATTTTGGTTTAATTTTTTCGATTTGTCTATGTTTAACTGAATTTGGTGTTCGCTAATAGTTAACGTTTTTGTGTCTTTATTTAATTTTTTAATTCTATTTATTTTTCTATTCTATATTTGTCCGCTTGTGTTTTGATGTCAATCCTATCATAGTTCTTTATCAAAATATCAAGAGGACGTAGTCCAGTTGTAGAGTGAATTGTATTATTACATTATTATTGTTTTATTTATTTTACAGTCTAAGTCCTCGTCTGTATTTGTTAGGTCCGCTTCTAGTAACCGCAAGTGCTCGATTAGAGTACCGTGTAATTTCTCTATGTCTGAGTAACCAGTTTTGTAACTCTCTTTGTCTGTGTTACCAGTTTTGTAACTCTATGTCTGAGTTACCAGTTTTTGTAAAGGACGGTTGTTGCATGTCTGTTTATTTTGTTTTTTTCGTAGATATAACTCCACTGCACTATGTAGCATACATCTTTCATTGCCATATGCCAGTTTTTTCATTTTGCTAAAAATCTGATTCTTTCTTTCGAAGGGTTTAAAATCGAAATCCATATTTTGTCGTTTAATTTGTGTAGTGTTGCATATTTTGTAAATTTATCAATAGTTGTCACATGTAAACTATGTAATTAAAATTATTAAGGGTTTCAGTAATTTTAAGAAGAATTTTGGCTGGTTGACGATCAAATTTATCTAATGTTAATTCTTGAACACGGTTATCAATTTTAACATATTTGGATGATAATACTTTTGTTTCAATTCAGAAAATACTTCGTTTGTACCCCTATGGATACAGTTAGTTTGATATTAGATTTACACAGTATTAAATTTTTATTTTTGCTAAAGTGTTTTATGTAAAGATTTTCGAATTTTATAAATAATTTGTTGTTTTCACACTGTGAACTGTTCCTGTGTTGGACAAAATTTCATTATCATTGCTATTATTATTCATATTAATATCTTCTACAGACATGACTTTAACGTCCAATCTGCAAATGTCACTATAATTATCTAATTCATTATTTAATATTTCATTTTCTTCATTTAACGGTGTTGTCTTATGATCACCCGATATTTGTTCGTCTTTGTTTATGTATAGACTTAGTCAATCCGCTATATTATTCTATTTATCTTTTTGGTAGCTTACTTCAAAATGGTACTCATTTAACATTAACTTCGATCGTTAAAGTTTCATGTTTGGCTCTTGGTAATATTTGGTAATATATTCTTTATCCTGAACATTTCATTTTACATTTTTTGATTGTGCTTGATTAGGGGGTAGGCTACTCTAGAATAATCCTTGAAAAATTGTCTGTAATACCCTGTGATCCTCAAGAATTGCTCTATCTCTTTGGTTTTCCTTGGTAATTTCATTAGCTTAATACTTTCTACTTTACTTTTATCAGGCTTAAAAAAAATTTTTGGAATCTTTAGCAAAGTGCATTTGTCAACTTGTATTTTAGATAAAATTCTTTTAATTTTAATTGATACTAAATGTTCACTGTAACTTGTCGAAAATATAAGAATATCGTCTAAATAATTCATTAGACATAAGTCTTATTTAAGTATTCTTTAAGGACATAATTATTTAATCTTTGAAAAGTCGCAGGAGAGTTCTTAAGTTCGGACGGCATTCTTACGAAATCCTAATAACCATGAGTGGTCGAAAATGCTAACTTCATTCTATCACGTGGATCAACTTCGATTTGATAGAAGCCTTTTTCTAAATCCAACGTAGTGAAGAAGTTGCATTTTCTTAATTTGTCGAATAAGTGTTCCTTTTCCAGAATTTGGAATTTGTCGTCTATCGTTTGATCATTTAGTCTTCGATAGTCGACAACCATACGCCATTTAGTCGACCTCAAGCATCTTTTGGTTCGTTTTTTGCCACAGGTGTGTGTTGGTAATGATTTGCGGCCAACGAACCCTTAAGATGCGGCGTAGACAACGGTTTATATACGTCTGCAACTTTTTAGTGATAATGGCGGATACCTTCCATGTTTCACAGCCGTATAGAAGTACTGATTTGACGTTTGTTTCAAAAATTTTTAGCTTTGTACGCAGGGCTATATTATTTGACTGCCATATGCTTGATAGAGTTCCAAAAGCAGCTCTAGCTTTATTTATTCTGCCGTCAACATCAACTTCTGTCCCCTCATTTGATGTCACCATGCTTCCTAAATAATTGAACTGCTCTACTTCTAATTTGGCTTTCCTGTAGTAGAATTTGCTGATGTGTGGAGTGCTCTGTACGCATGCTTTTGGTCTTAGCTGCATTTATTTTTAGACCAGCTCGTTTGCCATATTTGTTCAAATTTTGGCACATTTCGTTCTGACCACTTCTTAAGTGTGCCATGAAAACTACATCATCAGCATAATCTAAGTGGCTTAAATGTTTTCCTAGTCGCCACTGAATGGCATACCTCTCATCAACGCCTACGGTTGCGATTAAATTTTCATCCATTACAACCAAAAATAATATAGGCGACAATATACAGCCTTGCATTACACCCTAATGCACCTCAAACGAATCAGTCAACTTTCCATTGTGTAAGACTAGACACCTCGCATTTTCGTAGGATTCCTTAATAATGGCAATAATTTTCTCCGGGATACCCCACCTACTAAGAGCTCTCCATATATACTCGCGGTTTACACGATCAAAAGCTTTCTCGAAATCTACAAACATGAGATGTATCGGCGACCCGAACTCTGTTGATTGCTCGAGTATTATTCGTAGCGTGTTGATATGGTCAACACAAGAGTGACCACTGCGAAAGCCAGCTTGATGTCTTTTCAATGTATTTTCAATCCTGTTTTTGATCCCTTCGAGTATAATATTTGCCATTATTTTCGAGAAGACAGATAACAGCGTAATACCGCGCCAGTTATTGCAATGCTTCAGGTTACCTTTTTTTGTCAGCTTAAAAATAACTCCTTCTTTCCACTCATTCGGGTACTTTTCTTCTTCCCATATAGCCTGAATTAATGGGAGATGTATATCTGCCGTTGGGGGGATGTCTGCTTTTAGAAGTTCGGCGGGTATTTGGTCAATTCCTGCAGCTTTGTTATCTTTCAGGAGCGAAATGGCATTTTCGATTTCAGGTTTCGTGGGTGGTGCTGTACTAATAACCCTGTGTGATCGACGTAACTCAGGTTCAATAGAGATTTCTGATGGTGATTGCTGTATAAAATGTTTGTTTAGCAAACGGCAAAAGTAGTCTTTCCACCTCCGTAATTGATCATCCATCGACACCAGAAGCCTTCCATCTTCGTCCAAGATAATATTTTGCTGCTTTGTTGAATGACCTGAAAGAATTTTTGTTATCTTATATAAGGCTTTGCGATCACCTCTTCTTGCTGCTATCTCTGCTTCCGTAGCAAGGTTTTCTATTTGTTTCCTTCTGTCTCATCTTACACTTCTCTGCGCGATTTTATGTGGTTTGTTATACTCGCTGCGAAGCTCACCCAATAGTCGCGGATCCTGTTCAGAGTTTATTTTGTTTTTCAGCTCTTTACGTCTGGCTATGTTGTCCCACGAAATTCGTGAGATCCATAGGGCTTTTTGCTGCGACGATTGGGGTATAGTTTCTCTTCCAGTTTCTATAAATGATTGTTTTACTTTATCTCACTTTTCATCTGTAGAAACTGCCCCGTCCTCTCGTTCATTTGCTTCATTCAATGTTGATGCACTTTCTCGGAATTTTTGTACAAAATTTCCACATGTTGCGGGATTTTTTAACGCTTCAACATCGAAGAGTGCTTTTCTGATAGGCACTTGATTTCGTCTTTGATAAGCTGCTGTTCTTAACTGCATTTGCGCAACAACTAGATGGTGATAGCTTCCAACGTCACCACTCCTCTTATTTCGAACGTCGCAAAGAGATTTCCTTCACTTCTGTTGGACAATGAAATGGTCTATTTGGTTTTCAGTTTGACCATTTGGGGAAACCCATGTTACCTTATGGCATGACTTATGTGGGAACAACGTACCGCCAATGACTAGCTGGCGGGAATTGCAAAAATCTACGAGCCTTTCGCCATTGTCGTTTCTTACCCCAATGCCATGCCGTCCCATGACTTGTTCTAAACCAGAGTTTTCCGTTCCGACTTTCGCGTTTAGATCACCCAATATAAACTTTATGTCGGCTTTGGGAGCGTTATCATATGTTGTTCCAAGTAGGGTGTAAAAATTCTGCTTTTCTTCATCTTCTGCTTCTTCGGTAGTAGCGTAACATTGTATTATGGTTATATTTCGCACCCTGGATTTGAATCTGGCAGTCATCAATTTGCGCGATATTGGTTTCCAAGAGATAAGACTGCGTCTTCCCTTTAGCATTTAGTATAATTCCTACTTCACCGCACCTTATTCCTGTTTCTGTTTCATCATCTCCTGAGTACAGCGTGTGAGTTAAATTACTGTCTGAAATAATTTCACCACAACCTCTCCATTTAGTTTCACTGACGCCAAGTATGTTAATATTGAATCTTAACATTTCACGCTCGGCTTGCTCGTATCGCCCAACACCATATAGTGTTCTCACGTTCCATGCTCCGATTAGCGTCCGCTCCTTGTAGCCAAAAGTTTTTACTATTTCACATGAACGGTTTCTTGAATTTGTGTTCAATTCTCTTATCCTGTTTGTATTTAAACATGAATTTATCTGCACCCCCAAATCCGATGTGCAGTTTACATTGACTGGAGAAGTCAAAGGAAGATTCACCATATTACTATGATTACCCCTTGGGGAAATATATCCATTCACATTTTTGTTCATGTTTGCATATTTTATACAGTTATTGTTTTATGAGATATGGTTGATAACCCCATAAGCTCATGTCTGTAGGCACACTTGCCATTTGGATGAACAGACACATCTCACACACGTTTATATAGCGAGCCGCTTGTTTCAAGACAGACACCCGCTTGGAGCCGCCAATTCTTGGTGCAGACGCTCCTAAATCAAGCCTATGTTTTGAATACATAAGACTCGACCCGCCAAAATCTCGTTTTGGTTTGTCGATCCTACTTACTCTACCTGGGTTGGATACCAGATCTTCCGGTAGGATTACCCGACGTAACAGGGGGGACTAACGTGAAGGTGAGGTTTGACTTGGTGTAGTAGAGGCTAGGCCAACGTACCAGGATACCCGTCAGCTGTAATCACATACTACACCCATTGATCCTATAGAGCTACCCAAAAGAGACACCCTATAGAACAGAACCATAGAACTTTGTTTTTTAAATACTATAATAAAGTATAAAACTACATTTTACAAAAATAAAGAAAAGAATAGTTTTAAAATTTCATTTCGGCTAAAAGATAAAAATGGAAAATCTTACTACAATAGAATATAAATTAGTTATTAGCAGTATTAACTGCATATCACCATTCAATGGCGACACGAACTTTATTGAACGCATTGAATCTTTAATTCCACTTTTAGATTTACTTGACGTTTCGCTCAGACCACTTGCGGCCGGTTTAATTAAAGACAAAATAAGGTAGAGCTCGTAATAATATACAAAGACACGGTGACTGCACAACATGGGCCGAACTTAAAAATATTCTAATTAGAAATCACGGAGAGAGTACACCTACCGAACAATTACTTGACCAAATAAGACTATGTTGTTGAATACTACGATACAAAATTTTTACAAAGAATTGACTCATCTACTGACTAGACTAAACACAAGTTATTTACTCGATAATGGAGTTAGTAACAATAACGCTGAAAGTAACGCAAGAATTGCATTACAAATTTTTAAACAATGTCTACCAGAACCGGTAAGAAGTGTAATTATAAGTAGAAACCCTAATAATATTGAAGATGCATACAAAATAATTGAATAAAACGGATATGCTCACTATTCTCATCCCAGGCAACCTTAGAATAATACTCTTAGCAACTTTAACTCAAATAATTATTTCAGCAATAATACAAATCTTAGAAAAAACTTTAGGCAAAATTCAAATAATTCAAATTTAAATTTAAATTCAAATAATAGTGGTCATACAAGATCAGCACAACATAGAGAAATCAACCATACTAATGACAATTCTCAACAAAACTCAGAACAAATTAATGATCGTTATAATAATTAAGGAAACCGTCAAAATAATATTGGTCATAGATTGATGCAACATTGAGAAATCAATTACGCTAATGACAATTTTCAAGAAAAATCACGGGAATTCAACAATTATTACGGAAATATAAATTCTAATACCTTATATAAATTACGGCCTAGTAGTGGACACTATGAGTTCACAAGGATGCCGTTCGGCCTAAAGAACTCTTTAAAACTCAGCAATCTTTCAAAGACTTTTGAATAACTTATTGAAAACCTTCATTAGCAAAATCTGTGTAGTATATCTACACGACGTGCTAATGTTTTCAACCAGTTTCAGTGAACACTTAGAATCACTAACAAAAATTTTAAAAAAATTAAGAGAATCGAATTTGAAAATAAACGTAAATAAGTGCCAGTTCGCACACGAATATACCAAATATTTAAGCCATATCATAACTAGAGAGGGAATAAATCCGGACGAAAGTAAACTAGCCACTATTAAATATCTGAAACTACCAACCAGCTAAAGAATCAAAACAATTTTTGGGAATTACCGGCTATTACCGAAAATTCGTCAGAGACTATTCTAAGGTAGCGTACCCGATAATCAAGTTTCTTAAAGGTAAATCAAAAGTCAATGTAAACGATAAAGAATACATATACTTGTACGGTCGTAAATTTAACATCTATACAGATAACAAACCTCTGGTATGGCTAAACGGTATTAAAGAACCCAAAATTACTTCGAAACATTAAATAACGAGATGATTCTTGAAGATGCTGAAATCAGTAGCCTCGACGTGGAAGTCAGGTCTACAATTAGTACAGCACATAGCGCCATAAATGACGGTACATATCATATTAAAATAACGGACAAATGCTTAAATATTTACAAGAATCAAATTCACTTAACTTACGGAAATAAAGAAAAGTTCATAACTAGAAGTATTCACAAAAAATGCCAAAATTATATTACAGTAACAAAAACCACTAATTTTTTAGAACTATTAAAAAAAATTCTGTTAAACAAAGGACTGATGTGCATTTTCTGCAAAGAAAATGACCTATTCGTTAACGTTCAGTTCGTTTACATAAAACACTTTTCAAATAATAAAAACCTTAAGCTTTTAAAATATGAAATTAAAGGACGTCGTAGACAAAAATGAAATTATAACAATAATCAAAGAAAAACACGAACTAAAAAATCATCGAGACATTAATGAAATATAATTACAAAAGTTATCAATAATTTCGAAACTTGCCTCATAGCCAAGTTCGACCGTCATTCTATAAAAATTCCCTTCCGCGTCAGCGAAACTGTAATGAAATTTAACGAAATTGCCCACATGGACATATGGTTTCCACAAAAAAATGTCATGTACCTCACAACAATCGACAAATTTACAAAATACGACACGTTGCGTATAAAATTATATTACAGTAACAAAAAACACAAATTTTTTAGAACTATTAAAAAAAATTCTGTTAATCAAAGGACTGATGTGCATTTTCTGCAAACCTATTCGTTAACGTTCAGAACGTTTACATAAAACACTTTTTAAATAATAAAAACCTTAAGCTTTTAAAATCAAATATGAAATTAAAGGACGTCGTAGAAAAAAATGAAATTATAACAATAATTAAAGAAGAACACGAACTAAAAAATCATCGCGACATTAATGAAATATAATTACAAAAGTTATCAATAATTTCGAAACTTGCCTCATAACCAAGTTCGACCGTCATTCTATAAAAATTCCCTTCCGCGTCAGCGAAACTGTAATGAAATTTAACGAAATTGTCCACATGGACATATGGTTTCCACAAAAAAATGTCATGTACCTCACAACAATCGACAAATTTACAAAATACGCCACGTTGCGTATAAAATTATATTACAGTAACAAAAAACACAAATTTTTTAGAACTATTAAAAACGAGGAAGATTATAGTTGCCCTTGTCAACTTTTAGAGACCCGTGCGTGTATTAAATAAATAAGAAATTCTTATATTGCAATTGAACTCTTTGACAGAAAATTCAAAATATTTGTTTTTTTATATTTAATTACAAAAAAAATTAATAAAAAAAAATGAATTAAAAAAAAAGATGAATTTAAAAAAAAATATGCTCTCAACGAGATTCGAAGCCACACTTTTCAATTAAAATGTCGACGTCTTAACGACTAAGCCATCGACAATTTTTCCTTCATCTCAATTTTTTTTTTAAATTATTATAGTTGCGATGGTATCAATTGTTTGTTTTGAATAACTGTTTTGAATTTTTTTAAAAATGTATTAAAAAAAATAAATAATTTATAAATGAGAATTTTAAGATGAATTTAAAAAAAAAAAAAATTTTGCCCCAGCCAGGAATCGAACCGAAACGTTTCGACCAGTAGTCCCATGTCCTATCCACTATACCATAGAACAATTAATAATTTGTCTACAAAACGAGTTTTTATTTATCTCATTATTTTTTTTTAAATAATTGTAGTTGCCATGTTATCAATTGTTTGTTTTAAATAACAGTTTTAAATAATCGTAGTTGCTAGGGTATCAATTGTTTGTTTTAAATAACAGTTTTGAATTTTTTTATAGAAATATTAAAAAAAATTAATAATTTGTAATATAAATAGAGTCTTCTGTCAAATTTTCTATAAAATAAAATTTTTTCAAACATAAAATAAATACATATATTTTATTAAAAAAAAAATAGATAAAAAAAAATGAATTAAAAAAAAAAAAAAAATTTTCCTTAGCCTGAATTCGAACCGAGACATTTTTGCTACAAGTAACATGTCCTAACAAGTACACCATGAATCGATTAATAATTTAACAACAATTTGTTTATTTTTATATTTGGTTTCTATTTCGTTATTAATTTAGAAAATACTCATAAAATATCGAAAAATTTGTATGGCAGCTACCCGAAGCCTTTCTCCGATTTTAACCAAAAACAATAGGGAACCTACAAATTGTCTAAAAATTACTTTGTGAAAGTTTCAGAACTCTAGCTCTTATAGTTTTTGAGTTATCGTGCTGACGGACGGACGGACGGACGGACACACATAGCTAGATCGATTCACTTTTCGATGCTGATTCGATACGTACCCTTGACACTATATCTAGCTCTTATATTTCGATGCGTTACAAACGGAGGAGTAATTTTAATATACCCGATGTTCATATATGTATGCACGGGTATAAAAATTCTGTTAATCAAAGGTCTGATGTGCATTTTCCGCAAACCTATTCGTTAACGTTCAGAACGTTTACATAAAACACTTTTCAAATAATAAAAACCTTAAGCTTTTAAAATCAAATATGAAATTAAAGGACGTCGTAGAAAAAAATGAAATTATAACAATAATTAAAGAAGAACACAAACAAAAAAATCATCGCGACAAAATGAAATATTTTCCGGATTAAAAATGAAATATTTTCTCCCTAATATACCTAACTAGCAGATTTACCCGGCGTTGCCCGGAAGCTTGCAAATTGTAAAAATTTTTTGAGATACTACTTTGCCTATAAATGCCACAAAAAATATTTGTGGAGTTCCGTTAACCCATCGTGGCCCAACAGCTTTTTATAGGTTTTTTCGTTGCTTTGCTATATATTAGAAATGATTTAACAGATTAACTTCAAATTTCGTATATGTGTTCTTCTTGGAAATTGAAGTTCTATTTACTAACAGACTTGAATGTTGTTAACCCCTGCCGACCCGACGATTGTTCAAAAAAAAATTTGTAAGTAAATTACGTCCAATTTTTGAAAGTAGGTACAACTTCTTTGAATTAGGGGAATACTTAAAAAAAAGGTTTGTTGAGTTCTTTTAATCGAATGCGAAACAAAAACTTTAAAAAACAGTTTGCAAAACAATTTGAACGATTATCTCTAATTTTTCTATACATGGTGCTTCTTGACAATTTGGTGCTCCTTGACGATATAGTTGAGGATGGTAGGTTTCCGGTGAACAATGTTAACTGAATTAAAATTACTATAGGTCAAAAGGGGATTTTCTTGAATTGCCAACGCTTGAATAAAATATAGTCGATGGTTTAGAAAAGGTTTAAAAATTAGCTTTTCAACTTATATTTTGTTTAGTCCTGAAAGTTGTAATACGCTCTTCCTCGTTTTTTTATGATTTTATGAGAGAAATGTAGGCTTATTTTTTGGAAAAACTGTTTTAAAATACTATATGTATTTAAGCATTATATATAAAAAATTGAATTTTTTGATTTTTAGATTTCATTTGAAGAAAACTGAAAATTTCATTGACTCTTTGTTCAAAACGCACAAACAGGTCAAAACCAAATTTTCAATAAAATACCTTTAATCGTATAAGAAAATAAAATATATAGAAAACTTCATAGCGTCGTCGTGGAAAATGGGTTAATCGAACTTAACTAAAACTTTTTGCAGCCTCTCTTTTAGACTACAAAATCAACCTGTAAAATTGGACACAAATCGAAAACACAAAATTTTTTGAAAGTCCGCCAGGCCGAAATGGGTTAATTTATTCCAACCAAATTTATACAACTAAATGCGGTTGCTAAGAGGAACATTTGTGCAAAATTTCAAGTCAATCGGTCAAACAGTTTTGACTCGACATCAAAAACATTGAAAAAGCTTCTTTGCACCCTCGTGCCCAAACGGGTTAACCGAACTCAACAAAAATTTGTGCCAGACTTTATTTTCGACTGCGAAACCACCTTGTAAAATTGGACACAAATCGGAAACACAAAATTTTTTGAAAGTCCGCCAGGCCGAAAGGGGTTAATTTATTCCAACCAAATTTATGCAACTAATTGCGGTTGCTAAGAGGAACATTTGTGCAAAATTTCAAGTCAACCGGTCAAACTGTTTCGGCTCGACATCAAAAACATTGAAAAAGCTTCATTGCGCTCTCGTGCCCAAACGGGTTAACCGAACCCAACAAAAATTTGTGCCAGCCTCTCTTTTTGACTGCAAAACCACCCTGTAAAATTGGACACAAATCGGAAACACAAAATTTTTTGGAAGCCCGCCGGGCCGAAAGGGGTTAATTTATTCCAACCAGCTTTATACCATTAATTCCATGTAATAAGAAGAACATTCGTGCAAAATTTCAAGTGAATCGGTCAAACCGTTTCGACTCGACATCAAAAAAACGAAAAAGCTTAAAACGGCTCTGGAGCCGCAACCTGCTGACTTATAAAAATGCGACATAGCCTATGTCACCCCCCGGACTCCCAAAATTATTCCTCTAAAATTTGGTGTCAATCGGACCAGTGGTTTTCACGTGAATCCTGGACAAACAAACAAACAAACAAATTTTCTTCTTTATATATTAGATTACAAAAGTTATCAATAATTGCGAAACTTGCCTCTTAGCCAAGTTCGACCGTCATCCTATAAAAATTCCCTTCCGCGTCAGCGAAACTGCAATGAAATTTAACGAAATTGTTCACATGGACATATGGTTTCCACAAAAAAATGTCATGTACCTCACAACAATCGACAAATTTACAAAATACGCCAAGCTGCATCGGCTGAACGATAAAACCTGGGTATTAATCTTAAACGCAGGAAAAGAGAGAATTAGATTCCTTGGAAAAAAACTAATCTATGATAAAGATAGATGCATGCTATATAATGCAGTTACACTATTTCTAAAAGAAAACCAAATAAACATTCAGCAACGGCCCATAAAACTGGTAACTCCGATATTGGAAGGCTACACACCACTCTAAACGAACACCTAAGAATAATCATAGTTAATTATACAAATGACGATCTAGACCTAGAAAAACAACTTCATAAAATAGTCACAATTTACAACAATCAGACCATTTGATTTCTTGGAAAAAAAACTTTAACCAACATTCTATTAAAAATGAAAGTAGAAAAGAATAAGATAAAAATCACCAGTTACACAAAAACATAGTTAGGAATAGAGAAATCGCAAAAAGTAAACCAAAATACAAAAAACTAGAAAGATTTAGAACTGACGACAATCACGTTATAGATACTAGTAATGAAAGAAAAATACGTTATTGCACTAATCAAGTAAAACTATTACTAGAAACTAGTGAAAATTTTCAATTTTTTATATTTAACGAAAGAAAAAATAAAATTATAATTAATTAGGAAAATAAATGAATTATCTGTATTTTAGTTATTTATATACTATCTGTATATTATAAGTCTATTTATTTTTTGGTTCGTTTAGATTGTTAAAATTTTTTTAATCCATTCAATATAAAAACAAAGAATTTAAAGAAACTAAATTTTGTAAAAAACAAGATATAAGTATTAATGATGACGCGAATAAAAATTTAATTAACAAATTTACAGAAAAAATTGCAATTCTTTTGCGGTTACCGCAAAACTTTCGGTATTGGAAGTGTTATATAACAAAATACTCATAACTAACTATAATTACTCACTAAAAGTATATCCAATCAAATAGTAAGAGTGAATTAAATATTAAGAGTCAATTAAATATTAACAGGTAATTAAATATTAAGAGAGCTAAATGCTAAATGTTAAGAGAAAGCTAATAATAATAAAAATGTTAATTTGTAATTAGAATAATTAAAATCAATAAATACCTTTAAGTCGAAGAAGGCAGAATGTTTTATTAAACTATATAAAAAAATTGTTAACTAGCATTACAATTAAGATTTTAAATTTGATTTGTGAACAACTCTTCCTGATTGAGTGAGAATTGTTGTATTTTTATTTTCTTTGACAATTTCTTTTTTATTTATTTATTTATTATTAATTTCTCAAAAAGAGCTAATTCAGCTCATACAGAGTATTACATATTTAAAAAAAAATTATTTCATATAATAATATATTATTTACAAAAAAAAAAATAAAAAGAAAGTCAAACAAAACTAGTTTTATGTACATAAATGCAAAAGAAACAAAATATAAAAAAAATCTTAAATGAAGATATTGCAGTGAAACAAAATTAAGAAAAAACAAAAAACAGGTGTTAAATTTTTTTTTTTTTTTTTAAACAGATAATAAATGTAAATAATTAAAATACGATTAGAATACGATATAATAAAAACATACTAATTATATATAGCAATTCAATAATTTGAAATAAACTTTTGTTTACAATTCTTCTTAAATAAATGTTTGTTTAACAATTTAATATTTATAGAGAGACCATTATACAATTTTATGGACGAATTCAAAATTTTGTCTAAACCAAATAAATTTACTGCAGCAGAATATCGTAGATGTTGAGCGTTTCTTGTTTCATATTCGTGTACTTGTGAGCCTATTATTATTATTATTTAAACGTTAACTTGGAATCAAATATTTTATTTTGTTTCACATATACGATATCACCTAATTGTATTGTTTTATAGGTTTCCTTTTTTTGTTGTGAAATTTCAAGTCCTTTTCCTGTTTGAGTTTTAGTTTTTCTATATTCATGAGTCTGGTATTTTCAAAATCCTTTTGTGTAATGTTAGGAACTCGACCTAAAAAAAGTTCAATTGGTTTTTTGCTGGTAACAGAGTGGATAGAGAAATTGTACTCGTTCACCGCTCTTTACATTTGTTCTTCGAAATTCTTATACCCTTTTTCTGCTCTTAAGCAACGTATAATTTCAGATAATGTCGAGTGAAACCTTTCCACCTGACCATTTACTTCATTCTTGTATGGTGGTACAGTATAGACGTATTCAAGTATTCCATAATAAAACAATACGTCTCTTAATGCTAGTCTAATATCTTCGGTTGGTCTACTTTTTATGGCGTTTACCTTGGTCGGGAACTTGGTAAGTTTATCTATTGCGGTGATGCTAAGTTTTGACTCTGTTGAGATATCTATATGTAAAGTGTGTCCTGAGTAGTTGGGTATTGGAGTGTTCAATATTTCTGGTCTATTGGGTGACGGTCATATTCTCCTTAGAAATTGAGCAGTTTTTACTAAGTTATTTATTTTCCTAGACATTTTCGGGAAATAATATTTCTCAATAATTTGTTTTTTGTTTTCTATTGCATTTCGATGGGAACTTCTATGAGTTGTGATGATGATTTCTTCCTGTTCCAGTTCGTTTACAATATCCTTGACCATTATTCGCGAGAAGATAATAGATAATGATAATCATAATGATAAAAAGATAATAGGTCTTTTGCCTTGAGACAGTACTGCTCCAACTGAATAATTTGAGGCGTCTGTTCTTAGCTCGAAGTCTCTCCCAAAGTTTGGATAACTTAAAATTACTTCTTCTGAAATGAGGGCGTTTTTCAGCTTAAGGAACGATTCTTTTGTTTCCTCATCTAGGATTATTGGAGTATTTTGTGACTGGAATTTGGACACATGTCCACCCTTCCCTCTTAAAACGTTTGTCAGGGGGTTTGCGATTTTTGCATAATCACAGATAAATCTTTTGTAATACCCTGACATTCCTAAAAAGGATCTTAGTTCTTTTAAATTTTTTGGTAACGGCATCTCACAAATAGTTCGAACCCTTTTTGTGTTTGTTTTTATCCCTTTTTCTGTAACAATGTATCCCAAAAATTCTACCTCCTTCTTGAGAAATTCGCACTTATCTAATTGTACTTTCATGTTCGCGTTTTCTAACGTTTTGAATACGTCCTCAAAATTCTTAAAGTGATATTCATCATTTTCGCCCAGTATGATTATGTTTTCAATGTAGAAATAACATTTATTTCCGATGTTTTGTCTCAGAATGTCATCAAGAGCCCTTTGGAACTGTGATGGTGCGTATTTCAACCCGAAAGAGAGTTTGGTAAAATTTAGTTCCCGTTATTGATAGAAAAAGCTGTTTTGGTCTATTACCATCTGGTACTTCTTCTGCCATGACGCATCCTCCTTTTTGGTATTACCCATACCAGCGAATTGTAAGGCGATCTAGATGATCTTATGATCCCGTTATCTAATAATTGTAATTCTAGGTAGTTCTCCATTTCGTTAGTTTAAATTATTGCATCTAATTCTTTCATACTATCGTTTCCTATAATACCGTTAAATAATGTTAGGTTTGATAAGATATAGAATTTTAATTTTTGTAACTTATAGTTTAAAATGTTTTTAAAGGCATGATGTGTGACAGCAATGTTTCCTCCAATTGAGCTTGTTTCGAAAATTTATATCTATGAGGATTTTTAAGACTTCCCCTGTCCTCATTGTATGCCCTATATTCAGTGAGGAGGAACGAGGAGGTCCTTAATCTAAAAAAGGATTATTGTTGTTTTGGTTGGAGCTGTTGACGTTTTTGTTATGACTGCAATAACATTGGTCGCATTTTTTCCTTGTATCTTCTCTTAGTTGATTTTCATCTTCCTCTTTATTGGGTTTAATGTAGTTAATCCTTTGGGTTTTATTGCTATAATTAGGTCTGTAAGGGTTTAGATATTGTTCGGATGCCGGTAACACTTTAGTTTGTGAATTAGTTAATATTTTGTTTTGAGGTATATCCTGATTTTGTACCCTCCATGCAGTTTGTGGCTTTGGACAGAAGCGTTTTTGATGATTTAAATAAAAACGTTGTTGTTGATTTGGAAAAAAAGCATTGTAACTAATTTCTTTAATTTACTGCAAAATTTTTTGACAAAAAAATGTTTAATTTTAATGTTTATAATAATAATTATATTTTCAAAATTTAAGAATCAATAAATTTTAATATTTAATTTTCCCTATAAAAATTTTTCTTTTGAGGAAACGTCACGCAATTTAATAATTTAATTTTTTATATGAGTTTTAAATGTTTTAAATGTGTGAATAATTTTTTGTTGTTTGCTGTTATGAGTGTAGTAGAGTATACTGTGTCAACTCTGGGATGCCCGTATGACCGTAACAAATACATTATATCATCCGGTTAATTACTTTTGGCAAAATTTCAAACATTCAGCTTTATTAGGTGTAGAGTAATGCTCATATAAAATAAGAAGTTGTATGGCAGCTACTCGAACCCTCTTCATTAGACCAACCAAATTTTGTAGTAACTTTGACCATTACACTAAACTATTTTTGGCAAAATTTCAGACTCCCATTTTCCATAGGTATAGAATAATGCTCATTTTTATTTTTTGGATGTTCGAGAAATGATCTAGCTTGATTCATTTTTATACCCTACACCTACAGAATAGGTAAAGGGGTATATTAACTTTGGTATGGTGTTTGTAACCACCTAAAGGAAGCGAGCTAGATATGGAAAAGTATATATATTTGTGATCAGCGTGACCGCCTTAGTCGATATAGCCATGTCCGTCCGTCCGTCCGTCCGTCCGTAGGCACGATAACTCAAAAAATAATGGAGCTATCTTGATGAAATTTTAACTGTAGGTTACTAGGACTGAAAGTACGGCGGGGATTGCATATGGGCGAAATCGGCCCATGGGTTCGGATTCTGGACCTTTTAATCGGTTTCAGGGCTAACGAACAAATATAAAAAATCACGATAACTCAACAACTAATGACGCTATCTTCATCAAATTTGTGCTGTAGGTTACTAGTAATGAAACTACTTCGGGAATTGCGTAAGGTCGGGATTGGACCATGGGTTCGGAACCTAGAACTTTTTGATCGAATTTAGGCCAAACAAGCATAATTCCGAAACCAATGAAGATAGAACCTCCAAATTTAGTATCAGGGTGTCCCTTCCTATTTCCTAAGTGTCTTGTGAATTTGGGTCCCATTGGAGTAGTGGGTCGGGGACCAGCCACACATTTCCGAAGACCTTAAAGCATATCTTTAAAATTATTAATGATAACAACTTGAAAAAATGTAGAAGCTTCCAATTTGCCACAAGGGTGTTCTTTACTATCTCTTGCGTGTTCCCCTAATTTGGGATCAATTGGAGTGGTGGTTCTGTACCCCTCTCAGACCTCCCAAGTTTTAAAGGCTTATAATCGAAATTACTAAAAATAGTTACTTAAAATTAGGATAGACCGTTCAAATTGTGTACAAGGGTTAACTAGTACTATAAGTACAGCGCGGACTATATAAGGGCGAAATCAGCCCAACGGTTCGGATTCCGGACCTTTTAATCGATGTCAGGGCTAAGGAACATATATAAAAAATCACGATAACTCAACAACTAATGAGGCTATCTTCATGAAATTTGTGCTGTAGGTTATTGGCAGCGAAACTACGGCGGTGATTACGTACGGTGAGGATTGGACAATGGGTTCGGAACTTAGAACTTTTTGATCGAATTTAGGCCAAACGAGCATAATTCCGAAACCAATGAAGATAGAACCTCCAAATTTGGTATCAGGGTGTCCCTTCCTATTTCGTAAGTGTCTTTGAAATTTGGGCCCCATTGGAGTAGTGGATCGGGAACCAGCCACTCAGTTCTTAGGCCCTTAAAGCATATTTTCGAAATTAATAAAGATAGTAACTTGAAACAAATGTAGAAGCTTCCAATTTGCCACAAGGGTGTTCTTTACTATTTCTTGCGTGCCCCCCTAATTTGGGATCAATTGGAGTGGTGGTTCAGGACCTCTCTTAGACCCCCCAATGTGTAAAAGCTTATCATCGAAATTAATAAAACTAGTAACTTAAAATTAAGATAGAGCGTTCCAATTGTGTACAAGGGTATGTGATAAGGGCATATGGGCGAAATCGTACCATAATTTCGGGTCCTGGAACCCTTGAAAAGTTCAAGGACTAACAAACATATATCTTACAAACACCATAACTCAAAAAATAATACCGGTATTTTGATGAAATTTAACAGTACGTTACTAGTAATGAAAGTACCATGGGAATTGGGTGTGGTCGAGTTTAATTTCGAAGCCAAAGAATATATTTCCTATGTCCTATGTGTCTCCGAAATCTTGACTTAATTGTAGGGGTTCAGCTATGTTCAAAGGTACTTGCTGCATTTATGTAAAATTTATTTTTATATTTAAATGAATTATATGAAAAGGTGTAAATTTTTAATTGTATTTTAGAAATACATTTATTGCATATTTTGCGTTTATAAGCTTTTCTATTAGGTATATAAACTAACCATTTAAAATAATTGCAATTTTTAAAAATTTGGATTATTAAATATATTATGCTTTGATTATCTTTTTATCACAAAATTTAATAATTAGAATTTTTTCATTTTGTAATTGAATTGGAATAAATATATTTTCATTTATTTCAAGTTTGTTTGTTTTTTAATATTTTTAAATAGATAAATTAATAAGAATTTGTAGTATTTTTTAATAGATAGGGTAATTAGAAAATGTTTTTAGTATTATACAGTTAATTTGGTTAGCTATGTCTTACGATCAAATTAATAACAGCTCTATGGTGTTAAAATGACTTATGGATATGTCCTTAAATTTGAACCAAATAGGTGTAGGGTATTTCTAAGTCGGTTGCACCGACTGACTGTATCTTTACTTGTTTTATGTATGTTTTTATTAAAATTTTTATCTCCTCTATGAGGATACTTATCAAAACTATTTTTTCCTCTATGAGGATATTTATCAAATAAAAATTTATTCTCCTCTATGAGGATATTTATCAAATAATAATTTTTTCACTATTAGGATAGTTATCGAATAATTTGTAAAAAATTTTTTATAATTTTATATTCTTTCTTTTCTTTGCAGGTAAGTAAAAAATATTACAACTTACATGACAATTATGAACGAGAGCACCATAGTAGATAAACCACTCACAGTCTTTTATTGCAATAACTAGGCGGCTGCTAACAAGTACTTGTCGTGATTTGATAGTGAACACCGTCCACCCGGACTCTTTCGGGCTTTACGCGTTTTAGTCTTTGCAGTTTCACTTTGATCACACTTTGCAGCTCCCGTTTGTCCACTGTCAACTAGGGGGGCCTCTTTTCCTGGTTTATCGCAATAATTTCAGATTACACTTATTTGCTGTCCGGTGTACAGATTTAAGTTCCTCTAGTGCAGTTTTTCCTTAAAATTTTATATTTGAAAAGTTTTAATTAATTAAGTTCAAATATTATAATTGAATTTTCTTAGAATTGTTTTTACTTTATAAATTAAACAATGAATAATTCAAATGTTTTTTCTCTCTATTTAATTTTAAATATTACTTTAGTTTTTATAAATTTAAGGAAAACTTCTCTATTCACTATAAATCTTACACCTTAAGTGGTCCCTGCTCGAGTGTCAGTTAAATTTTTAAATGTTCTTGTTCACAAAAAGTTTATATGAAAATTTTAAACAATAATTTTTTTAAATAAAAAACTTTGATTTTTGTTTAGGAATTGTTTTAAACTGTTTTATTTGACAAACCGATTAATTATTATTTTACAAAATTTTAATTACAATAACTCTACTTGCATTTTTGATGACCCACGTGTTCATTCCGCGTGATTTCAAAGCGTGTTAAAATGTGTTGAAATTGGTCTACAATGAAATTAATGCGTTGACTAAATTTCGAAATTGATATTTGATATCTGTTTTTTATTTTTGAAATTAAATTTAATTTTTGAATAAATAAGTTAATGGTTATCGTAAATCATTTTTTATTTATAATATTATTTATTGAAATTACTTCTAATATTGTTTGACATAGATTTCGTTTTAAAATTTAAATATGAATTAAAAACGAGGAAGAGTGTAGTAGAGTAGACTGTGTCAACTCTGGGGTATCCGTATGACCTCAATCAACATATACATTATATCATCCGTGTAATGGAATACTCATATAAAAAAAGGAGCTGTAGTAGACCAACCAAATTTTGCTGTAACTTTGGCCTTTAAACTAAACTATTTTTGGCAAAATTTCTGACACCCAGCTTCATTAGGTGTCTTCATTTAGCTCATATAAAAGAAGAAGTTGTATGGCAGCTACTCGAACCCTCTGCCAACCAAATTTTTCTGTAACTTTGGCCATTATACTAAACTATTTTTGTGCAAAATTTCAGACACCCAGCTGCATTAGGTGTAGTGCTCATAAAAAATAAGAAATTGTATGGCAGGTACTCGAACCCACTGCAGTAGACCAACCAAATTTTGTAGAAACTTTGGCCATAAAACTAAAATACTTTTGGCAAAATTTCGGAAACGCAGCTGTAACAGGAACAGAGTAATACTCATATAAAAAAATAAGTTGTATCGCAGCTACCCGAACCCATGGACCGAAATGGCTGGATTTAAATAGCGATAACGGCTATTGAAAAAAAATTAATTTGCGAAAATTTCAAAATCCTAGCTCCTTTAGTTTTTGAGTTATCGTGCGGATGGACGGACGAACGGACAGACGGGCGGACATACATAGCTAAAAGGACGGACATACATAGCTAAATCGATTTATTTTTCGATTCTGATCCGATCCATACATTTGAGTCTATATCTACCCCCTCCTTCTCTGCGTCACAAATGTAATGGCAAATTTATTATACCCGTTGACTATATAGTCATACGGGTATAATTATCATTGAGGTAATGTTTAAAATAACATTTTCGACACCGATTAAGTGAGAAGACATATGACACATTTATTTTCGAATAAAATAAAAACAACTTAAAATCAATATCGCACAAAATATACATTTATACACTCATATAAAACAAAATTTAAAAAAATATTTGATATACATGTAGATTTACTCCATATTAAGTAAATCTAGATGCATTACTATTCTATTTGTAAATCACAAGTTTTAAAATATTATTTATGTTTACGAGGGAAAGACTGTACATAAAACGTTTGGTTTACCAGCTTCAAAAACAGATACTTCAGTTTTTTCTATAATAGCAAGTTTTTATAAAGCCAATGTACTTCCTTAAACAAATATTATTAATTGATGAGGCTTCAATGATTTATGCTATACCAATAAATTGTATCCATCGTTTGCTGAAAGATATAACTCAATGTTATGAACCAGTGGGTGGAAAAGTAATTTGTTTTGGTGGTGATTTTCGACAAATCCTTTCAGTTGTTTTCTATAGAGAACGAGTTAGAATAGTTCAAGCATATATATAAAAAAGTGTAATCTGGCCTAAAGTATTCACTTGAAAAAGAAAAGAATATGAGATCAAATCCAAAGGAGATAAACTTTCCAAAATGGCTTTTGCTATTAGTTAATAATTAGGTTACCATTAAATTGAGTTTTTTTTTTTTTTTTTTTTTTTTTTTTTTTTTTTTTTGTTTGTCTTGCGGTAAGGATGGTGGAAATCATCGAAAGATACTGAGCGCAACCACAGTTATGTGTGACTTTAACATACTAAAAACACCCGCCCTGTTTTAAAATATTAAAACTAGTCTTAGAGACTAATCATTAATTTTGCGCTAACTTTTAATGATCTACTGGAATTACAGACCTCCATTAAGGTGATCTAAATTTATCGCTAATTGGAGGGGCCTAGTTCTTTTAAGCCTTCTTTGAAGATAGTAGAAGTTTTGACGCTTCTATGTTATGTGACCTGATGTGACCTTCTAAGCGGGTCTTATGTTTTATGGCATATTTTTTTATTTCATCGCTAACAATAGGAATTCCTAGATCCCTATGTAAGTCGGAATTTCGTACGTACCAGGGAGCACTCACCATGTTACGTAGCACTTTGCTTTGAAATGTTTGAATTCTCTGAATATGTATTCGTTTGGCACAGCCCCAAAGTTGTACGCCTTACAACCAGATAGGTTTAATTATTTGATTATAGAACAAAATTTTGTACTCTATTAATTAATCGCAATTTAGATTTTCGACCTCGGAGCCAATACATTTCTCTATATTTTTGTTCTAATTCTATTCTTTTCTTTTTGACATGTTCTTTCCATTTTAGCTTGACATCTAATGTCATTCCTAGATATTTTGCCTTGTGTTCATGAGGAATATCTACCCCATTTAATTGTACGGCTGGGGGATTTTGAATAGGTTTATTTGTAAAATTTACTTGCACTGATTTCAGTTCATTTAGTTTAATTTTCCATCTTTTGGTCCAAAGATATAATTTATCACTTGCTTTTTGTAGTTTATTTGTAGCCTCGCCGACATTTCATCCTAGTGCCATTATTGCAGTATCGTCAGCAAAAGTCGCTACAATTATTTCTTGAAATTGGGGCAAGTCACTAGTATATAGCAAGTATAATATTGGACCCAAGATACTTCCTTGAGGCACACCCACTTTAATTTCTCTCAGTGTAGAGTACTCTTCATCCTGTTTAATTCTAAACAGTCTATCAGTTAAGTATGATGAGAGAATATCTACATATTTTTTAGGTAATAGTTGCCGCAACTTATTAATTAAGCCTTCGTGCCAAACTTTATCAAATGCTTGTGCTACGTCTAGAAATATTGTAGAGCATATTTGTTTTTCTTCTAGAGCTTTTTCAATTATATCAGTAATTCTATGTACTTGGTCAACAGTAGAGTGTTTTTCTCTAAAACCAAATTGATAGTTTGCAATTAGTTTTCTATTTTTTATTATAGGTTTCAACCTTTTTAATAACAGTTTCTGAAAGAGTTTTGACATAATTGGTAACAAAGAGATAGGTCTATAAGACTTGGTTTCGTTTGGAGGCTTTCCTGGCTTAAGTATCATAATTATTTCTGCCACCTTCCAAACATTAGGTACATAATTTAACCTTAACATAGCATTCATTATATATGTTAACATTGTTATCCCTTTTTTCGGGAGTTGTTTTAGATTGTGTGCAGTAATTAGATCGAAACCTGTTGCCTTTTTTGACTTCAGAGCTTTTATTTCTTCACCCATTTCTATATGAGTAATTAGTTCAATGGCATTTTCTTCTCTTCTGAAATCCTTTTCAATGTAGAGGTCTGACTCTATTTCATTGGGCCGAAAAATTTCTTCCAGGTGATCTGCGAATGTTTCGGCTTTTTCTTTATTATTTTTTACCCATTTACCATCCATTTTCCGAATTGGTGGGACTGGCACTACAGGTTTTTTCAAACTCTTTGTTGCTTTCCACAAAGAGCAATTTCTCTCTTTTTTAGCTGATAAATTCTCAACATATCTTTCACATGATTTGTTTTTTATTTCAAGAATTCTTCTTTTAAGATTCTGCGTTATTCTATTCAACACAGTTTTATCAGCTGGGTCACGTGTTTCATGCAATCTTCGTCTAGCTCTTCTCTTTACTTTAATCGCATTTAATATATATCTAGGATAATTAGGTCCTGCTGTCATGTATTTACATTCTTTTGCATAATTCCATGCAGCATTTTGGACAATTTTATTAAGATTTTCAATTGATAAATCTATTTCATCTTTAGTTGTTATTTTAACCCTTAAATTTATATTATTTTCTATCTCTTGTTTAAAGTTGAACCAATTTGTTGATTTATTAACAAGTGTTGCCTTATTTTGTTTCTTAACCATTTTTTCATGCAGGTTTAGTACGACAGCCGAAGGGTCTGAGTCTAAATCCTGATTATTTTCTAGGCTAATAAAATTTGGAGATATTATTTTTGTTATGAAAAAATCCAGGAGATCAGGAGTTTTATTTGTATCAGTAGGCCAATAAGTTGGTTCGTCTGTAGAATAAACATAGCAACCCAACTCTCTAATAGCTTTCCTTAGCTCTCTTCCTCTTGTTAAGGTAAGTCTTGAACCCCAATCGATATGTTTGGCATAGTAGTCACCTCCTAGGATGAACCTATCCCCAAATCGGTTCAAGAGGTCTTTAAGGATCATGTTCTTTAAATTGTAATTAGGAGGGCAATATAAAGCCCCAATATTTAAATCCTGTTTAAGGGACTTAACACGTATTACTGAGAGTTGAAATTCGTCAGTTTCTATTTTACACTCTTCGTGATGTAGTAAAGAGTTTTTCACCAAAATTGCACTACCTCCTCGCGGTTTATTACTAGGGTGTGTCGCATTATAACATGTGAAACCTACTATTTTTAGTTTTGAATGTCTTGTCATATGAGTTTCTGATAGGAGACACACATCAATGTTTTTAGTTTTTAGAAATAACTCTAATGCTAGTTTTTTATTTAGTACGCCGCTTCAATTTTCACGCTCATATGCTGAATAAACTCTATTTTATAAATTTTGTCAATGTCCTCAGTATTTTCAAATGTTAACATAAAAAGAGGTAGTTTAACTATAGTTTCTTCCTCATTATTTTTAATTTTTTTTATTTTGTTCACAACTTCAATGATTTTAAAACCTTAACATTTAAGCTCTTGTTTTACATCTTCAGGATCGCATGAAGAATGCAAGTTCCTAGCCATAACTTTAATTGGCCTGGTCAACTTCTTTTCATAAGTATGCCATTCTAAATTAGCTTAATTTATAATCTTTGTTAGTTCTCTGTATTCCCCTTCTTTTTCAACATTAATCTTTAGTTGATGGTTATTCATCATATTTACTTTATAGTTAATTTGTACATCTTCCAGTATTTTATTAACTTTGGGGTATTCTACAACATTACTTAAGATAACCGAAGGAGGTTTGTTTTTTCTTGTAATGATGGGTTTATCAATTGCAATTTTTGGTTTAATCACATTTAATTTTTCTACACTATTTTCTTTGTGTATTTCTGGTGAGTGCTCCGCTTTTCTTTTATTCCCTGTACGTTTTACATTCTTCTTCATCTGTACAGTATTCTACTGCACTTTTAGCTATTTGCTTTTTCTTTAGCATTTTATTTTCTTCGGTTAGAGTGTGAATCTGACTCATTAAGTCGCTACACATCTTCTCTAGTTCACTTATTCTTAAATGAAACTGTTTTTCTACTGTAATACCCATGTCTAGGGGTTTATTCTGACCGTCATCGTTAGACATAATTTTTATTAATTTCGAACCAGTAATATTTTTAGTGACATTTGCCTGGAATCCCGCTTTGTCACTGGTTTTATTTTCAACTACAGGTGGTGATCTTCCCACTAAACCGCCGTTTTTAAAAGGGTCGATTGCGTTGAACGTAGATACATTTTTAACCACTGGCGACTTAACTAATCCCTTTGTGGAATTAGCCAAGCCCTCGCCGGCAACCGTGGTCTCTGCCGACATTTTGTTAGATATCCCTATCATATTTTTATCTTTATTTGTATTCATAATTTATTTTATATTATTATATTTTGTATTTTATACCTACTACCAGGTATTTTAACTGCCGCCCCTTTGAGGAACCGACGCAGACCAGAGAGCCGTCCATTAAATTGAGTGAAAAATTTATTAAAATACTCGATGAATATATTTGTACTGGTTCAATAATAAGTCATGTTTTTTGGAAACGATTGTAGCTTCAAAATTTTCTATGCCCGTTAAATGAACGTTGTGGAATGAAAAGGTTTTAAAATTAAACGACGGACCTGAAAACTTTTATTCTAGTGTGGATTCCGTCATATCACATTCAACAGATAATATTGTTTTGCTGACACAATACATTAATTCTTTGACACCCCCAGGATTACTCCTTCTCAGCTTAAAATTAAAAAAAAGGTCTGTAGTAATTAAGAATATGAATATGAGTTCTGGTTAACTAAATGGAACTCGATTAATTGTTAGAGGTTTGTTAGAAAATTCTTTAAAATTAGAAATTGTCACAGGGAATTCCCTTGATAAAGCAGCTTTTCTTTCTCGAATAGAGTTAATTTGTGCTGACATAAATATGAAATTCGATTAAAAAAAAAGTAATTTCCAATTATATCAACTTTTGCCATGACAATAAATAAAGCATAAAGACAAACTTTTGAAAAAATCGGGATTCATTTACCTCAATCTGTATTAACCAATCGTAGCATTTAGTAGAGCCAAATCTGCAAATTTTTTGAGATATCACATTAATCAAATTAATTTACATGGGCATTTTAACAGTACAGTGTTGCGCAGTGATTACACAGTTGATTACGAGATTACGCGTGCAGACCAATCTTGCTTATTATAAATAGGAATGTCATTTTTGGTTATTATTCTATATTTAATTATATTCGTAAATGATAAATGATCACCATCTTGATAAAATATTTCCTTATACGAATATGAAAGGGTTTTCAATTTGGCCATGTCGTCACTGTTTAAGTGACATTTGTTGTCGATTTATTTCACTATTGAAAATTACTAAAGATTTACACTCTGAATTCATAATTCATTAAGTACAGAAGTAATAAAAAAAAAAATATATATTTAAATATCACGTGTAGAAAAAAAAAAAAAAAAGAAAATAAATTTCTTTTTATATTGAAATTGGATCATTATTACTAAAATTAATTGAGGAAAAAAAAAGCAAAAATCAGCAATATTAATAGTTGTTCCAACAACTATGGATTGCCATAAATGTAGAGTGAAAATTCGAGGAGAAACTGGGGTAAAATGTGCTGGAGTATGTGGTAAAATTTACCACTGTCAACCTAAATGTTCGGGATTGGACCAGTCAACTCTAGGAATTTTAGACGTAAATTCACGTTTAAAATATATATGTGATGAATGTATAATGTGCATACAAAATATTGATCTGGTATTACAAGAAATGGAAAGATCAGTGAAGAAGAACAATGATTATCTAGTGGAATACAAAGAGGAATTTGACCGGGCTATCAAAAATAATGAAAGGGAAATAATTGGATTACTAAAGGCGGTAGAGGAGAGATATATGGAACGGTTACAACATATTAAAACGGAACAAAAATATGAAATTGAAAAAATGAATAAATTAACGGAAGCATTCAAAATGGAAAGTGAAAAAATAAATAGCAGTATAAAAACATCAATACTCAAGAACGATGAACTGTGTACTGAATTGCAAACATACAGCAATAAAAATTTAAAAAATGAAAATGTAGGTCAAAATGTATCGTTTGCCGAAATATTAAAAAATGCAAGTGTCAGCAAAAAAACTGTGCCATCCATAAAAAAAGTTGTGCCTTTGATTGTGAAACCTAAGCAAAACCAAAAATGTGAACAAACTAAAGTGGATTTAAGTAAAAAAGTCGACCCAAAAAATCTAAAAATCAAAAATGTCGAAAATAGAAAAAATGGTATGGTACTAATTGAAACCGAAACAAAAGAAGAACGTGAAAAAATAAAAAATTTGTTAGAAAAAAAAATGGGAGATTATGAAATAAAAGTGCCAATTGAAACCAAACCAAGAGTGGAAATCATTCACATGGGAGTCAATTATAAAGAAGATGAATTAATAAACAAATTAAAGGCTCAGAATCCTATCTTAGAACATAGTGTGATGAAAGTGATAAAAATTTATGAGGCAAGGAAAACAAACCATACAAGGTATAATGCCATAGTAGAAATAGATAGGGACACTTTCCCAAAGATAATTGGAAATGAAAAGGTCTCAATTGGATGGGAGCGCTGCAAAGTTTTTGACGCTATACGGGTTCTACGCTGTTTCAAATGCAAAGGCTTTAACCATAAATCTGCAGATTGTAAAAATGATGAGATTTGTGTCAAATGTCATCAGAAAATGTCATGAAAAAATAATAAATAATAGAATACAGAATTTTATTCAAATGGTAGTAGGTTTTGATGATAATCAATTTGGATTTCAAAAAGATATTGGAACCGATTCGGCAGTCTTAGCATCAACAAACTCTATTGTAAGTAAATTAGATGCAGGGAACTATGTATGTTCAGTATTCGTTGATTTAAAAAAAGCATTCGATACAGTTGATCATAGAATCCTGTTAAACAGACTCTATGAAATCGGTATAAGAGGAACAGCTCTGGATCTTCTTAGATCTTATTTACAAAATAGGAAAATAGCTACAAGAGTTAATGATGTATTGAGTAACCAGTGTAGTATAAACATAGGTGTTCCACAAGGATCAGTGCTCGGGCCTACTTTGTATCTGCTTTACATCCATAACATCCAATGTGCTAATTTACAAGCCGATTACAAGATATTTGCGGATGACACATTGCTCATTTACAGTGCAAAAACCAGAGATGAATTAGAAATAATAATAAATGAGGATTTGTACAAATATATTAATTGGCTTAAAGGCAACAAATTAAGTATAAATGCTGATAAAACTAATTTTATCACATATAAAATGAGGAATAAAGCTGATATAAATCTAAAAATATTAATAAACGATGTCCAAATTGTACATAACTATAACACCAGAAGCCTGAACTATTTAAATCATACAAGATCTAGAACGGAGTTATCTCACAGCAGCGGATTATCCTCAGCTATAAGAATCTATAATAAGCTACCAAATGATCTTAAACAGACCTCTAACATCAAATTATTTGTTAAAAATCTGAAGTACCTACTAATGCGGGATACCATATTGCTTGACAGCGTTATGCAGAATGAATAATTGTATTAACATAATAATAATTTAATTAATATTATATAACTTTAATAACTTATATATATATATATTTATATATTGATATATATTATATACGTATACATGTATTTTTTTGCTTGTCTTTATTTAGTTTAGTTGTAGGTTAATCTGTGTTATTTTATACCAAAATCAATCAATTGTTTTGTTTATAGCACAGTTAAAATAAAAAAAAAAAAAATAAAAAAGTATTATAATATGTTATATAAAAGTAAAACTATAAAAAAAAAAGCATTTGTAATAGACAATAAGAAAGCTAAATAAAGTATATCAATTTAAAAAATTTACCACTATACCTTGGGTTCGCATAATTCTCCTCGTTTCTAATTAGGAATATTGTGATACTAGCTTTATTTGTGATTAATAATTAATTCTTATAGTTAATAATAGCATTCAATTTGATTAACAAGTTATTTCCTAATATACCATCATATTTATTATGAAAATTATATTCTAAAAAGTTGAAATAACAGTTTGGTTCTTTAAATAATGGGACTTTGTATTGAGTATTTGTTTGAACGTTCCAGTTTAGTACTTTAAGTGTGTAACAAGAACAAGTTATTTTCCATTTTGGATTACAAATATTAGGAATTATTATGCTGAATTCAGCACCAGGATCTACAATAAATTTAAGTTTTCTTACGGGTGTATTTATTATACCCTACACCTATAGAATAGGTAAAGGGGTATATTAACTTTGGTATGGTGTTTGTAACCACCTAAAGGAAGCGAGCTAGATATGGAAAAGTATATATATTTGTGATCAGCGTGACCGCCTTAGTCGATATAGCCATGTCCGTCCGTCCGTCCGTCCGTCCGTCCGTCCGTCCGTAGGCACGATAACTCAAAAAATAATGGAGCTATCTTGATGAAATTTTAACTGTAGGTTACTAGGACTGAAAGTACGGCGGGGATTGCATATGGGCGAAATCGGCCCATGGGTTCGGATTCTGGACCTTTTGATCGGTTTCAGGGCTAACGAACAAATATAAAAAATCACGATAACTCAACAACTAATGACGCTATCTTCATCAAATTTGTGCTGTAGGTTACTAGTAATGAAACTACTTCGGGAATTGCGTAAGGTCGGGATTGGACCATGGGTTCGGAACCTAGAACTTTTTGATCGAATTTAGGCCAAACGAGCATAATTCCGAAACCAATGAAGATAGAACCTCCAAATTTAGTATCAGGGTGTCCCTTCCTATTTCCTAAGTGTCTTGAGAATTTGGGTCCCATTGGAGTAGTGGGTCGGGGACCAGCCACACATTTCCGAAGACCTTAAAGCATATCTTTAAAATTAATAAAGATAACAACTTGAAAAAATGTAGAAGCTTCCAATTTGCCACAAGGGTGTTCTTTACTATCTCTTGCGTGTTCCCCTAATTTGGGATCAATTGGAATGGTGGTTCTGTACCCCTCTCAGACCTCCCAAGTTTTAAAGGCTTATAATCGAAATTACTAAAAATAGTTACTTAAAATTAGGATAGAACGTTCAAATTGTGTACAAGGGTTAACTAGTACTATAAGTACAGCGCAGACTATATAAGGGCGAAATCAGCCCAACGGTTTGGATTCCGGACCTTTTAATCGATGTCAGGGCTAAGGAACATATATAAAAAATCACGATAACTCAACAACTAATGAGGCTATCTTCATGAAATTTGTGCTGTAGATTATTGGCAGCGAAACTACGGCGGTGATTACGTACGGTGAGGATTGAACAATGGGTTCGGATCTTAGAACTTTTTGATCGAATTTAGGCCAAACGAGCATAATTCCGAAACCAATGAAGATAGAACCTCCAAATTTGGTATCAGGGTGTCCCTTCCTATTTCGTAAGTGTCTTTGAAATTTGGGCCCCATTGGAGTAGTGGATCGGGGACCAGCCACTCAGTTCTTAGGCCCTTAAAGCATATTTTCGAAATTAATAAAGATAGTAACTTGAAACAAATGTAGAAGCTTCCAATTTGCCACAAGGGTGTTCTTTACTATTTCTTGGGTGCCCCCCTAATTTAAGATCAATTGGAGTGGTGGTTCAGAACCTCTCTTAGACCCCCCAATGTGTAAAAGCTTATCATCGAAATTAATAAAACTAGTAACTTAAAATTAAGATAGAGCGTTCCAATTGTGTACAAGGGTTAACTAGTATTGAAAGTATGACGGGACTGCATATGGGCGAAATCGTACCATAATTTCGGGTCCTGGAACCCTTGAAAAGTTCAAGGACTAACAAACATATATCTTACAAACACCGTAACTCAAAAAATAATGCCGGTATTTTGATGAAATTTAACAGTAGGTTACTAGTAATGAAAGTACCATGGGAATTGGTTGTGGTCGAGTTTAATTTCGAAGCCAAAGAATATATTTCCTATGTCCTATGTGTCTCCGAAATCTAGACTTAATTGTAGTGGTTCAGCTATGTTCAATGGTACTTGCTGCATTTATGTAAAATTTATTTTTATATTTAAATGAATTATATGAAAAGGTGTAAACTTTTAATTGTATTTTAGAAATACATTTATTGCATATTTTGCGTATATAAGCTTTTCTATTAGGTATATAAACTAACCATTTAAAATAATTGCAATTTTTAAAAATTTGGATTATTAAATATATTATGCTTTGATTATCTTTTTATCACAAAATTTAATAATTAGAATTTTTTCATTTTGTAATTGAATTGGAATAAATATATTTTCATTTATTTCAAGTTTGTTTGTTTTTAAATATTTTTAAATAGATAAATTAGTAAGAATTTGTAGTATTTTTTAATAGATAGGGTAATTTGAAAATGTTTTTAGTATTATACAGTTAATTTGGTTAGCTATGTCTTACGATCAAATTAATAACAGCTTCTATGGTGTTAAAATGACTTATGGATATGTCCTTAAATTTGAACCAAATAGGTGTAGGGTATTTCTAAGTCGGTTGCACCGACTGACTGTTTCTTTACTTGTTTTTAAATAGGGTAGTTGTTTTGTCCCTATATACGAAAATTTTGGTAATTCAGTATTTTCATTTATAACAATATGCATGGCATGGTTATAGTGGTTGTTTTTATTATTGAACGGTAGTTTTGACTATTATTGGAGTTATTTCGTTAACTGTGTTATCTACGAGTACTTTAAGGATTTGATGGCAATTTCCTTTGAATAGTATTGTTAGTAGCAATGTCCATAAGTTCTCCGTTTCTATGATTGCTATTATTGTTAAAATAACGGTTATTATTGTTGAAATAACTGTTATTATTGAATCGCTAATTTTTACTATTATTAGCGTAGACATTATTACTATTATTAAAGTTTGTTCAACGGTTATTAGAGTTTTTAGAAGAAAAGACATAATGTTATTTTTAAAATTAGTATTTTTATTAGATTTATTATGCGTATAATTTGTATAACCATTTTCTTGAAGTATTTTATGTGCTGCGATTAATGTTCAAGGGTCTACTAATAAGAACACTTTTAATCGGCTCTGGTATACCATGTTTAAATGTATGTAGAGCTATTCTCGAATTACTTGTGATTTCATTTGTATTACCTCCATCCTCTAAAAGATTGGCATTGGTTAGTCTGCATAACAACGTATTTATTTTTTGAAAAATTAAAAATAAACATTAATTATAAATAGTTGAATCACACATACACGATCTTATTTAATCTTTCAACGTTTCTTTAGAATCACTTTCACCATAATTTCTGATGAAAATGGCTTTGAGATCAACCCATGTTTGAGGTTCACCGTTAATAATTAAAGTTCTACGCGCATTACCTAATATTTTATCTTTAAAAATCCCTAATAATAGTCGTTTATAATCGTATATGTTGTTATATAAAGATCTTGTCTAAGCTTTTAAACAATGTATTAATTTTAGAAATAAATTTTAAAACTATTTAAAAGAAAATTATTAACTTATACTAAAATAAATTTTTAAAGAACATGAAGAAATTATAATTATTTAATTAATAAATTGATGAAATAAAAAAAATAATTTTTGCTATTAAATTACTATTTAATAAAATTTAATTTAACTTCATAATGCTTTTTTTTTATAATAATAATCAATTTGAATAAATTGGGAAGGTTTAAGGAAAACTTTAGAAGAAAAAATAGAATTTAGAGCATCAATACAACTAGAAGATAAAGTAGATCTCGAAGTAAAAAAATTAATTAATGACATACAACAATCAGCATGGCTCAATATACCTACAACTGTAAGCAAAGTTAAAGCCAACTGCTACCCAAAAGAAATCCTAGAACTAATAACCCAGAAAAGAAAAATGAGAAAAAAGTGGAATCAGACCAGAAATCCATCAATTCGAAAAAAGTCCCTGGATTTGACTTGAGTTCTGGCCAAATATTGAAGGAAGTTCCTAGGAAGCATCGGTTAAAATCACTAATGTGATAAATGCTTCATTTCGTCTGCAATATGTTCCAAATTTGTGGAAAGTAGCTGATGTTATAATGATACCTAAACCAGGAAAGCCGACGTTTGATGTAACATCAAATAGGCCGATTTCTCTTTTACCGATTCTGTCTTAATTATTTGAAAAACTTGTACTGAAAAGATTAAAGCCAATAATTGAAAAACATTTAATTCCGGATCACCGATTTGGATTTCGAAACCAACATTCTTTTATAGACCAAGTTCGAAGAAAAAAAAAGTCTGTTCAGTTATATTTTTAGATGTAAAACAGGCTTTAGATCGATTGTGGCACGAAGGTTTAATTTATAAGTTAAAATCACTTTTTCCGGCTCAGTGTTCAAAAATATTAATTTTATATTTATCAGAACGTTACTTAAGAATAAAACAAGAAGAAACCTGCTCTGAACTAAAGAAAATCCGGGCAGGTGTTCCACAAGGTAGTGTATTAAGGCCAAACCTTTATCTTCTATACACCAGTGACCTACCTACTTCCGAAGAAAATGCAGTTGCAACGTTTGCTGATGATACTGATATTTAAGCCACCGACAACAACAACAACATTGAAACAAAAAAATTGCAAAATGCAATTAAACAAATCCAAGAATGGACCTTCAGATGGCGTATTAAGTGGAACGAAGCTAAATCATTGAACGGTGAACATTGATTTCACCAATAAACGTGTTATAATGAACATGTAAATGTACATTAACGATCAAATTGTCAAGTATGAAAACACAGCCAAATATCTGGGCATGACGCTCTATACAAAGCTAAAGTGGAAAACTTATGTAAAGAAAAATGAATTGATAAATAAGGTTTTTCTTTATCAATAAGATCTGAAACCAGTTTGGAATTATGGTATTCAGCTCGTGGGCTGCGCCAATAAAAGCATCAGCAACACAATACAAAGTTTTCAAAATGAAGTACTTTGTGGTAAAGTTGATGATCCGTAGTATATTCGAAATGTCAACTTGCACAAGGATTTGGGTGTAGAAAGGTTAGACAAGCTTATATTACATATGCACAAGGTCATCAACAAAGATTACAACATCAAATCAACGTCGAGGCTTTCAACTCTTGGACAATGATGATACAACACGCAGATTGAAACAAGTGAAGCCATTTGAATTGGTGTAAACCTAAAATTAACAAAAAATAAAGAAACTTTCGTAAGGTAAGCCTTTGTATTTTAAAAAGTGACCTATTCAGATTTAAAGAAAAATAGCTTATTAGGTTTGGGTGTTTTTATACCCTACACCTATAGAATAGGTAAAAGGGTATATTAACTTTGGTATGGTGTTTGTAACCACCTAAAGAAGCGAGTTAGATTTGAAAAAGTATATATATTTGTGATCAGCATGACCTCCTGAGTCAATATAACCATGTCCGTCCGTCTGTCCGTCCGTAGGCACGATAACTCAAAAAATAATGGAGCTATCGTGATGGAATTTTAACTGTAGGTTACTAGGACTGAAAGTACGGCGGGGATTGCAAATGGGCAAAATCGGCCCATGGGTTCGGATTCTGGACCTTTTCATCGATCGAAGTGCTAACGAACATATATAAAAAATCACGATAACTCAACCACTAATGACGCTATCTTCATCAAATTTGTGCTGTAGATTTCTAGTAATGAAACCACGGCGTGGATTGCGTACGTTCAGGATTGTGCCATGGGTTCGGAACCTAGCACTTTTTGATCGAATTTAGGCCAAACGAGCATAGTTCCGAAACCAATGAAGATAGAACCTCCAAATTTGGTATCAGAGTGTCCCTTCCTATTTCCTTAGCGTCCTTGAAATTTGGGCCCCATTGGAGTAGTGGGTCGGGGACCAGTCACACATTTCCGAAGACCTTAAAGCATATCTTTAAAATTAATAAAGATAGCAACTTGAAAAAATATAATAGCTTCAAATTTTGCACACGGGTCTTCTTTACTATTTCGTGCGTGCCTCTCTAATTTGGGATTTGGAGTGGTAGTTCAGTACCCCTTTTAGTCCTCCCAATTGTTAGAAGCTTATAATCGAAATTACAAAAAATAGTAACTTAAAATTAAGATAGAACATTCCAATTGTGTACAAGGGTTAACTAGTATTTAAAGTACAGCGCGGACTGCATATCTGCGAAGTCAGCCCATGGGATCGGATTCTGGACCTTTTAATCGGTTTAATGGCTAGCGAACATATATAAAAAATCACGATAACTCAACAACTAATTACGCTATCTTTATGAAATTTGTGCTGTAGGTTATTGGTAATGAAATTACGGCGGCGATTGCGTACAGTGAGGATTAGACAATGGGTTCGGAACTTATAACTTTTTGATCGAAACTAGCATTATGCCGAAACCAATAAAGATATAATCTCCAAATTTGGTATCAGGGTGTCGCCTTCAATGTCCTTAGTATCCTTGAAATTTGGGCCAAATTGGAGTAGTGGGTCGGGGACTAGCACCACAGTTCCGAAGACCTTAAAGCATATTTTCGAAATTAATAAAGATAGTAACTTCAAACAAATATAGAAGCTTCAAATTTGCCACATGGCTGTTCTTTACTATTTCCTGCGCTTCCCTCTCTTAGACCGTTCAGGGCTTAAAAGCTTATAATCGAAAGTAATAATAATAGTAGCTTAAAATTAAGATATAACGTTCCAATTGTGTACAAGAATTACCTAGCATTGAAAGTATGACGGGGATTGAATATGGGAGAAATCGTACCATGGTTTTGGTAATTTTGAAAAATTTGTATTAGTAAGAGTATTAGTAAGAACTTGTAATATTTTTTAAGAGATAGTGTAATTAGAAAATGTTTTTACTATTATAAAGTTAAATTGGTTAGCTATGGTCTTACGATCAAATTAATAAAAGCTTTTATGGTGTTAAAATGACTTATGGATATCTCATTAAATTTTAACCAAATATGTATAGGGTATTTCTAAGTCGGTTTCACCGACTGACTGTTTCTTTACTTGTTTTTACAAAAAAAAACAAAAATGCTTTCGTACTACAGTTAATAAAACCAATGCGGCGCATTAAGAGATATAAATATAGGTACTTCAATAACGAAGTAGATACCTTAGAGTTCAATCACATCATTACCTGAGTTATATGAATATACCATATCTAAAGATAACAAAGTCTTTATAAATGCAAAAAACTGTTTTACAAGAAAAACACAACAACACAAAATAAAAAATACTTGTACAATGAAACAAAAGCTATAAGAATGTACAATTCTATTATTTTATTTATTTATTTTTTAGTTTAACTCAAACTTTACAAAAAATTTTAACAATTAGTATTATACAACATATAAAAAAAAATAGCTTATGAATTAAGTTACAATTTCATATTTCTTAAATTTAAATTTAAGTGAACAATAAAAACAACTAAATATATATAAGAAAAAAGAATTTATATTTCTATTTATATAATTAAAGTTTTTGTGTTTGTTTTGAAAGTGTGAAATCGATGTTGTTCTTGTGTTTATTACCCATTATCAACATCCTATGAATTGGTTCATAATTGCCATAATTTGTTCTATGAAAACTCAACGTAAATAAATTAGTATTACGTAAACGATTATTTGAATTAATTTTAATGTTATTACGGATTTGAGGAGAAGAAATGTTACCTTTTATAACTTCAGTAATAAAAATAACATCAGCAACTTCTCGTCTTAATTTTAAAATTTTCAAGTGAATTAAATTCAATCTATTTTCATAAGGAGGTAGGATCAGCGGGTTTGACCATTGAAGATTTCTCAAAGTAAATCTTAAAAAATTTCTTTGCACCGCATCTATCCTATTAATATGTACCTCGTAAAATGGTGACCAAACTTGGCTAACATATTCTAAATTAGGTCTAACAAGACAAGAATATAAAGATTTAAGAACATAAGGATCATTAAATTCTTTAGACCAACGTTTTATAAAACCAAGCATAGAATTAGCTTTATTTATAATATAACAGAAATGAAGTTTAAAGTTAAGCTTATCATCGAAGTAAACGCCTAGGTCTTTAATAGAATTCGTTTTAGGAATACTAATTCCGTTCAAGCAGTAATTAAAACAAATCGGATTAAGACGACGTGTGAAACACATAAGTGCACATTTATTTACATTTAGAAGAAAATTATTATTTTTACATTAAATAAAAAAATTATCTAAATCATTTTGTAAGAGTAAAGCATCATTTAGTGACTCAATTTTCTTAAAAATTTTCATGTTATCCGCATATATTTGAAGCTCACTATTAACAATAACTGAAGAAACATCATTTACCGAGATTATAAAAAAAGAGGACCTAAGTGACTGCCTTGTGGAACTCCGGAATTGGCGTTAAAAGGTTTAGGAGTAATGTTTCTAAATAAAACACTGTAGGTCCTATCAGATAAATACGAGTCAACCCATTTCACAAAAATATCTGGGAAACCAAGTTTTCTTAGCTTTATCAGTATTATAGAATGTGGTAAAACATCAAATGCTTTACTATAATCTGTAAAGATAACATCGGTTTGAAAACCTTCTTCCATATTTTTTGTAAAAGTTGAAACTGACTCAACAAGATTAGTAACTGTTGATTTTTTATCCATATATCCATGTTGATTATGAACTAAAAAAGATTTACAGTGACTATGAATAGAATCATACATTATTAATTCGAACAGTTTTGGAAGTGAAGAAAGTTTCGCAATTGGTCGATAATTAATGATTTCATTTTTGGCATTTTTCTTATGAATAGGTCTAACATATGAGTGTTTCCAGATAGACGGGAAAACTCCTGAATTTAAAGAAGAGTTAAATAGGATTGAAAGGGGAATAGCTAAAGCACTTGAACACTTTTTGAGTATAATTTCCGGAATACCATCAGGTCCAGGAAGAGTATTATTCCCAAGTTTATCTAAATAAATTTTAATTACACCTTCATTAATATTTGTATTAGACCAAGTAGTTTTTTTTGCCCGCACCTCTACGTGCTAACTGTTCACTGTGATAGGCTAAACAGCCTGACTATATATGTGCATGTCGGAACAGGGGAGATATATTCATATATTAGAACTGATCAAATGAATTCCACATACAATTTAAACATGAGATAGTACTACGCCTTATAACATGTAGAAATGTCTTAGATTTTCAATAAATGCAGTTCCATTTTTGTTTATATTGTAATATTTTGTATTAGATTTATATGGTATTCTATATCAGTGAGTTATATTATTTAATTGAATTATTTGTTTACATTTTGTATTTGTTTATATTGTTATATTTATGTATTTTTTATTAAAGATATATAATTATTAAATATTAATTAAGCCATTAATTTGAACCCAAAGGCGAATGGTAGCTGAGTCAAGTTGAAAACCAGATAAAAGTTTTTTTTTTCACTTTCACTGGGATTCGAACCCGGGGCCTTTCGCATGAAAGGTTGGCACTCTAACCACTGTGCCACCCAGCCGATAAAATAACTTTTTCGGAAAAGTATCCAAATGAGAGAAATCATTATAATTTGGTGTAAAAATAGAATTACTATAAGAAGAACAAAAATATTCACGAAAGAAATTAGATATTATTTTAGAATCATTACTTGAAACACCATTATACTTCATATGGGAGGGAAACTCATCACTTTTCCTCTTGGAATTAACAAATTTCCAGAAGCATTTTGGATTTGATATTAATTTTGAAGATGTACTAGAAATAAAATCATTATAGAGTAATTCAGACAATAATTTAAATTCATCAAAAAGAATTTTAAATCTATTATAGTCATGCGAATTCTTCGATTTAAGATAACAACGCCAAACTTTATTCTTTTTATTTCTGAGTTTTCTCAAATCCGAATTAAATACCATGGCGGACTTAATAAAGGGTTTCGGTTCTTAGATTTTGGTACAAATTGCCGAAAGCCTTCAAAAATAACTTCATAAAACCTTTTTGTCATTATATTAACATCTGTATTATTAAATACAGAATAAAAATCAAAGGAACTAATGAATTCATTTAAAGCAGCAAAATTAGCTTTGTTAAAATTAAAACTATAAGAATTAGAATAATCAGAATTTATTGGTGAATTAACACAAAGAGTAAAACTTAATGGTGGATGAAACTTATCAATACCTATTAAAGGGAAGGTATTTTCGCAGAAAATTAAATTGTTCCATTCAGAAGTAAACACTAAATCAAGTTGTTTACCCTGAAAGTTACAAATTTCTGAGACTTGTTGCAAATAATTAGTATTTAATTTATCAATAAATACATATTCACATTCGGTCCTAATATGTTTCGGAATCATAAAATGTTCCTCGTCATGCTTTACCCATTTAAGATTGGGTAGATTAAAATCACCACATAAAATCAAATCATCTTTAGGGCTAAAGTCATTGCAAATAAAATCTATCGTTTTACCTACAGAAGTATAAATATCAGAATCAGACGAAGGAGGAATATAGCAGTTAACAAGGTATAAATTTTTAGAAGGAAGTTAAATTTTCACAATAATAACTTCAAGGTCTTCTAATCCAGGGACATTGACTTGATTTGCATTAAAGTTATTTTTTACCGCAATTAAAACTCCACCCCCTTTAGGAATTACACCATTTGGGTAATCGGATGGATCAGAATATCTATCCTTCATAAAAACTGTATAACAGTTATCAAAAAGTTCTAAGTCCAATATGGTTGGATTTAACCACGTTTCAGTTAATGCAAATACGTCAAAATTTAAAATAGATGAATTTAGAAAAACATCTCTAGTCTTTGTTCTCAAGTCTCTAACATTTTGATAATAAAAAGACATATTATCTTTATTTAAGTTACGGTTGATAGATACCTTGAAAAGATTATTTCGAGGTACTGGGGAGAAAAAACTTATTATAACTTTCACGAGCTGAATTTAAATGTTTATAATAATTACTCTCACAGTGACTTCGATAAGATTTAAGATCATCTTTTACATCTTTTTCCGAAACATCTATAGAATTGTGAAATTTAATATATAACTTGTATAGGTCTTCATATTTAGTTGGGAGTCCTTCATTATTAATTAAAACTTTAAGGTTAGTACGAGTTTTACCTTCTAGAACACGATTATACGAATCATTGTGAAGGTAAGCTAAAAATAACCTAACGTTATTATAAACTCGTTCCTCCCTAAATCTTGAAAGAGCATACGCGCCCTCTCCGAGTAGTGATTCATGAGTCATTCTAGTAATGGGTGGCATAAGAGGTTTAACAAACGACTTTTTTATTGTACCACCATTTACAGTATTAGAATGACTTTTTTCAAGTACATCTGTAGGTGAAACCGAATGTATGAATTGAATAGAATTTAACAGAATTATAAAATTGAATAGAAATTATTATGATACAACACAAAATACTCCGAAAAATTACTCCGGTATAAAATATTAATAACAATGGCTTAGTTTTTTCAATATCTCACGATTTTTTAACAACTTAAATATTAACAATATTATGCAATTTTACAATTCCAAACATATTTTAAAAATTACGATAATCTATTGATTTTAACATTAAAAGTAAATTATTTGTTTAATATTAATAAAAATATAATAAAAGATATTTTCATTAAATTTTTTAGGCAGAGGTAAGAAACGAAGGAATAAATAAAGTTTTAAAATGGTTATTTTTATTGCATTCGTTCCATATAATGATTCTGACATAATTTTTTTTTTTACAATGCAGCATCCTATTTCTTAAATTAGATTTAAAATTTAAAAATTCAACTTAAATATTTTACTTATTAAATTAGTGCTCCATCGTCAACGGTGAATGCTATCAAAAAATCTAAGGCACGGAAACCAGATACTATAGTGACGGATTTTAAAGATTCAAGAAAAAAAATTTTAAGTAAAAATATAGAACAGAATAGTAATTCAAATTTAAGAAATAAAAATAAGAAAAATATAAATTCTGCAAATTTAAAGTAAATCAATTATTTATATAAACAAGTAAATAAATTACTGGCTAATAACCGGCAACCCTACAATAATCAATTTCAACCTTACAACAACCATCAACCTTATAACAACCAATCAAATTCTAACAACAAAATTTTAATAATCAATCAAATTACCATTGGTAAAATAATCTTAGAAATCATCAACACAATATGGAGAAATCAAATGTTCAGAATGATCAATATCAAGCCATCGTGCCATATCAAGCGCAGAAAGATGAACCAAGGTCGCCACAATCTCGATATACGTACAATGCAAACCATGTACAGTCTAACAACAGATCATCATTTCATCTAAACAACAAAAGATTTTTGAAAAATATTAACCATATGGAAACAAAACCAAGGAAAAAATTTCATAAAAACAAAGATATTAAGAAAGAACCGTTAGTCAATGGTCAAGATTCAACAAGGCATGGAAATTACAATGGCAATGGAGATTCTTTTTTAGATTTAAATATTCCTTACTTCCAAATATAGAACGTTTCGTAGGGAATGGGCAACAAATAAAAATTTTAATAGATACCGGTTCAAACAAGAACTACATCCATCCTAAATTCATAAAAAATTCAATACCTAATAATAACATATTTTACGCGAACTCCATTGGTGGTGACGTAAAGATTACCCACCACGCTGAGATTGATTTTTTTAAAAATGGAATGCCGAAAATAAAATGTCATTTATTACCATTCTTTTGATGGTATAATCGGAAACGATACACTCAAAACACTAAAAGCAGTGATTCATACAGATAAAGGATACCTTGAACTCGCAAATAACGTTAGAATTCTACTTAAACAACAACTATCAGAATTTATCAACAGAATCGAACTGAGAACCAACCATTTGACTAGAGAAGAACAAGATAAACTAGGCAGTTTAGTCAATAAGTTCACCAATTTATTTGTGGACCCAAATGAGAAACTGACCTATACTACAAGAGTTGTAGCCGAAATCCGAACAACAACAGCGGAACCAGTGCATTCTAAATCCTACCCGTATCCGATGGTAGGCGGTAGCAACTTTTAGAAGATGGGATAATAAAACAATCCAGATCACAATACAACTCATCGGTTTGGATTGTTCCTAAAAAAGAGGACGCTTTAGGGAAAAAAAAGTATCGAATGGCAGTCGATTACCGGAAGCTGAACAAGATCACCATTGCGGATAAATACCCAATTCCCGAGATAAACGAAGTTCCTTCAAATTTAGAAAAAAATAATCTGTTCTTGGTAATTGATTTGAAGAGTGGATTCAGTTGAAATCGAGCGATGTTGAAAAAACAGCCTTCTCCGTAAATAATGGAAAGTATGAATTCAACAGGCTACCGTTTGGATTGAAAAATGCACCTTCGATATTCCAAAGAGCCCTTGATGACATCCTTAGGGAACATATTGGAAAATGTTGTTATGTCTATATAGACGACATAATAATCTTTGGCAAGGATAAGGAAAGTCACTTCCAAAATCTGGGAAATATATTTACTACACTTGAATCAGCCAATATGAAGCTACAACTGGATAAAAGTGAATTTTTACGAAACGAAGTTGAATTCTTAAGGTTTATCATTTCGGCAGAAGGAATAAAAACTAACCCAAAGAATGTGCGGACGATTTGCCCTTACCGAAAACTTTAAAGGATTTACTTTCATTTTTAGGTATGTCAGGATACTATAGAAGGCTTATCTGTGACTTTGCTAAGATCGCAAAACAACTGACATCCCTTTTAAGAGGGGAGGGAGGACGTGTGTCCAAAGCACAATCGAAAAATACTCCTATCACGTGAAACAACGAGGCTGACAAAGCCTTTTTCGAACTGAAAAACTTATTAATATCAGAAGATGTCATCCTGAAATATCCTGATTTCGATAGAGAATTCAAATTAACTGCCGATGCCTTTAGCTATGCGATTGGAGCGGTGTTGTCTCAAGGAAGAATTCATTTCTAGGACACTCACAAAAATCGAGGAATCATACGCGACTAACGAGAGGGAAATGTTAGCTATCGTTTGGTCACTAACTTGATCATCAGCCACTTACGTATGCGTTGAGCGATAAAATCTCTAACAACAAGTTAAAAAGATGAAAGACTATACTTGAAGAGTACAACTACGAGATAAAGTACAAGCCTGGCCTGACGAACGTAGTAGCTGACACTTTATCAAGATTAATAAAAAAATCAGAAATTAACACGTTAACAACAAAACAACATAGTGCTGAGAGTTCCGCGCAAAACTACATTCAGTTTGTGGATGCTCCAATTAATGCGTTCAGAAACCAATTAATTTTTAAACGCGGTGACGAAATTGATTACAAACTAAATCAACAGATTATACCATCAAAGATATAACGGATGAAAGTCTAATGACAGAAGAAGATATCATGGGTAAGATACAACGAATTTATTCTTAACATTTTGGAAGTTATAGATTAAGATTTACGAGAATATTGGTCAAAGATATCACGGATGAAAGTCAACAGAATGAGCTCATATTCGAAGTTCACAAACGGGCCCATAGAAATGCGCATGAAAATAAAGATCAAATAATTCGCAATTATTATTTTCCAAAAATGAATAGAAAAGTATCTAATTTGGTTACAACATGCACAATATGCAAGGAAAATAAATACGATCGACATCCCAATAACCCAGAAATAAAACAAACACCCATTCCAAGCTTTGCGGGTCATACCGTACACATAGACATTTTTCGACCGAATCCAAGTTGACTTTAACAGCGATCGATAAGTTAACAAAGTTTGCCCAAGCGAGAGTCATAGAAAGTAGATCAACAGAAAATGTCAGATTACCATTACGGGACATTCTGTTTTACTATGGCGTTCCAGAATGGGTCATCATACACAACGAGAAGTCGCTTAGTTCCGCTTCGATAAAAGCAATGATGGAGGACGAAATGAAGACAAAGATTTTTACTACACCCCCGTATAAAAGTGAGGCGAATGGACAAATAGAACGCTTTCATTCAACTTTATCGGAGATTGTGCGATGTCTCAAAGCAGAGGGAGATAACAGAAGTTTTGAAGAATTGCTACAAAGAGCGGGAAACGAATATAACTATACCATCCACTCGGTAACCAAAAGAAAGCCTATATAGCTATTTTTTGGTAGAGTTCCAAATTTAACACCAGATGAATTTGAGAAAACCAGGCTTAGCAATATGGAAAAAATTAAGAACAAACAAATCAAGAACTTGGATTTCCACAATAAAAAAAGGAAACCAATTAAAAACTACCAGGTGATACAATTTATGTAAAACATAACAAAAGAATAGGATCTAAGTTAACACAACACTTTAAAAAAGAAATAGTAAAGGAAAATAAAAAACTGTTCATAAATCAAACATAAAATCATAATGATATTTATTCTTCAAACAAACCTTATAAAATTCTCATTTCTCTCACTTAACTCTTCTAGAAAATTATTATTTTTGCTTTTCTCTAAATTTTGTTTCTGTTCATTTTCTTACCAAATTATTATCCTTTATATCATTTTAGGTGCTTATTATACGAGTGTCTATCATTCGTCCAAATATTAGACTACACAGGATCACATGCAGTAGCTATTATTATGGAAGAAGCCAAGGTGCAAGAAGGAAGCTTTAGAATCATAAATACGTTTGATTTCGAAAATCTAAGGAATTCATTAAGAGAAATCAGCGACGTCCTAGAGGAAGACGGAATAAAAAAACATCAGCCGCATGGGTACCTGAAATACGAAGCTTTACAGGTACATAATCTTTTGGACGAATTCGAAATTAGAAGGAAACCAAGGTCCTTAAACTCCTTAGGCACCATGTGGAAATGGATAGCTGGAAGTCCAGACCATGCGGATTTTATCATGATTAAAAGGAAAATGAACAATCAACTTAGAAAACAACAACCAACAAACTATAATAAATAAGTCTTTTAGTGATAGCATTAATAATATAAGTAGAATTACTAATGAGATTTTAGAGAATATTAGATTAGGTTAAAATATTATAGGTTAAAATTTATAAAAGAAGTAATAGTTAACATAAAATATGCCGTACATTGGGCTAAAGTAGGAATTATAAATTCATTATTGCTTTCCAAATCAGAAATCGAAACAATTACTTCAATTTTCGGCAAGGAAAATTTTCCGTATTTGGACGCTGAAGATGCGCTAAATCTCTCCAATGTAAAAGTTATTACAAATGGTACTTGCTTGCTCTACGTCATCGAAATCCCAATAGCAGAAGCAGTTGTATTTAAAAAAATTATAGTTAAACCAATAAAATTTAACAACACCATTATTAAGTTAGATTATAAAGACATATTATTTAGTAATAAAAAAATGAATGGAATAAAAGAAAATTGTAAACAAATAAATTCAATAATAATATGTAATAAAGATCAAATTGTTAATATTTCATATTCTACCTGCATTCCAAATATATTGGAAAGAAGATCATCCACCTGCAATGTCACTAACGCTCATCATATCCCAACAATAGGAAAAATCAATAATGGCATAATCAATAATTATAAATCTTTACCTGCAATTTTACAACCAGAACTAATAAAAAAGGAATTTCAACAACATATTTCTCTAGAACTTTTCAAGAACCTTCACACCAATAATATAAGTAAATTTGAATTACTGAAAGAACGAAGTCTAATAAATCATGTATATCTTCAAATTTGGTATCATGGTGTCTCTTCCTTTTCCCTTAATGTCTTTGAAATTGGGAACCAATTGGAGTAGTGGGTCGGGGACCATCCACACAGTTCCGCAGACCTTAAAGCATATCATCGAAAATAATAAAGATAGTAACTTCAAACAAATGGTCGAGTTCGGACAATGAGTTCGGATTCTAGAAGCTTATGCTCGAATGGAGGCCAACCGAGTATTTTGAAACAAAAGAGAATATAAAACCTTATATTTCGGGTACAGATGTTTCGTCTTATTTGTTTTGTGTATGCGAAATTTTGGATGAATTGGAATAGCGGTTGGCGTACCACTCTTACTTCTCCCAAGGCCTTAGAGCATATGTTCGAAATTAATAAAGATAGAACTTCAAATTTGATACACTATTTCTTATTTCTGTTCTTATTTAACACTTTTGTATATTTAAAAGGCTAAGAATTTTACAATAAAACTTATAATGTATTATAATTTATAAAATAAAAACTAAATATTCTTTTAATAAACGATTAAATTTTTTTCATAAATGAATATATATTGTTTGAATTATTGCCGTAGGTAATATATAATTAAGAAATTGAATGCGATAACACTTTTATATAAATTTAAAAAATTGGAATTATAATTTTTGAAAAATTGGAAATAATTTTGAAAAATTGGAATTATTTAAATTTTTGTTAAAAAAAGTTAGTCAAATTTTTCCAAGTTTGTAACTGAATGTATTTAACATTCATTTCAAGTATTTTTACTTTTTAATATTTTTAAAATAGATAAATTAGTAAGAAATTTTTAATATTTTTGAATTGAAAAATGTTTTTAAAGTTAATTTGGTTACATAGGTCTTACGATTAAACTAATTAAAGCTTTTATGGTTTTAAAATGACTTATGGACTTTAATTAAATTTGAACTATATAGGTGCAGGGTATTTCTAAGTCGGTTGTACCGACAGACTGTTTTTTTACTTGCTTTATTAATTTCAATGATATGCTTTAAGGTTTTTAGAACTGTGTGAATGGTCCCCGACTCACTACTTCAATTGGTCCTTAATTGAAAGGACTCTAAGAACATAGGAAGAGGCATACTGATACCAAATTTGAAGGTTATTTCCATTGGTTTCGGATTTATGCTTGTTTGGCCTAAATTCGATCAAAAAGTTCTAAGCTCCGAGCCCATGGACCGATCTCGACCGTTCACAATCCCCGGCATACTCCTATTACTAGTAACTTAAAGCACAAATTTCATGAAGGTAAGGCCATTAGTTGTTGAGTTGTCCTGATTTTTTTTATGTGTCCGTTAGCCCTTGGAACTATTAAAAGGTCTAGACTCCTAAACCATGAGCAGCCCATGTGCAATCCACGCTGTACTTTAAATTCTAGTAACCAAAGATTAAAATTTCATTAAGATAGCTCCATTAGTTTTTGAGATATCATACCTACAGGCGGATGGACAGACATGGCTATATCGACTCAGGAGGTCACGCTGATTCCAAGTATATGTACTTTTCCATATCTAACTCGCTTCCTTTAGGTGGTTTCAAACACCATACCAAAGTAAATATACCCTTTTCCTATTTCATAGGAGTAGGGTATAATAAAAAAAAATTAGTTAATAGAAGTATTAAATTAAATAAAAATTAAAATACTAAAATTAGTTCAAATAAGAAGCAGGTTAGTTTAATACCCACAATAAAACAAACGCTCATACAGAATTATGTACAACTTCAAAACTTCACAACAATAATTTGAATACTTCAATTCTATCTGATAACAATTTTACTTTCCGCACCTCAACACACTATGAAAAACACCGTTTACTACCTTCATTCAACAAATCCACATTTTTTAGTACTAATTTATTGTTACCGATTAACAATAATATTAATAATGTTATTAATCATAGTATTGATACTATTAGTATAAACGAGGAAGAGTGTAGTAGATGCTCACATAAAAGAAGTATGGCAACTAATCGAACCCAATGCAGTAGACCAACAAAATTTTGCAGAAACTTTGGCGATAAAACTAAACTTGATTTGGCAAAATTTTAGGCACCCACCTGTAATATGTACAGAGTAATGCTCATATAAAAAAAGAAGTTGTATGGCAGCTACCTCAACCCATGAACCAAAATGGCTATGGAAAAAAAAACGAATTTGTGAAAATTTCAAGATCCTAGCTCCTTTATTTTTTGATTTATCGTGCGGACGATCTGACGGACGGACATACATAGCTAAATCGATTTATTTTTCGATTCCGACCCGATCCACACATTTGAGTCTATATCTTCTCCCCCTCCTTCTCTGCGTCACAAATGTAATGGCTAATTTATTATACCCTTTGACCTATAGTCATACGGGTGTAATAATGATAATAGTATTACTGATAACAGAAATACAGGCAATAGTAATAATAATCTTAGCTCTTTAAATACATTAACTTATTCGACTTCGAATAATACTAGTTCTAGTAACAAATAATTTTAATTTTTAGCACATTTTCAAAAGATTTTGTAAAATCTGTCCGTCCGTCCGTATGTTTACAAAAACTTTTACACCGTTTGAAATAGAGTAAAGAAATTTTAACCATGGGTAATTTAGTACAAGAATTTTTTTCTGTAGCCCTACCAGTTACGGGGCTACGGCCCCTTAAAGTTGGAAAATGCGCTATATTTAAATTGTTATAACAAGAGTTGTGTTGAGTTTATTTTGAATCTGAAACGGCAAACGATAGCTGGTTTTATATGCTTTATAAATTTTTAAAAGACAAATGTTTAGGGTTGCCATACGGTACTAAAATTTAACATTACGCAAAACTCAACTTTTGCAAAATTTTTGCCCACACATATCTTTTGAGCGTTTCAAGCTAGGGTCTTGAAATTTTTTGTCAAGCCCGCAGTTTAGGAGCTACAAGGGCTCGAAAATTGATTTAGGTTATTTTAAAACACCTATAACTTGAATACTTGTCCAATTTTTTTATTAATATACAGAATTAAAGGTCCAACATTATATTTAACATATGTCAAAGGTGTTTTTTTAAATTTAAAAGCGGTTCCTTAAATTGAAGAAAGTGTCTCTAAGTTTTACCCATTTTTGCTTAGATAGTATAATTGTAAGTAAAATTCCAAAATTCGGAATTCACAATTTAATTCCTAGAACCTACAAAAAGGAGAGGAAGGGGGAGGGTTAGATGAAATTAGGACCTTGAGAAATTTGGCAACCTTCCCCATTGAAGGGCTATTAGAACTTTAAAATAAAAAAATTACTGTTAGCAGTAAATTTTAAAAGTAAGCAGTAACCAGTGTATATATTTCCAAAATTAAACTCAGTATGTAATACAATATAAATTTGAAAATGTACTTTTTTAAAAACCCTTGCTTTTTTTTCATTAGTGGTTTAACTATACATACTTTCAAACTAATTCCAAAAATTGAAAATAAAAATTAAACTTAATTATTAACGCAAAAAAATTAGAAAAAACAAGAGAATTTGAAATACATTATAAGTAGTAGTAATATGAGGTTTCTGGGTACGTCAATATCAGCTGATTGTGTTTTTGACAGTAGTTTGTGTCTTGGATATTCTTGTTTATTAAGTTGTTAATAGTATAAAGATAGATGTCGCTTTAAATGAATGGGATTAATAGGAAAGTGATAATGAATTAATATGATTTGAAAGGGAAGTTAATGGGAATTGTTTAGATGGTGTGGTGTTGGTAGATGTCGTTTTAAATGAATCAATGAATGAATATTGTTTGTGTCAGTTAGAACATATCGCTTGGATAGTGAGTTAGAATATATCGCTTTAAATGAATGGGATTAATAGGAAAGTGATAATGAATTAATATGATTTGAAAAAGAAGTTAATGGGAATTGTTTAGATGGTGTGGTGTTGGTAGATGTCGCTTTAAATGAATGAATGAATGAAATTATTATTTATTATGTTGTTAATAGTATATAGTTAGACTATATCGCTTTGCATGAATGGAATTAATAGGAAAGTGATAATGAATTAATATGATTTTAAAGTGAAGTTAATGGAAGTTGTTTAGATGTTGTTGTGCTTGTAGATGTCGCTATTTTGAGTGAATGGGATTAATAGTAAGATTAATGGGAAGTTAATGGGAATATATTCTGATCTTAGTAGATGACACTATTTGTCAGTACATAGTTATTAATGGTATGGATATTAATATGAATTTAATGGAAAGAATAAAAACCAAATAATAAATAAAGACATTATTAAAAGGAATAAGAAAAGAATGAAAATATGAGTTTAATATGAAAAAGGAGATACTGGTTGTTATTGTTTATGGAAATAAAAAGGGTTGAAAACGTTAAAGTAAAATTATCAACTTTTTAATGTATTGTTGTTTTTTAAAAGAAAAAGTTCGTTATTTTTTTTTTACAGGTAGTTGTGGTTAAACTTTAATATTATATTTTGCTGCAAAATAGTACATGATAATTTCTTTAACTATTTTGAAATATTATGATCCTACTAGTTTTAAAACAAAAAACAGTTAAAATGCAAAAATTATGTAAATATGATGGAAAATATAATATATAGAAATGTAGTTCAAACTCGAACGGGCAAAAATCTTCAATAAATGAATCACAATTTTTATTTTTTTAATTAAATTGTTAGATTTTTCTTTATTTTTTGATCCTCTTTTTATGATCATTCAAAGTGAACTGATTTTTACATCGTTTTTTAAATTAATAATAATTTATGTAAAGGAAATTAATATAATTTATTAATTTCCTTTACATAAATTGTTAAATTGACACTTTCTTTAATTTCATACAAAAAATTATTTACTTAGGCTAATTGTACTTTATTAAATTTTAAAATAGTGTTAAATTGACACTTTCTTTAATTTCATAAAAAATTATTTTGTATTTGTGATTTAACAATTCGGGTATTAAATTTCAAGTGCTTCTGGAATAAGACAAAGAACGAAAAAAAAGGTTAAAAACAAAAAGATTAATAAAAAAGAATGAACGAGAAAAAAAATGTTAATGAAATGGTATACAACGGTTATCCGTTGTTGAAGGACGATCTTGTGGCAAGGGGCAATCCTGTGAGGATGTAACAATATATATAGGAAAAATTTCTTCTTCATAAGATTCGCAATATTATATAGTTTTTTTTAATATGATTAAGGGGAGGTATTAAATTTCGAGATTTCAAATTTGCGGTTAAAACTTTTCATAAGGTTTACAAAAAAATTGGTCAACAAATAAAAAGAGATGAAAACGTTAAAGTTAAATTTGAATTAAAAATTATCAACTTTTTAATGTATTGTTTTTTAAAAGAAAAAGTTCGTTATTTTTTTAACGGTTTTTCTCATACCTCATTCAATTAAACGTATAGGCAAAGGAAAATAATAAAGTAAAAACAAAATTTTGTGGTAAACGTTAATTTATAACTTATGAGTTAGTTAGTTATTATCCTATTTGAAACGATAACATTTCTGTTTTATTGTTTTTTAATGTAATATGTACTACAAATAGTAGAATATTTTCCTAAAAAGTTATTAGTCAGAAATCAGATAGAAGAGAAACCACTTCAACAGAACATGAATTTCCAAGCAGAAAATTGTGAAGCGCAGAATTTTTTTTCTACACAAGAGTTGGCGGATTTATTTACACCAGTTCGAAATAATGCAATAGCAAGCGGAAACCTTTTCTTGAACACGGAGAATACTTCAACAGGAATTATACCGCCAAGTCAGCCAGCTATTAGACGTAAAACAAAACGAAAACAATTACATCATACGAGTAATCAATCTAAAGAAGAAGAAATTGCAGTGATAACAAGAAAAAAAAATCTAATATGTTGAGGAGACGTATTCCGTTACAGCCGACATAAACGGTAATTTAAATTTTTTATAGGTTAAAATCTAAATCATGTAACAAAAAAATAATAATATAAAAATAAAAAAATAAAAACTTTTTGATTTAAAATTAAATAATGTTCTTTTTATTTATCCACGAATTATGACTACTGTCAAATCCTAACCATTTTACAAATACTCTATTTCCTTTTGTTTTCAATACTTTTTCAACTGCATCAGGATACTTTACAGGTGTTAGTTCTGAATCATAAAATCCGCCAGTTATCAAATTACCTTCATAATCAGTTAAATTATATGTAACAGGATTAGTTATGTTTACTTTTAATATTTTGAAAATTTCCGTTGACCAATTGGGTTGGTAACCTTTTTCAAAAATTTTTTTATATTTATTTATTCTAACAAAATCTCCCCCTCTATATTTCCCCTTAAGGAATATCTTTGGATGATTGTATACTGTTTTTAATAAAAAATTTTCATTGCTTTTTTCCTTATAACCTCATTAGGTTCCATTTTGATTGTTCGATGTTTTGTTGAATTATACATATTTATAATAGAATCCAAAATATGAAGCTACTTATAACTTCCTTGTAAACTAAATTTTTTTCCACATAATGCTTTTTAAAGTACGATTGAATCTTTCAACAATTGATGCCTTTAATTCGGAAAATGTATGATAGTGATGAATATTTTTTCTATTCATATATTGCTGAAATTTGGTATTGAAAAATTCTTTACCCTGATCAAAGTGAATATTTTTAGGTAGCCTATCAGCTTTTCAGAATACTTTTTTGATTGCATCTAAAACGTTGTCAGTATTTTTGTTTTTAACGGGTTCTGCATATGCGTATTTTGAAAATGTATCTATTACAGTTAGTAAATATTTATATCCTTTATTGAATTTAGCATAAGGTATCATCTCAACCAAATCAATTTGCCATGTATCATTTAGACCATTTAGACCCAATTTTGTATAAATCTCCTTCGAGGAAATTTTCGTTTAGTTGGTCTATGAATCTCTTCAACAATTTGTTTTCTTGACATTCTTTCTATACCAACCAATTAAATTTTCCAGTTCTTCTTCATATTTTTGTATAGAATAACATTCACAGGTATCTGGTCCTGAAGTTGAATTATTATAAGCCCAAGGGCACGAAATAAAATGTATAACCCAATTTGAATTGTATTTTGCCTTCCTTCCAAAGTTCTCTAAATGTTCTTGTAAATATAAAATGCGTTGTTTATGTTTATCAAGTAGAATATGAAATCTTCAACGCTTTCATTATATGTTATAACTAAATTTTTGAACTTTGTAAAAAGGATTAACATTTAAACAATTTTTTTTATATAGATGTTTTTGGGAATATTTTTTTAATAATTGGTTATATACTTTATTCCATTCATCATAGTTGTAATGTATCTTTGATACGATACTCCTGAGTTAAAACAAGTGACCAATATCTTCTAAACCTCTCCCCGACTGAATCAAATAATACTTATAATACACTCGATCCATTTTGAAATAATGTATTTTTCTTTAACATCCTTTATTTATACTTTTTTAAAATGCAATAAAATTTTTGTAGGAATTGAGCTATTGAAAAAATTTACTTTATAACCATATTTATCACATAAAAGTATTGAAATGCTATTAAATCATTTCTCAACATTACAATATTGAATGTTTCTAAATTCTTTTACAACGTCATTAAAAGTATTTTGAACATTGATAGTTCTTAAACATCTTACATCTTTACCAGCTATATTTTGTGGCTCAATGATATCTGAGTATACAAAAAACATATCTGGTCTAATAATTGGAATTAATAGTATACTATCTATAAACATTTTGAAAGCTTCTATTATACGTGGTTAAATTTCTTAAAATCTGTTACTTTCAATGATACTTGTTCGAAACATGTTTTTAAGAGTCCTTCTAAAGTATAAGAGAAATTTGCTCTTAATTTTATATCAATTTTGGTTTTATTCACACATATAGTAGTGTAAGATATATTTTGTGGTAAATTTTCAGATTGTGCTGGTTTTGTATAATTGGAATCATCATTAATAAAATTAAAAATTCCCCAAATCAGTTGACGTTCAACTTCTTTTCTTAAAAATCTTTTAAATTGTCAAACATTTTCAATTAATGTTGGTAATAGAAAAACTTTCCAATCACATAACATATGTTTCTCATCATATGGAACATATGATGTTCCAACTGCTATTAAATCTGTATTTTCCATACCCTTAATATATATTTTGCTACTTTTTTCCCAATCTTCACCATATACATTTGGAACAAAATCATTGACATAAATTTCAGAAACACCAACTTTCCAACTAGAATCACACATGTATTTATTCATTTTATTCGTAAAAGATGACAAAGTATTTTCAGGGTAGTAATTCATAGATGAATCGCTAACTAAAGTAATATAAAAATCATCCTTTATTTGTATGTTGTTCATTGTGTATTACTTGTAGACTTGACTTTTCGTATTGGAAAATTAAGTTCGGTTTGAGTTTCACCAGTAGCTCTATTTGAGCGTAAAACACAACTTAATTGTTTTTTATCCATTTTATTACTATTTATAGTTTTTTCTTTTTTTTGAGGTGGACTTGGGCCGTCTAAAGGTACGGTTATAATATCTCCAGTATCAGTCTCAAATAGTTGTACATTTTTAATTGATTTCCTTTTTCTGAGACGTTCTCCTGATTTCCTCTTCTTTTTCATCATCAATAAATACTTCATCATCGTTAAGTGGTTCTTGTTCATAAATCTCTTCTATGGGAAATTCCATACCAAAGTTTTTGTTTTTGATATGTTCTGACTGAACTTCTGCATCACGTAAAAATGGTTTTGGACGAGTTTGAGCACCTTTTGATTCGTAATACTTTATATTTTCCTGTTTTTTCTGATCCTGTTTATTTTGCTGTGAGGTCATTCTACTTTTATTACTTACTTTGTATAAATTTTGACGAAATAAAAACCATTTCTGAATATCGGATAAATTTTTATTTAAAATAATTTTTTTCATTTTGTTATTCAATTCACTAAGTTCAATATCTACATTTTGTTTGAGTTTATCATAAATCTCAGGTTTCAATAAAATCATTTTATTAAACAGGTTGTTCATTTTAAAAACTTTCCAATTATTCCTGATAGTACGGCACCAATTAGTGTAGGTAAAAATCCTCCCCGTTGAATAATGGTTTTTCGTTTACTAGTTAAAGACTTTTTATGACAAATTAATGTTCTCAACTCCTTTTATACTTTTCAACTGATCTGTTGTTGTTTTACTTAAAAAAAGGTAATTTTAATATATTCAACGCTATTTCACATATTGTTTTTATTACTTCAGGATCACAATGCTTTATAATAAGTTTTTGAAATTTCGGCTTAGATTTTTTTAATAGATGCAATATATGTCGGTTTGCCTTCAATCGTTTCATAATTGTCACTTAAATTATCTAAATCGTCTGTTTCACAATAACACAAATTCTCTCCCAATATATCGGTTCTCAATCTAAATAGATCGTTAATATTTTGACTAAGATCTATAAATATGTAACCGTGTGGTCGTAATGTTACTTCATTATATACTTTTTGGAATTCTTTAATTTTATTAAGATAAATTTGCCGTTAAATTTGCCAATTATTTTCATCAGAAAAGGTAGTTTCTATCGCCAAATTAGGATTATTAGAATTAGTCTTCCATAATTTAGTAAAGATTCAATATATGCTCTATAATGATAATTTCCATCGGACGAGGTAATATTCTTTCCATTTAACTGAACATTACATTGTTTTATTAATGAATGTAGAAGATTATTAACTACACTTGGCTGGATTATTTCTTTTCCGTCAGTACATTTATCATTATTCCAAAGTGTTCCATCTTTTAGTTATTTGCACTTTTAGTCTTAAATATGTTGAAGATAAATCTCTATATGTATCACCATGAACTTGAGAAACAAATTCAATAGTTGATGAATTATCTAGAGAAGCAATAGGATTGTAACAAACTTCTTCAGATCGTAAAATACTGGAATGAATGGGTGGTGTTTTGAAAATATCCAATTCAGATTTCATACATTCACTCATTTTAATCAAAAATATCTTTTTTTCCACTCTTGTTCTTTTTAACTTAACGTCGTTTTCTCACTAAATAACTTAAACGTTTCAAATCAGGTCTTTTTATAGTTTTTATTTTTCTCGTCTTTTTACCAGACCCATACATTTCATTTTGCTTATAGCTTCATTATACCCTACACCTATAGAATAGGTAAAGGGGTATATTAACTTTGGTATGGTGTTTGTAACCACCTAAAGGAAGCGAGCTAGATATGGAAAAGTATATATATTTGTGATCAGCGTAACCGCCTTAGTCGATATAGCCATGTCCGTCCGTCCGTCCGTCCGTCCGTCCGTCCGTCCGTCCGTCCGTCCGTCCGTCCGTCCGTCCGTAGGCACGATAACTCAAAAAATAATGAAGCTATCTTGATGAAATTTTAACTGTAGGTTACTAGGACTGAAAGTACGGCGGGGATTGCATATGGGCGAAATCGGCCCATGGGTTCGGATTCTGCACCTTTATATCGAATTTAGGCCAAACGAGCATAATTCCGAAACCAATGAAGATAGAACCTCCAAATTTAGTATCAGGATGTCCCTTCCTATTTCCTAAGTGTCTTGTGAATTTGGGTCCCATTGGAGTAGTGGGTCGGGGACCAGCCACACATTTCCGAAGACCTTAAAGCATATCTTTAAAATTAAGAAAGATAACAACTTGAAAAAAGGTAGAAGCTTCCAATTTGCCACAAGGGTGTTCTTTACTATCTCTTGCATACTCCCCTAATTTGGGATCAATTGGAGTGGTAGTTCTGTACCCCTCTCAGACCTACCAAGTTTTAAAGGCTTATAATCGAAATGCCTAAAAATAGTTACTTAAAATTAGGATAGACCGTTCAAATTGTGTACAAGGGTTAACTAGTACTATAAGTACAGCGCGGACTATATAAGGGCGAAATCAGCCCAATGGTTCGGATTCCGGACCTTTTAATCGGTGTCAGGGCTAACGAACCTATATAAAGAAAGTCACGATAACTCAACAACTAATGAGGCTATCTTCATGAAATTTGTGCTGTAGGTTATTGGTAATGAAACTACGGCGGTGATCACGTACGGTGAGGATTGGACAATGGGTTCGGAACATAGAACTTTATGATCGAATTTAGGCCAAACGAGCATAATTCCGAAACCAATGAAGATAGAACCTCCAAATTTGGTATCAGGGTGTCCCTTCCTATTTCGTAAGTGTCTTTGAAATTTGGGTCCCATTGGAGTAGTGGGTCGGGGACCAGCCACTCAGTTCCGAGGACCTTAAAGCATATTTTCGAAATTAATAAAGATAGTAATTTGAAACAAGTGTAGAAGTTGCAAGTTTCGCATATGGGTGTTATTTACTATTTCCTGCTCGTCCCCATAATTTGGGATCAATTGAGGTGGTGGTTCAGTACTTCTCTTAAACCCCTTCAAGTTTTAAAAGCTTATCATCGAAATTAATAAAAATTATAACTTAAAATTAAGATAGAACCTCCAATTGTGTTGGATTAACTAGTATTGAAAGTACGTCGGGGACTACATATGGGTGAAATCGGAACACGGGTTCGGGTTCTGGAACTTTTGATCGTTTGTGTAAATAAAAATTTAATAGTGAGGTAAGTAATAATTTCCAAATAAAAAAATATATAATAGTATATAATATAATAATTCATATTATTACTAATTCGGTAATTATATAAATTCTTTTTTATGTTATTTTATGATATGTATATATATATATAATATATTTTATATTTATCAAAATAAAAATAATAAAATAGATTTTCAATTTAATAAAAAAAAATTTATTATTTTATAAAACTTTGCGAATGTACCTACCTAAATATTATACACCTCTATGCATTTATTAACTTATAATTATATATTTTGTATGTATTTAATTAATGAGAAGATGTATATATTACATTTACTTATAAAACAAAATTATTTAAAAAATTTTTTAAGTAAAATGTTTTTCTAAATTACAGTTATTATATTATATTTAATTTTTTTTAAGTTTGAATTTGCTTTAAATTAAAGATCTGGCACATTTTATATAAATGAGGGTCTAGAACGGAGTGATAGTGTTCCTTTTATCAAATTTTAAACATTAGTCTCAGGTTCAAATCCTGATGGTTGTGAAAGACACATTTTAATTTTTTAATTTGTTTTTTTTTTCATTTTAAATTATTTTTTATACCCTACACCTATAGAATAGGTAAAGGGGTATATTAACTTTGGTATGGTGTTTGTAACCACCTAAAGGAAGCGAGCTAGATATGGAAAAGTATATATATTTGTGATCAGCGTGACCGCCTTAGTCGATATAGCCATGTCCGTCCGTCCGTCCGTCCGTAGGCACGATAACTCAAAAAATAATGGAGCTATCTTGATGAAATTTTAACTGTAGGTTACTAGGACTGAAAGTACGGCGGGGATTGCATATGGGCGAAATCGGCCCATGGGTTCGGATTCTGGACCTTTTAATCGGTTTCAGGGCTAACGAACAAATATAAAAAATCACGATAACTCAACAACTAATGACGCTATCTTCATCAAATTTGTGCTGTAGGTTACTAGTAATGAAACTACTTCGGGAATTGCGTAAGGTCGGGATTGGACCATGGGTTCGGAACCTAGAACTTTTTAATCGAATTTAGGCCAAACGAGCATAATTCCGAAACCAATGAAGATAGAACCTCCAAATTTAGTATCAGGGTGTCCCTTCCTATTTCCTAAGTGTCTTGTGAATTTGGGTCCCATTGGAGTAGTGGGTCGGGGACCAGCCACACATTTCCGAAGACCTTAAAGCATATCTTTAAAATTAATAAAGATAACAACTTGAAAAAATGTAGAAGCTTCCAATTTGCCACAAGGGTGTTCTTTACTATCTCTTGCGTGTTCCCTTAATTTGGGATCAATTGGAGAGGTGGTTCAGTACCCCTCTCAGACCTCCCAAGTTTTAAAAGCTTATAATCGAAATTACTAAAAATAGTTACTTCAAATTAAGATAGACCGTTCAAATTGTGTACAAGTGTTAACTAGTACTATAAGTAAAGCGCGGGCTGTATAAAGGCGAAATCAGCCCATGGGTTCGGATTCTGGACCTTTTAGTCGGTGTCAGGGATAACGGACATATATTAAAAATCACGATAACTCAACAACTAATGAGGCTATCTTCATGAAATTTTTGCTGTAGGTTATTGGTAATGAAACTACGGCGGTGATTACGTACGGTGAGGATTGGACAATGGGTTCGGAACTGAGAACTTTTTGATTGAATTTAGGCCAAACTAGCGTAATTCCGAAACCAATGAAGATATAACCTCCAACTTTGGTATCAGGGTGTCCCTTCCTATTGCGTAAGTGTCTTTGAAATTTGGGCCCCATTGGACTAGTGGGTCGGGGACCAGCCACTCAGTTCCGAGGACCTTAAAGCATATTTTCGAAATTAATAAAAATAGTAACTTGAAACAAATGTAGAAGCTTCAAATTTGGCCTAGGGTGTTCTTTACTATTTCTTCCGTGCCCCCCTAATTTGGGATCATTTGGAGTGGTGGTTCAGAACCTCTCTTAGACCCCCAAATATGTAAAAGCTTATCATCGAAATTAATAAAACTAGTAACTTAAAATTAAGATAGAACGTTCCAATTGTATACAAGGGTTAACTATTATTGAAAGTATGACGGGACTGCATATGGGCGAAATCGTACCATGGTTTCGGGTTCTGGAACCCTTGACAAGTTCAAGGACTAAAAAACATATATCTTAAAAACACCATAACTCAAAAAATAATGCCGGTATTTTGATGAAATTTAAACTCTAGGTTATTAGTAATGAAAGTACCATGCGAATTGGTTCTGATCGAGTTTAATTTAAAAGCCAAAGAATATATTTCCTATGTCCTATGTGTCTCCGAAATCTAGACTAAATTGTAGTGGTTCAGCTGTGTTCAAAGGTACTTGCTGCATTTATGTGAAATTTATTTGAATATTTAAATGAATTATATGAAAAGGTCTAAATTTGTAATTGTATTTTAGAAATACATTTATTGCATATTTTGCGTTTATAAGCTTTTCTATTAGGTATATAAACTAACCATTTAAAATAATTGCAATTTTGAAAAATTTGGATTATTAAATATATTATGCTTTGATTATCTTTTTATCACAAAATTTAATAATTAGAATTTTTTCATTTTGTAATTGAATTGGAATAAATATATTTTCATTTATTTCAAGTTTGTTTGTTTTTTAATATTTTCAAATAGATAAATTAGTAAGAATTTGTAATATTTTTTAATAGATAGTGTAATTAGAAAATGTTTTTAGTATTATAAAGTTAATTTGGTTAGCTATGTCTTACGATCAAATTAATAACAGCTTTTATGGTGTTAAAATGACTTATGGATATGTCCTTAAATTTGAACCAAATAGGTGTAGGGTATTTCTAAGTCGGTTGCACCGACTGACTGTTTCTTTACTTGTTTTTTAATATATTTACACCTGAACTAAATATTGGTTTTAAATATGTAATTAATCCCCCGAAAAAACTTCCTAATCCTCGTCCTCTTTGATATGGTACTCCTGAGTAAAACAAGTGACCAATATCTTCTAAACCTTTCCCCGACTGAATCAAATAATACTTATAATACACTCGATCCATTTTGAAATAATGTATTTTTCTTTAACATCCTTTATTTATACTTTTTTAAAATGCAATACAATTTTTGTAGGAATTGAGCTATTGGAAAAATTTACTTTATAACCATATTATCACGTAAAAGTATTGAAATGCTATTAAATGATTTCTCAACATTACAATATTGAATGTTTCTAAATTCTTTTACAACATCATTAAAAGTATTTTGAACGTTGATAGTTCTTAAACATCTTACATCTTTACCAGCTATATTTTGTGGCTCAATGATATCTGAGTATACAAAAAACATATCTGGTTTAATAATTGGAATTAATTGTAAACTATCTATAAACATTTTGAAAGCTTCTATTATACGTGGTTTAAATTTCTTAAAATCTGGTACTTTCAATGATACTTGTTCGAAACATGTTTTTAAGAGTCCTTCTAAAGTATAAGAGAAATTTGCTCTTAATTTTATATCAATTTTCGGTTTATTCACACATATAGTAGTGTAAGATATATTTTGTGGTAAATTTTCAGATTGTGCTGCTTTTGTATAATTGGAATCATCATTAATAAAATTAAAAATTCACCAAATCAGTTGCCGTTCAACTTCTTTTCTTGAAAATCTTTGAAATGGTCAAATATTTTCAATTAATGTTGGTAATAGAAAAACTTTCCAATCACATATCATTTGTTTCTCATCATATGGAATATATGATGTTCCAACTGCTATTAAATCTGTATTTTCCATACCCTTAATATATATTTTGCTACTTTTTTCCCAATCTTCACCATATACATTTGGAATAAAATCATTGACACTAATTTCAGAAACACCAATTTTCCAACTAGAATCACACATGTATTTCGTACACATGTATATCACACATGTATTCATTTTATTCGTAAAAGATGACAAAGTATTTTCAGGGTAGTAATTCATAGATGAATCGCTAACTAAAGTAATATAAAAATCATCCTTCTATTTGTATGTTGTGCATTGTGTATTACTTGTAGACTTGACTTTTCGTATTGGAAAATTAAGTTCGGTTTGAGTTTCACCAGTAGCTCTATTTGAGCGTAAAACACAACTTAATTGTTTTTTATCCATTTTATTACTATTTATAGTTTTTTCTTTTTTTTGAAGTGGACTTGGGCTGTCTAAAGGTACGGTTATAATATCTCCAGTATCAGTCTCAAATAGTTGTACATTTTTAATTGATTTCCTTTTTCTGAGATGTTCTCCTGATTTTGCAGCAGAGAATGCTTTTGAATATATTTCCTCTTCTTTTTCATCATCAATAAATACTTCATCATCGTTAAGTGGTTCTTGTTCATAAATCTCTTCTGTGGGAAATTCCATACCAAAATTTTTGTTTTTGATATGTTCTGACTGAGCTTCTGCATCACGTAAAAATGGTTTTGGACGAGTTTGAGCACCTTTTGATTCGTAATACTTTATATTTTCCTGTTTTTTCTGATCCTGTTTATTTTGCTGTGAGGTCATTTTACTTTTATTACTTACTTTGTATAAATTTTGACGAAATAAATACCATTTCTGAATATCGGATAAATTTTTATTTAAAATAATTTTTTTCATTTTGTTATTCAATTCACTAAGTTCAATATCTACATTTTGTTTGAGTTTATCATAAATCTCAGGTTTCACTAAAATCATTTTATTAAACATGTTGTTCATTTTAAAAACTTTCCAATTATTAAATAGATCTTTAATATTTTGACTAAGATCTATAAATATATAACCGTCGTAATGTCGGTCGTAATGTTACTTCATTATATACTTTTTGGAATTCTTTAATTTTATTAGGATAAATTTGCCGTGATAGTGGTAAAATCTGCGAATTGTCTCTGGAGTTTTTAAAAATACTAAATATTTACAATTGAGAGAAATATCTCTTGAAAATTTCCTCTGATGAAACACGTTTTGTGTTGTAAATATTACAGATAAGTTTCTATGATGCGAACCTCTTGTAAACAACTCACATAATTTTGAGTCATGGGAATTCAACATCATATCATCTATTATTATTAACAAAGGATAATGGTTTTCACTCAAGTCTGGTATTTCTTTAAAATATTCAAGTTCTTTAATGTTTATTGGCACTGCATTTCTATCAGGATTACACCAAATAATTTTATTTATTTTAGGTTGAATAACTGTATTTCTATTTTCTATTAAATAACGAATAAATTTTGTTTTACCACAACACGATGGTCCCGCTACCATCATTGTAAAAGGGTGATATAACATAGCCATTATAAAACTAAAAGATAAACGTACTCTCAACTATATTTATAGCAAAATCAATATATAATAAAATCATGATAATTCAAAAATATTTAGTAATTTCACTACTACACTTTGCCATGAAAGGTAATAATTTTCTAATAGTCGATTTACAATTTTCTCGCGGGAATGAAAAACAATATTTTTTGAAAGAATTGGCGGCAGTGGAGAAGGGAAGTTTAGTTCCTCTTATATTCCACTTCAAACCACCATATTCAGAAGAAGAACTTAATGTTGATGCAAAATATCAAAATCAGTATTGTGAAAGGAATATAAACGGATTAAAATGGAATGAAGGCGTGATTGATACACAAGTACCAGTTGTTCTAAAACACTATTGTGAATCTTTTGAAACAATTTTCGTGAAAGAAGAGCAAAGAATTAATTTTTTAAAAAAATATCTTTCTAAACCGGATATAATAGATCTTACCAAAGATATTTCATCACTTTATAAAATTGAGGACTTCGTATCAATGTGTTCTATACATAGTAGTAATAACAACCAAACTAATTCTAAAATTAGATGTGCTGCTAGAAACTGTTTGAATATATACATGTACTTACTAAAAACAAACAAACTTTAACAAAAAAAAAAAAAATAAATAAAATTCTTTAAGACAATAATAATAATATATCCTTTTGTTATTTATTTATTTTTATTTATATCATACCATGCTAAATACAAAAATTATATCCTTCTTCATTTTACAGAAAGTACGTTGTGCATAATATGTACCTGTTTACGTTTTACTGTTTTTACTAAACTAAGTCAAGTTCAAAGTCAAGTTCATTATTTATTTTTCTTTTCTTTTTATTTATACTATAACATACTAAATATTTTTTCATTTTGCAAAAATCACCCCGTGGTTCACTCAACAAGTTTTCGATAAAATTATAAGAAACGAAAAGTTCATGATCAAAAAAAAAACATTTACATATATTATGCAATATATCATTTTTAGCACATTTTCAAAAAATTTTGTAAATGTCCGTCTGTCCGTCTGTCCGTCTGTCCGTATATTTACAAAAGCTTTTACATCGTTTGAAATAGAAAAAAGAAATTTTCACCAAAAGTAGGTATTACAAAAAAAATAATTTCTTAGAACAATTTTTGTCTGTAACCCCACCCGTTACGGAGCTGCAGCCCCCCAAAGTTGGGAAAAGCCCTATATTCAAAGTGTTATAACAAGAGTTCTATTAGGTGAATTTTCAATCTGAAAACGGCAAAAGATAGCTGATTTTATAAACGTTATAAACTTTTAAAAGTCAAAAGTTTAGGGTTGCCATACGGTACTAAAATTTACAATTATGCAAAACTCAATTTTTGCAAAATTTTTGGCCCCACATATCTTCTAAACGGTTTAAGCTAGGGTCTTGAAATTTTAGGAGAAGTTAGATCCTCTGATATTAGTAGGAGTCAGTTAACAAAATTTTTTTGTCACGTCCGCTGTTTAGGTGCTAAAAGGGCTTGAAAATTGAAATTTTGCTATTTTTAAACACCTATAACTTGAATACCTGTTAAAATTTTTTTTTGTTAATATACAAAATTTGAAGGTCCAACATTATACTTTAACATATGTTAGAAGATTTTCTTAAATTTAAAAGCGGTTCTTTAAATTGAAGAAAGTGTCTCTCAGTTTTAACCATTTTTGATTAAATAGTAAAATTCTAAGTAAAATTCCAAATTTTGGTCGAATTCATAATTTAATTCCTTGAACCTAAAAAAGTTGGGGGAAGGGGAGTAGTGAGGATTAGATCTTTGAGAAATTGGGCAACCTTCCCCTATTGAAGGGCTATTAGGACTTAAAAATTAAAAAATTTACTGTTTCTATAAGTAAGTAGTAACTTAGTCACCAACGTATATATTTCGTAAATTAAACGTTAACATTGAAGCTTCAACATTATATTCCGATAAAATACTCACTATGAAACACTATATTATTTTGAAAATGTGCTTTTTTAAAAACCCTTGGTTTTTTTCAACATTTGTTTTTAATATGATTAAGGGAAGGTATTAAATTTCGAGATCATATCTAAACATTTTAACGGTTTTTCACATATTTCACCTGATTATAGATAAAGGAAAATAGGTACAAAAATTTTTGAATTCAAATTTTCGGTTAAAACTTTTCATAAGGTTTACAAAAAAAATTGGTCAACAAATAAAAAGGGATGAAAATTTTAAAGTTAAATTTGAATTAAAAATTATCAACTTTTTAATGTATTGTTTTTTAAAAGAAAAAGTTCGTTCGACGGACAGACGGACAGGCGGACAGACGGACAGACGGACGGACAGAGTGAAACTATATAGGCACATTTTTACAAAATTTTTGAAAATGTGCTAAGAACTATATAGTATTGCGAATCTTATGAAGAAGAAATTTTTCCTATATATATATTATAATTTCCATCATATTTACATAATTTTTCCATTTTAACTGTTTTTTGTTTTAAAGCTAGTAGGAGCATAATATTTCAAAATAGTTAAAGAAATTATCATGTACTATTTTGCAGCAAAATATAATATTAAAGTTTAACCACAACTACCTGTAAAAAAAATAACGAACTTTTTCTTTTAAAAAACAACAATAAATTAAAAAGTTGATAATTTTACTTTAACGTTTTCAACCCTTTTTATTTCCATAAACAATAACAACCAGTATCTCCTTTTTCATATTAAACTCATATTTTCATTCTTTTCTTATTCCTTTTAATAATAAACTGATCTTTTCACCCCTTTTTTAATTTTTTCATTATTTAATTATTTGGTTTTTATTCTTTCCATTAAATTCATATTAATATCCATACTAATTAATAACTATACTGACAAATAGTGTCATCTACTAAGATCAGAATATATTCCCATTAACTTCCCATTAATCTTACTATTATTAATCCATCTACAAACACCACAACATCTAAACAACTTCCATTAACTTCACTTTAAAATCATATTAATTCATTATCACTTTCCTATTAATCCCATTCATTTAAAGCGATATATTCTAACTATATGCTATTAACAACATAATAAATAATAATAATATTCAAGACACAAACAATATTCATTCATTCATTTATCTAAAGCGACATCTACCAATACCACACCATCTAAACAATTCCCATTAACTTCCCTTTAAAATCATATTAATTCATTATCACTTTCCTATTAATCCCATTCATTTAAAGCGATATATTCTAACTATATATTATTAACAACATAATAAATAATAATATAAAAGACACAAACAATATTCATTCATTCGATCATTTAAAGCGACATCTACCAACACCACACCATTCTACCTTTTTATACCCGTATGACTATATAGTCCAAGGGAATAATAAATTTGCCATTACGTTTATGACGCAGAGAAGGAGGGGGGGTAGATATAGACTCAAGTGTATGGATCGGATCAGAATCGAAAAATAAATCGATTTAGCTATGTATGTCCGTCCGTCTGTCCGTCCGTCCGTCCGTCCGTCCGTCTGTCCGTCCGTCTGTCCGTCCGTCCGTCATCACGATAACTCAAAAAGTAAAGGAGCTAGGATTATGAAATTTTCACAAATTCGTTTTTAAGCAAAAAACGGAATCAAGTTTGAAATTCAGCCATTTTGGTCCACGGGTTCGAGTACCTGCCATACAACTTCTAATTTTATATGAGCATTACTCTATACCTATGGAAGCTGCGTGTCTGAAATTTTGCCAAAAGTAGTTTAGTATAATGGCCAAAGTTACTGCAAAATTTGGTTGGTCTACTGCAGAGGGTTCGAGTAGCTGCCATACAACTCCTTCTTTTATATGAGCTTTACACTACACCTGATGAAGCTGGGTGTCTGAAATTTTGCAAAAAATAGTTTAGTGTAATGGCCAAAGTTACTGCAAAATTTAGTTGGTCTACTGCTGAGGGTACTAGTAGCTGCCATACAACTCCTTCTTTTATATGAGGATTACACTACACTAAATGAAGATGGGTGTCTGAAATTTTGCCAAAAATAGTTTAGTGTAATGGCCAAAGTTACTGCAAAATTTGGTTGGTCTACTGCAAAGGGTTCGAGTAGCTGCCATACAACTCCTTCTTTTATATGAGCATTACTCTACACCTAATAAAGCTGAATGTTTGAAATTTTGTCAAAAGTAATTAACCGGATGATATAATGTATATGTTACGGTCATACGGGTATCCCAGAGTTGACACAGTCTACTCTACTACACTCTTCCTCGTTTTTTGTTTGGTTTTATACCTTCTTCACTAACTATATGACCAAGAACTTCTGCTTTCTTTTTTAGAAATTCGGATTTGTCCGTTTGAATTTTGAGGTTTATTTCTATAAGTCTTTGTAAAATTTTTGTTAAAGAGTCTAAGTGTTCTTGTAGTGATGTTGAAAAAATTATTATATCATCAAGATACACTAGGCAAATTTTATTTATGTAATCTTTTAAACATTGTTCATTAGTCGTTGGAAAGTTACGGGTAACGTTTTCAAACCGAAAGGCATCCGTAAAAACTCGTAGTGTCCATCTTCAACACTAAAAGCAGTTTTATGAATATCGATTTCTTCGATTTCAATCTGATGAAATCCTTTTGCTAAGTCCAAAGTGGTAAAGTAGTGACATTTACCAAGTTTGTCCAAAATGTCGTCGAAGTTTGGAATTGGGAATTTATCGTCTACTGTAATCTCATTCAGTTTTCGATAATCAATTACCAATCTCCATTTTTGTTTTCCACTGGCATCTACTTTCTTGGGTACTATCCAGACTGAAGCACAATAAGGTGAGTTGCTATGACGAATAATTCCATTGTCCAGCATCTCTTGAATTTGTTTTTTGACTTCTATTTTATGTATATATGGATATCTATAATTTTTGGCTTGAATTGGGATATTATTAGTTGTTCTGATATTTGGTGTTTAATAGCGTTTGTAAAACTTAAATCGCAATCTTCTTGGTAAAATACATCTTTGTATTTTTTTAATACATTTAATAAATTATTCTTTTCTTCTGAATTTAAATGTTGGATACGTACTTTATCTATAATGGGTTTATAATTAATTTTTTGCTCTTCATAATTGATGAAGAGTTATTTATAATTTTGTTATCTGAATTTTCATGATCTCTATTGGATAAGTGTATTTGGATTTGTTTTCCCTTAGTTATAAGAATATTGTTTTTTAAATCGATTATGGCTTGTAAAGGTATTCAATTATCGTTTCCGATTAATCCGTCGTAATTTTCATAGAAATGATAGACAAATATTTCTATTTTCGTTTTAGTTTCGCCAAATTCTTCGAAAAGTGGGAATTTAGCTTTTTGTTTCATATTAGCAACATTTGTAACTGTTTTTAATTGCACATCTTCTTTTAACGTTTCTATTAATCTAGGATGACATATTAGGGTTTATTATAGAGTGAGTTGCTCCTTTGCAGCGGCTCCTTGGCCTAGTACAATTACTGTTTTATTGTTTAAGGATCTAAGTTTATTTTAAATTTCGTTGTAGAATTCTATACTACTATTTTAAAATGTTATAGCTCTTAGTTCGTCGAATAATTCATCCATGCTTTTCTTTTCTCCAAAATTGTTTTGTAATGTTGTTTTCATGTCAGGCCATGAAGTGGCTTGACAATTGATTTCTATTATTTCCTTAGCTCTACCTAATAGTTTGCTTTTAATAATATCTGAAAAAATGGTTTGTGCTAATGCGTCATAAGTTGTTAACATTGGATGTATTCTATCTACTAAATTGACAAAAGTCTCTAAGTCCCTACTGTCACCATTAAATGTAGGTAATCTATTTAAATATTTCAAAGGTTCAAAAGTTAAATTGTTGACGCGATTGTTATAAATGGCTAATTTTTAACAAAAAATTTGCTTACAAATGTATTAAGAAAAGTCTACTTAAAAATAATTCCTTAGAATTAATTAAGCTTACTTTTGATAGTGATATAGTTGATGTTGCTATTACTGTTGTTGTGTTTACGTTGACCTTGGTATTGTTATTTTCGTTGTTGTTATGTTGACGTTGGTGTTACTGTTGTTATTGTTGCTAATTATTAAACAGCGCACTGGGCCCCTGTTTAATTTTAGTATTTAGAAAAAAAAACCTTGTTTTCTTCTATGTATACAATTTGTTGAATGGTTGGTCTAACAATTTTTTTATTTGTGGGCTGTGTCTCCTCTTCAATTGTACTGTTTTATTAAGTTGTTGGCCTAACAATTTTTATATTTGCGGCCTGGAAACTTATTTTTAATTGTATCAACTGTTTTTTGATACTTTTATGGTGTAAGATGAAGGTCCATTTTTTATACCTTTAGGTATCAGTAGTTCAACTAGCACCCTTTTTTATATATTACTGTGCCTTAAGCAGGCACTTAAGGATAACGAAGAAAAAAGTTTTGTTTCACAGTATATATTGTTTTAAGTTCAAAACTTACAAACTTCTACTTCGTAAGTTAGACGTTTAATAGTACAGCTCCTTAGCTGAGACTATGTAATGCAGAGATACACTATTAAGTATTGATATGCAAGTGATTTGATACCATTTACCCAGACTCAAGTAAACTTTTATGCAATTGGTGTCTTGTGCAGTATCAAATTTTATTCACTTAGTGTATCCTACCGACTGCGCCAATTTTATAACTGGATTTTAGTATTTATAAAAAAAACACTTTACTTATTTGTACAGTTATTTTATTTTGAAATATCCACTAAACACTTATTATTATGTTACTATGTTAGGGCTTCGATAGCCAGACTGGAACTCTGGCTTTACAATAATTCTTAGCTTCTATTTATACTAAGATTTTATCAACTAATTTTGCATAAGTCAGCTTTTATTAATATAATTCTTAATTACTAACATGAATTCTTAATAAATATAATTATTCTTAATAATTGATTACATAACATTATTGGTTTAATATAGGCTTGTAAAATCATGTTCAATCAATTTACCTCGAAAGTGTTGCTGACTTAATATATATTAGTAATTTACTTAGTAATATGTTAATGACCTTGTGGGTGTAATGTAACTTTAGTTTATAGCGAAAATCATTTAGACATGAATATAACTGTTATTATTTCCGAGAATTGTTTATTAAAAATTATGCAAGTTTATTATTGGAAATTATGCAAGTGCAATAAAAGGGTTATTTAAGTATAAGGTTTTTATATTATATCTATATTATATCTATACTACTTATAACACTTAAGCTCCTTTAGGGATAATGAATTGATAAATAAAAAAAAACCCTAGCTCTTTTATTTTTTGAGTTATTGTGCGGACGGACGGATGGATGGCAGGTACTCGAACCCTCTGCAGTAGACCAACCAAATTTTGCAGTAACTTTGGCCATTACACTAAACTATTTTTGGCAAAATTTCAGACAACCAACTTCAATAGGTTTAGAGTAATGCTCAAATAAAAGAAGTTGTATGGCGGCTACTCGAACCCTTGCAATAGACCAACCAAATTTTACCGTAACTTTGGCCATTACACTAAACTATTTTTGTCAAAATTTAAGACATCCAGCTTCATCAGGTGTAAAGTAATGCTCAAATAAAAGAAGTAGTTGTATGGCGGCTGCTCGGATCCTCTGCAGTAGACCAACCAAATTTTGCAGTAACTTTGGTCATTACACTAAACTACTTTTGGCAAAATTTCAGACACACAGCTTTAATAAGTACAGAGTCATGCTTATATAAAACAAGAAGTTGTATGGCAGGTACTCGAACCCGTGCACCAAAATAGCTGGATTTAAATAGCGATGACGGCTGTTGCAAAAAAACTAATTTTCGAAAATTTCAAGATCCTAGCTCTTTTATTTTTGAGTAATTGGGCGGATGGACGGACAGACTGACATACATAGCTAAATCAATATTTTTTTTTGGATTCTGATCCGATTCGTACACTTGAGTTTATATCTACCCGCCCTATTTCTCTGCGTCACAAACGTAATGGCAAATTTATTATACCCTTTAACCTACAGTCATACGGCTATAAATATAGCAAGCAATGAAATTCGGTCAATCATGAACTGATATAATTCAATTAACAGAATAATTGAAGATCTGACCTTGATACATTCCAATACGGTCAAACTACCATTAAAAACATTAATTTTACAACCGATTTCTACTAATTTTTGAGGATCTAACTTTTTCCAAAATTTCAAGTCTCTAGCTTGAGCTGCTCAGAAAATATGTGGAGCCTAAAAATTAGCAAAAATTGAGTTTCGCATAACGGTTAATATTAGTCCGAAGACAACATTATATATTTAAACGATATGTTTTTGTAAAGCTTACAAAAACAGTTTTTTTTTACCGTTTTAGATCGAAAGTAAAACGAGGAAGAGTGTTGTAGACCGTGTCAACTCTAGGATATCCGTATGACCGTAACATATACATTATATTATCCGGTTATTAGATGTAGTGGAATACAAATATAAAAGAAGGAGTTGTATGGCAGCTACTCGAACCCTCTGCAGTAGATCAACCAAATTTTTCTGTAACTTTGGCCATTACACTAAACTAATTTTAGAAAAATTTTTGACACCCAGCTTCATTGGGTGGAGAGTAATGCTCATATAAAATAAGAAGTTGTATGGGAGCTACTCGACCCACTGCAGTAGACCAATGAAAATTTCTAATATTTTAAGCTTAAAAGTTTTCAAACATTAAAAGAATTGGTTCTTATTCCAGCAATTTACTTTTATATTAAAAAAGTAACAAATTCCCAAGATCTACTTCCAATTTTTTATTTTCTACTATTTAGGGGGTAGTGCTATTTTAATAAAAGTATATATTGAAAAAATATTTTTTTTACTTTATTTTATTTTATACTTTTTAGTTTTATTTAAATTTATTTACACAATTTTTTATAAAAACTTATTAAAAAAAATATTTAATTTGACAATTTGCAAGTTGGATCCAATTCATTAATAGTTATAATCGGTTTATCTATTAACTAATCATAATTTATTAAAATATACCCTCTAGTAAATTTATCTAAATTAATAATGGCCACTGTCTGAACAAAATAAAGTTAGTGCAGCGGAAAAGGTTCGAAAAGCTGCCTTTCAACTCATATATTCTTTTGTACATAATTTAAAGCCTATATAGTTTCACTCTGTGCGTCCGTCTGTCCGTATGATTACAAAAACTTTTACATCGGTTGAAAAAGAGAAAAGAAATTTCAACATTTTAATGGTATATAAATATTATAATATAATTTATAATAATAATTTTAACAATAATAATATAGCCCAAAAACAAAAATAAGGTTTCCATTTCAATTTAATTTGGTTCAAAACTAATTAAAAGGAAACCATTATAAAAGGAATAAAAAAAACAAGTAAAGAAACAGTCAGTCGGTGCAACCGACTTAGAAATACCCTACACCTATTTGGTTCAAATTTAAGGACATATCCATAAGTCATTTTAACACCCTAAGAGCTGTTATTAATTTGATCGTAAGACATAGCTAACCAAATTAACTTTATAATACTAAAAACATTTTCTAATTACACTATCTATTAAAAAATATAACAAATTATTACTAATTTATCTATTTAAAAATATTAAAAAACAAACAAACTTGAAATAAATGAAAATATATTTATTCCAATTCAATTACAAAATGAAAAAATTCTAATTATTAAATTTTGTGATAAAAAGATAATCAAAGCATAATATATTTAATAATCCAAATTTTTAAAAATTTCAATTATTTTAAATGGTTAGTTTATATACCTAATAGAAAAGCTTATAAACGCAAAATATACAATTACAAATTTAGACCTTTTCATATAACTCATTTAAATATAAAAATAAATTTTACATAAATACAGCAATTACGTTTGAACATAGCTGAACCACTACAATTAAGTCTAGATTTCGGAGACACGTAGGACATAGGAAATATATTCTTTGGCTTCGAAATTAAACTCGACCACAACCAATTCGCATGGTACTTTCATTACTAGTAACCTAGAGTTTAAATTGCATAAAAATACCGGCATTATCTTTTGAGTTATGGTGTTTTTAAGATATATGTTTGTTAGTCCTTGAACTTGTCAAGGGTTCCAGAACCCGAAACCATGGTACGATTTCGCCCATATGCAGTCCCGTCATACTTTCAATACTAGTTAACCCTTGTACACAATTGGAACGTTCTATCTTAATTTTAAGTTACTAGTTTTATTAATTTCGATGATAAGCTTTTACATATTGGGGGGTCTAAGAGATGTACTGAACCACCACTCCGCTTGATCCCAAATTAGGGGCGCACGCTAGAAATAGTAAATAACACCCTGGGCCAAATTTGAAGCTTCTACATTTGTTTCAAGTTACTATCTTTATTCATTTCGAAAATATGCTTTAAGGTCCTCGGAACTGAGTGGCTGGTCCCCTACCCACTACTCCAATGGGGCCCAAATTTCCAAGACACTTACGAAATAGGAAGGGACACCCTGATACCAAATTTGGAGGTTCTATCTTCATTGGTTTCGGAATTATGCTAGTTTGGCCTAAATTCGATCAAAAATTTCTAAGTTCCGAACCCATTGTCCAATCCTCACCGTACGTAATCACCGCCGTAGTTTCATTACCAATAACCTACAGCACAAATTTCATGAAGATAGCCTCATTAGTTGTTGAGTTATCGTGATTTTTTATATTTGTTCGTTAGCCCTTCGATCGATTAAAAGGTCCAGAATCCGAACCCTTGGGATGATTTCGCCCTTATACAGTCCGCGCTGTACTTATAGTGCTAGTTAACCCTTGTGCACAATTTGAACGGTCTATCTTAATTTTAAGTAACTATTTTTAGTAATTTCGATTATAAGCCTTTAAAACTTGGGAGGTCTGAGAGGGGTACTGAACCACCACTCCAATTGATCCCAAATTAGGGGAATACGCAAGAGATAGTAAAGAACACTCTTGTGACAAATTGGAAGCTTATACATTTTTTCAAGTTGTTATCTTTATTAATTTTAAAGATATGCTTTATGGTCTTCGGAAATGTGTGGCTGGTCCCCGACCCACTACTCTGATGGGGCCCGAATCCCCAAGACACTTTGGAAATAGGAAGGGGCGCCCTGATACTAAATTTGGAGGTTCTATCTTCATTGCTTTCGGAATTATGCTCGTTTGGCCTAAATTCGATCAAAAAGTTCTAGGTTCCGAACCCATGGTCCAATCCCGACCTTACGCAACATCCGAAATAGTTTCATTACTAGTAACCTACAGCACAAATTTGATGAAGATAGCGTCATTACTTGTTGAGTTATCGTGATTTTTTATATATGTTCGTTAGCCCTTCGATCGATTAAAAGGTCCAGAATCCGAACGCATGGGCCGATTTCGCCCAAAAGCAATCCCCGCCGTACTTTGAGTCCTAGTAACCTACAATTAAAATTTCATCAAGATAGCTCCATTATTTTTTGAGTTATCGTGCCTACGGACGGACGGACGGACGGACGGACATGGCTATATCGACTAAGGCGGTCACGCTGATCACAAATATATATACTTTTCCATATCTAGCTCGCTTCCTTTAGGTGGTTACAAACACCATACCAAAGTTAATATACCCCTTTACCTATTCTATAGGTGTAGGGTATAATAACATAGTAACTATATAACACATAAGAAATAATAAAACATTATTTTTTAGACCAGTTACTAAACGGATATTTATCAAATTATTATGAAGTTAAACAGAAATGCAGCCCCAGGATTAGATAAAATAACAGTAAAGGATTTACAAGAATTAATTAATATTATCAAAAAAACATTGGCAACATTAATAAATAAATGCCTTGAAAAAGGAGAATTCCCTGACTCATTAAAGAAAGCGTACATAGTGCCAATTCATAAAAGTGAATCTAAAGACGAATGTGGGAATTATAGACCAATTTCTATTCTGAACTCAATACCCAAAGTATATGAAAAAGTAATTAATATAAGGATAAGAAATTTTATTTCTAAAACGATTGGTTTTGATCCAAATCAATATGGTTTCCTACGTTAGAATATATTTATGACGCACTTGATGAAGGATATTTCGTCGGTGCAGTATTAACTGATCTTACGAAAGTTTTTAATGTGGTAAATCATCGTAGACTGATTAATTTTTTATATATATTGGGTATAAGAGGCACTAGTAATCTTTTATTAAGCAGTTACTTAACAAATAGAACTCAGTGTGTTAAAGTGAATGAAGTGCTTAGCGATGAACTTATTATAAAAACAGGCGTACCACAAGGCTCACTGCTAGGACCGTTGTCCTACCTTTTATATACAATGAATATGCCGAAAAATAATTATATTTCAAATTATAACGTTTATGCAGATGACACTAATATCATTGCTAAAGAAAAATATGCTAAACAAGGATCTAAATGCGATATTTTATTGGATAGTCTACAATGAACTCTGCATAAACGTAAAAAAAAACCAACTATTTGTTATTTAAAACACAAAGAGCAAAAAAAATAACGAAAATATTACTCTTATAATAAGAGAAACAACTATTGAAAGAGTAGATAAGGTTAAATATCTGGGAATAATAACTGATGGATGATAATTTGAAATGGGAAAATCATATCAAAAACGTGAAGAAAAAAGTTATGCCTTAGCTATAAAAAGATGTGGCAGTATTTTCCAGCATTTGACCAAGCTTATCTATAATAGTCATATACTATCAAGAATAAGGTATAATATATGTAGTTATAGCCATTGGAGCGTTGGATATACAAAATTTAAAGGTCCAACATTGTATTTCAACATATGTTAAAGGTTTTTCTTAATTATAAAAGCGGTTCTTTAAATTGAGGAAAGTGTCACTCAGTTTAAAACATTTTTGCTTAGATAGTAAAATTCTAAGATAAATTCCAAATTTTTGTGGAATTCACAATTTAATTCCTAGAACCTAAAAAAAAGTTAGATTCTCAAGAAATTCGGCAACCTTCCCCATTAAGGAGCTATTAGGACTTAAAAATAAAAAATTTTCTGTTTTTATAATTAAGCAGTATCTTTGTCACCAGTGTATATATTTCCAAAATTAAAAGTTAGCAATGAAGCTCTAACTTTATATTTCGATAAAATACTACATAACTTCGGAAATGTGCTTTTTTAAAAACCCTTGGTTTTTTTCATCACTTGTTTTTCTTTCGAAATAATATTTTTAACGTTTTTTTTGGAAATAGGATAGAAATATCGGTTTTATTTTCTTTATTTTTGGTAATAAATTCGAATCGGCTTTATTTCGTTTTCTTTATTTTATTTTTTTTTCGGAAATAATATAAAATAGCAAATTTGATTAAATTTGCACTGCTTTTTGGTAGTAAAGTCAATTTTTTTTTAAATTTCAATTAAAAAATTTATTTCATATGCAATTACAAAATTACGGATTAAAAATTTTTATACAATTCAATCAAATTTTACACCCATGCGGCAATCACTTCTATTCTACAATCACGGTTATTAATTTTAGCTGTACTTCAGTTACCGTGGAACGATTTAGTATCTTTGATTAAGTATTTCAAATTTAAATCATTTTTAAATTTATTCTCTTATTTATTATTATTTATTATAATTTATTCCTTTTAATTGAAAAATTCTGGTTTAATATTATTTTATTTTTACAGGTACGGAAAAGATTAATTTAAGATTAAAATATTTTGATTAAGATTGGTTAATTCACATCTTTTATATTCATGATAAGGAATTTTTAGCACTTCTGTTAAAAATAAGTATTACAATCATAATTCTCCTGTTATCTGTGACATTAATTTTCATTAAACTAAAAGTTATTCGAAAGAATTATTAACTTGTGATAAAAGTTGATGGTTTCTAATGTAACCTAAAAACATTACTGCTTTCATTAGCTTTCTATCACAAAATTTAGTAATCCAAATTTTTTTAAAATTGAAAATAATTTAAATTCTTAGTATATGTACCTATTAGAAAAGCTTACAAATGCAAAATATGCAAAAAATGTATTTTTAAAATATAATGACAAATTTAAAACTTTTCATATAATTCATTTAAATAAATTTTACATTCAAGCAGAAAGTACCTTTGAACACAACTTAAGTAATAATTCACCTATGGTAATAATTCAATAAAATATATGATATAATAAAAATTAAACAAAAAAAATAAAGTTAGCTTTCTTTAAGAAATAAAATTTAATTTAAAAAAAAATATTATTCACTTAAAAAATCAAAATAAAAGATTAAGGCAAAAATTAAAAAAAGAAAAACCGGATTAATCTTTCTGTAGCATTATTAATAGGCTATTAATTGAGTAAAGAAGCCAAAATATTTTTAAAAATTAATTTTAAAAGTGTTAGTAAATGGGCCGACGAAGAAAAAAAGTTAGCATTAAATATTCATTTTAATTCACCTAGAGGTTATAAATTTTTGAGAAATGGAGTAAAGTAATTAATTTGTCCCATTTTAGTTCCCTTAAAAGATGGATCGCCATCAAACATTTAAATATAGGTCTTAACGACAAAAATATAAATGAGTTATTCATTATATTCCCAAAAAAAGATTTAATTGAAAGGGAAGCTGTATTGGTATTCGATGAAATTGCCATTAGAAGGGACGGTGCAATTAGTGGTTTTTCTGATTATAATTCCGGCAGAACAATAAACATTGCAAAAGACATACATGTGTGTATTTTATAATTTGTATTTACATACCTAAAGTGATTTTTATGCCGAGTAGAATATGAATTTTAAAAGCTTATTTATATACTTTTCCATAATATATTTTTTCCGAGCTTTTCCCTTTAAGAATTCTAAATTAAATAATAAAACAAATTTTCAACAAAAACAAAAATTTTTAATTATATTTTTTTAGCAGTTAACCTAAAAATTATAAAAAAAATTTACATTTTAAACCGAAAATTTAAAATACATACATAGGTACATTAGAAGACAATTTATAGAATTATTTTCTAACGATTTGAGAGATTTAGAATAAGTAAATAATGCAAGTAAAAATATATAAAGCGAAAAAAAGAAATTTCATTCTTTTTTTCTATCAATAATATTTTTTTATTTTATAATCAAAATGTACACTAACTGCATACATACATGATACAGCGAACATTGTAATCATTAAAAAAAACAAAGTAATATCTAGTCACCCCCGGAAGGAAAAGACTGCAAACGCTTGCAATTCACACAAAATTTTTGCTTAGCTAACTTATGATGATTCTCGAGGATCTGCCTATCCCACTCCTGCCCCCACCTTTCAATTTTTTTTGGTTATGGGAAATCAATTGTGATCTCCACCAAAGTTTGGAATTTTACCTAAAATTTTATTATCTAAGCAAAAATGGTTAAAACTAAGAGACAATTTCTTCAATTTAAAGAACCCCTTCTAAATTTAAGAAAACCTTTAACATATGTTGAAATATAATATTGCAGCTTTAAATTTTTTATATTTCTAAAAAATAATTTGACCAGGTATTCAAGTTACGGGTGTTTAAAAATAGCAAAATTTCAATTTTCGAGCCCTTATAGTTCCTAAACAGGGGACGCTACAAAAAGATGTTGTTAACCGAATTTTCTTGTCGTACTAGTTTCTGGGGTCTAACTTCTTTCAAAATTTCAAGTCCCTGGCTTGAACCGTTTAAAAGATAGGTGGAGCCAAAAATTTAGTTTTGCATAATGGTAAATTTTAGTACCGTATGGCAACCCTATATATTTTAGCGATAAAGTTTTGTTAAGCCTATAAAAGCAGCTCTCTTATACTATTTTTCGATTAAAAGTAAACCTTAAATAACTCTTTGTTATATCAATTTAAATATAGGGCTTTTCTGGAATTTGCGGGGCTGTAGCTTTGTCACCATTCAAAATTAAGAAAAACTTTGACACATGTTGAAATATAATTAAGGAGCTTTGAATTTTGGATATCACTAAAAAAAATTTGGCCAGGTATTCAAGTTACATGTGTTTAAAAATAGCAAAATTTTCCAGTCCTTATAGCTCCTAAATAGAGGGCTTGACAAAAAAATGTTGTTAACCAACTCCTACTAATTTCTGAGGATCCAACTTCTCCTAAAATTTCAAAACCCTAACTTGACCGTTTAGAAAATATGTGTGGCCAAAAATTTTGCAAAAATTGAGTTTTGTATAATAGTAAAATTTATACGGTACTAAAACCCTAAACATTTGCCCTTCAAAAATTTACAAATTTAAATTATAAAACCAGCTATCTTTTGCCGTTTTCAGATTGAAAATACACCTAACAGAACTCTTGTTATAAAAATTTAAAATAGGGCTTTTTTCAACTTCTGGGGGCTGTAGCTCGGTAACGGGTTGGGCTACAGAAAAAAGTTCTGAAAAGTTTTTTTGCAGTACCTATCCGTGGTTAAAATTTCTTAACTCTATTTCAGACGGTGTAAAAGTTTTGTAAACATACAGACGGAAGGACGGACAGAGTGAAGCTATATGGCACATTTTACACATTTTTTGGAAAATGTGCAAAAAAGGCCTTAAATTGAGAACTTAGCTAGAAAAAGTTAACACTAGACAAAATGTGAAAGATTAAGTGGAAAAAATTTTTTAGTTTTGTATGTGTTTATGTATTTGTAAAATAAGGACGAAAAAATGAACAATTACATTTTTTAAATTTTTTCTATACGTGTCAACTTCTATACTGATTTTCTTAGTTTTTGTCTCTTTTATATTTTAAACCCTGCTTACTACAAACGAAATTATGGAAATCATAAGTCATTTTAATACCATAAAAACTTTTGTTAGTTTGATCGTAAATAAGCTAACCAAATTAACTTTATAATACCAAAAAAAAAATTTTTAATTATTTTATCTATTCAAAAATATTTATCTATTTAATTTATCTATTTAAAAATATTAAAGAAAAACAAAACTTGAAATAAATCTATTAATAAAATTCTATTACAAAATTACATATTTAAAATTATGTATTAAAATCATAAATATTTATTTCAGATTGAAATATTGCGATTAGAATTGTTCTAGAAATTCTCACCTTTCATATTTATGATAAGGAATTTTGAGCACTTCTGTTATTAATAAGTATTACAATGATAATGCTGCTGTTATCTGTGTCTCTAATATTCATTAAACTCAAAGAAAGAAATATTAATTTGTGATAATATATACGAGTAAATAAAAGTTTATATAATTTGATGGTTTTTAATGTTAATTTGGAGGTTCAATCTTCTTTGGTTTCGGAATTATGCTCGTTTGGCCTAAATTCGATCAGAAAGTTCTAGGATCCGAACCCATGGTTCGATCTCCACCGCAAGCAAGCCCCGCCGTATTTTTATTACCGGTAACCTACAGCACAAATTTCATGATGATAGACGTTATTAGTTGTTGAGTTATCCAGATTTTTTTATATGTTCGTTATCCCATTTGCCGATTTCACCCATATGCAATCCTCGCCGAACCTTCAGTACTAGTAACCTAGAGTTTAAATTTCATCAAGATAGCTCCATTAGTTTTTGAGTTATCGTGTTTTGAGCACGGTTTTATAAGCTTTTTAAATTTTTGAAAGGCATTGTATAACTCAATTTTTGCAAAATTTTCGGCTCCACATATCTTCCAAACAGTTAAAGCTAGGATTTTGAAATGTTAAATGAAGTGAGATCTTCATAATTTAGTAGGAGTCAGTAAATAAAATTTTTTTTTTCACGCGCCCTGTTTAGGAGCTATAAAGACTCGAAAATTGAAATTTTGCTATTTTTAGGCTACAGCCTCGCGCAAATTAAAAAAAAACCCTATATTTATATTGGGATAACGAGAGTTCTACAAGTATACTTTCAATCTAAAAACGGTAAAAGAGAGCTGCATTTATAGGCTTTACAAAAATTTACAGCATATATGTAGGGTACTAAAATTTACCGTTATGCGAAAGTCAATTTTTGCTAATTTTTTGGTACCACATATCTTCTGAACTGTTCAAGCTAGAGACTTGAAGAGACTAAGAAGTTTGATCCTTGGAAATTCATAGGAGTCGGTTAACAAATTTTTTGTCACGCCACTTGTTTAAGAACTATAAGGGCTCAAATTTTGAAAATTTGCTTTATTTAAACACCTGTAACTTAAATATACCTGCCCAATTTTTTTTTAGTAATATACGAAATTCAAAGATGGAACATTATATTTCAACATAATATTTTAAAGCTTTTTCTTAAATATAAAAATGGTTCTTTAAATTATAGAAAGTGTCTCTCAGTTTTAACCATTTTTGCTTAGATAGTAAAATTCTAAATTTTGTAGGAATTCACAGTTTAATTCTTAGAACATAAAAAAACTGGGGAGCCAGGGGGAGAAATTCTGGAGAAATTTGGCAACCTTCCCCATTGAAGGGCTATTAAGACTTAAAAATTAAGATAAATAAAAAATTTTATAAGTAAGCAGTAAATTAGTGACCAGTGTATATATTTCTTAAATTAAGCTTTAACACTGAAGCTCCAACATTATATTTCAATAAAATACTCATTATGAAACACTATATAATTTTGAAAATGGGCTTTTTTAAAAAACTTTGTTTGAATATTTGTTCGTTAGCCCTTGAACCAATCAAAAGTTCCAGAACCCAAACCCATGGTCCCATTTCGCCCAAATAAAGGTCCGTCCGTATTTTCAATATTATTTAACCCTTGTACATAATTGGAAGTTCTATCTTAATATTAAGTTACTATTTTTATTAATTTCGATCATATGCGTTAATCTCTTCAAATATGTTGAAATATAATATTGCAGCTTTAAATTTTTTATATTTCTAAAAAATAATTTGACCAGGTATTCAAGTTACGGGTGTTTAAAAATAGCAAAATTTCAATTTTCGAGCCCTTATAGTTCCTAAACAGGGGACGCTACAAAAAGATGTTGTTAACCGAATTTTCTTGTCGTACTAGTTTCTGGGGTCTAACTTCTTTCAAAATTTCAAGTCCCTGGCTTGAACCGTTTAAAAGATAGGTGGAGCCAAAAATTTAGTTTTGCATAATGGTAAATTTTAGTACCGTATGGCAACCCTATATATTTTAGCGATAAAGTTTTGTTAAGCCTATAAAAGCAGCTCTCTTATACTATTTTTCGATTAAAAGTAAACCTTAAATAACTCTTTGTTATATCAATTTAAATATAGGGCTTTTCTGGAATTTGCGGGGCTGTAGCTTTGTCACCATTCAAAATTAAGAAAAACTTTGACACATGTTGAAATATAATTAAGGAGCTTTGAATTTTGGATATCACTAAAAAAAATTTGGCCAGGTATTCAAGTTACATGTGTTTAAAAATAGCAAAATTTTCCAGTCCTTATAGCTCCTAAATAGAGGGCTTGACAAAAAAATGTTGTTAACCAACTCCTACTAATTTCTGAGGATCCAACTTCTCCTAAAATTTCAAAACCCTAACTTGAACCGTTTAGAAAGTATGTGTGGCCAAAAATTTTGCAAAAATTGAGTTTTGTATAATAGTAAAATTTATACGGTACTAAAACCCTAAACATTTGCCCTTCAAAAATTTACAAATTTAAATTATAAAACCAGCTATCTTTTGCCGTTTTCAGATTGAAAATACACCTAACAGAACTCTTGTTATAAAAATTTAAAATAGGGCTTTTTTCAACTTCTGGGGGCTGTAGCTCGGTAACGGGTTGGGCTACAGAAAAAAGTTCTGAAAAGTTTTTTTGCAGTACCTATCCGTGGTTAAAATTTCTTAACTCTATTTCAGACGGTGTAAAAGTTTTGTAAACATACAGACGGAAGGACGGACAGAGTGAAGCTATATGGCACATTTTACACATTTTTTGGAAAATGTGCAAAAAAGGCCTTAAATTGAGAACTTAGCTAGAAAAAGTTAACACTAGACAAAATGTGAAAGATTAAGTGGAAAAAATTTTTTAGTTTTGTATGTGTTTATGTATTTGTAAAATAAGGACGAAAAAATGAACAATTACATTTTTTAAATTTTTTCTATACGTGTCAACTTCTATACTGATTTTCTTAGTTTTTGTCTCTTTTATATTTTAAACCCTGCTTACTACAAACGAAATTATGGAAATCATAAGTCATTTTAATACCATAAAAACTTTTGTTAGTTTGATCGTAAATAAGCTAACCAAATTAACTTTATAATACCAAAAAAAAAATTTTTAATTATTTTATCTATTCAAAAATATTTATCTATTTAATTTATCTATTTAAAAATATTAAAGAAAAACAAAACTTGAAATAAATCTATTAATAAAATTCTATTACAAAATTACATATTTAAAATTATGTATTAAAATCATAAATATTTATTTCAGATTGAAATATTGCGATTAGAATTGTTCTAGAAATTCTCACCTTTCATATTTATGATAAGGAATTTTGAGCACTTCTGTTATTAATAAGTATTACAATGATAATGCTGCTGTTATCTGTGTCTCTAATATTCATTAAACTCAAAGAAAGAAATATTAATTTGTGATAATATATACGAGTAAATAAAAGTTTATATAATTTGATGGTTTTTAATGTTAATTTGGAGGTTCAATCTTCTTTGGTTTCGGAATTATGCTCGTTTGGCCTAAATTCGATCAGAAAGTTCTAGGATCCGAACCCATGGTTCGATCTCCACCGCAAGCAAGCCCCGCCGTATTTTTATTACCGGTAACCTACAGCACAAATTTCATGATGATAGACGTTATTAGTTGTTGAGTTATCCAGATTTTTTTATATGTTCGTTATCCCATTTGCCGATTTCACCCATATGCAATCCTCGCCGAACCTTCAGTACTAGTAACCTAGAGTTTAAATTTCATCAAGATAGCTCCATTAGTTTTTGAGTTATCGTGTTTTGAGCACGGTTTTATAAGCTTTTTAAATTTTTGAAAGGCATTGTATAACTCAATTTTTGCAAAATTTTCGGCTCCACATATCTTCCAAACAGTTAAAGCTAGGATTTTGAAATGTTAAATGAAGTGAGATCTTCATAATTTAGTAGGAGTCAGTAAATAAATTTTTTTTTTTCACGCGCCCTGTTTAGGAGCTATAAAGACTCGAAAATTGAAATTTTGCTATTTTTAGGCTACAGCCTCGCGCAAATTAAAAAAAACCCTATATTTATATTGGGATAACGAGAGTTCTACAAGTATACTTTCAATCTAAAAACGGTAAAAGAGAGCTGCATTTATAGGCTTTACAAAAATTTACAGCATATATGTAGGGTACTAAAATTTACCGTTATGCGAAAGTCAATTTTTGCTAATTTTTTGGTACCACATATCTTCTGAACTGTTCAAGCTAGAGACTTGAAGAGACTAAGAAGTTTGATCCTTGGAAATTCATAGGAGTCGGTTAACAAATTTTTTGTCACGCCACTTGTTTAAGAACTATAAGGGCTCAAATTTTGAAAATTTGCTTTATTTAAACACCTGTAACTTAAATATACCTGCCCAATTTTTTTTTAGTAATATACGAAATTCAAAGATGGAACATTATATTTCAACATAATATTTTAAAGCTTTTTCTTAAATATAAAAATGGTTCTTTAAATTATAGAAAGTGTCTCTCAGTTTTAACCATTTTTGCTTAGATAGTAAAATTCTAAATTTTGTAGGAATTCACAGTTTAATTCTTAGAACATAAAAAAACTGGGGAGCCAGGGGGAGAAATTCTGGAGAAATTTGGTAACCTTCCCCATTGAAGGGCTATTAAGACTTAAAAATTAAGATAAATAAAAAATTTTATAAGTAAGCAGTAAATTAGTGACCAGTGTATATATTTCTTAAATTAAGCTTTAACACTGAAGCTCCAACATTATATTTCAATAAAATACTCATTATGAAACACTATATAATTTTGAAAATGGGCTTTTTTAAAAAACTTTGTTTGAATATTTGTTCGTTAGCCCTTGAACCAATCAAAAGTTCCAGAACCCGAACCCATGGTCCCATTTCGCCCAAATAAAGGTCCGTCCGTATTTTCAATATTATTTAACCCTTGTACATAATTGGAAGTTCTATCTTAATATTAAGTTACTATTTTTATTAATTTCGATCATATGCGTTAATCTCTTCAGAACTGTATGGATGGTCCCACACCCACTACTCCAATTGGCTCTAAATTTCAAGGACACAAAGGAAATAGAAAGACTCACTCTGATACCATCACTTCTACCCTGATCCAAATTTGAGGGTTCTATATTCATTGGTTTCGGAATTATGCTCGTTTGGCCAAATTCGATCAAAAAGTTCTAGGATCCGAACTCGACCGTACGCAATCGCCGCCGTAGTTTCATTACTAGCGTTTTTAGTTGTTAAGTTATCGTAATTTTTTATAAATGTTCGTTAGCCCTTAGAAATAAAAGGTCCGGTTTCGCACATAGTAATCTACAGTTCGAATTTCATCAAGATAGATGCATTAGTTTTTGAGTGATCATGCCTACGGATGGATGGACAAACATGGTTATATCGACTCAGGAGCTGACGCTGATCACAAATATATATACTTTTTCATATCTAGCTCGCTTCCTTGAGGTGGTTACAAAGACCATACCTAAGTAAATATACCGTGTTCCTATTTCATAGGTGTAGGGTATAACTATATGTGTGTGTTCTTAAAACACGCAGCCTGGAAAATAACTTTTAAATGAGAAATGTTAAGCGAAAAAACACCATTTCGAAAAAGTTGTGGAAATAACTGTAATATTTTTTAATTATTTGTTCCAAGTGCATACATGTGTATACGAATTTTTACAATATTACATAAATACTTCAAAACTAGCTGTTGGTCTGTCATTGAAATATGGTGTTTAGTACAGTAAATTTGATTTTTTTTTATATGTCTACACCAGACCTTAAATAATGTTTGTGAGTCTCAATCTATACCACTGGTATATTTTAAAACAGGAAGGACAAATTGTATTTTATTATTAGAATATTTGAAAAATAATAATATACGACGCTGGCGCGAAATAAAGCCATATCGAGAATTTTTTTGCGTATGGCTTTATTTCGCATTTAAATGCGAAATAAAGCCATATCATTTTCTAAAATTTTACGAAATAAAGCCATATAGTAAAATTGATACAAATGCTAGTTTAATAGTAAACAAAGTAAAAAAAAAATAGAAATTGATAATTAAGTGCAGTTATAAATGATAAATACAGGGTGTTTCGCTAATAACCTGCCATAGAACTAAAGGGTTATTCTAGGGTTCAAAACAAACAAAAAATGCTTCTAGAGGTAGGGTCTATTCTCATCCGTTTGGGAGATATTTTAATTACCCCCCCGCCAACTGAATTATTGAAGCTAGATTTTGAATCCAACACTAAAATGAAAAGAATGGTATAAGAATTCGGATACCTAATTCATTCAAAAAATTAATAAGTTCCTAATTTTTTTTAATACACTGTAATAAAATATGTTAAATAATATTATATTTTCATTACGAACCCCCGCTAACTCAATTATTGAAACTAGATTTTGAATCCAACACTATAATGAAAAGAATGGTATGAGAATTCGGCATAGCTATTTCATACAAAAAATAATCAACCCTAATTAATGAATATAAATATTCTGGAAAAGGGGGCAATCCTGCCTTTGAATCCAACTCCAAAATCCCTCCTAATTGAGAATCTCACATCATTCAATCACCAATCAATTTTAATTATAACGAGGAAGAGTGTAGTAGAGTAGACTGTGTCAACTCTGGCATACCCGTATGACCGTAATATAAACATTATATTATCCGGCTAATTACTTTTGGCAAAATTTTAAATGCACAACATAATAGGCTTTCATTAATGTACAAAAGAAAATATAAAGCTCTTCGAACCTCTTCCACCAGACAAACTTTATTTTATTTAGATGTTGGCCATTAAAGTTAACTGCTATTGATAAAATTTCAGGCATCCACCTTTATTAGGTATAGAGTAATGCTCATATAAAAGAAGGAGTTGTATGACAACTACTCGAATCCACTGCAGTAGACCATAAAAATTGGCCATAAAGTTAAACTACTTTTGGCAAAATCAGACACCAAGCTTCAATAGGTATATGATTAAGCTCATATGGACGGGCGGACGGTTCAGTCGATTGCTCAATCGATTTACTTTTCGATTCGGATCCGATCCATACCTTTGAGTCCTGATCCGATCTACCCTCCTCCTTTTCTGCGTCACAAATGTAATGGCAAATTTGGTATACCCTTTTGACCTATAGTCATGCGGGTATAAAAATACTCTAATTATTTAATTAGAAGTTTAAAAAACATTACATATTTGCTGATTTGCATGACTATTTAATAAATTTGTATTCGTACGTAAGACATTTTTTGTACATTAAATCAAATAAACCTTGTAATTAATCTTAATATTTAGTCATAAAATAACAAATTAATAAAATTATTTGTAACTACTGATATTATTTCAAAAAGCGATTTTCAAAATATTTTATTTAAAAATGTACAAATTATTAGAAAAAATAATTTTAAAAAAACGGAAAATAAACCATTCCTATTTGTTTTGCAACTTTTTACAATTTTTTAATATGCTTCAATAAATTTTAAAAAGGTTTATTTCTCAGATATTATTTATTACAACTATTACACAAATAAATAACAAATGCTTTTGTACTAATATTAGATAAAATAATTTTAATTTAACAAGTAATACTGTAGAAATATTTTCAAAACCAGTTTTTTTCTGTATAATGTGTACATATAGCACAATATTTTTTTACATAATTGTATCTAGATACCAACAGATATATGTATATTAAATATGTATATAACAAGGCACTAATATGATTTAAATATACAATAAGCCTTTTTATTTAATTTTCTCATCTTCACATAAGTAAATACAGTACCGAGCAAAATAAGTTAAAGAAATTAAAATTACATATATTGAATCAAAAAATAACATTAAAAGAAAAATATAATTTTAATTTTCACTATTGTATCGCATTGGTTAGTATTCATTATATTGTTTTCAAATGCTTAAAAAAGGGCATTGTTCACTCTTTTACGCATTTTATTCTGTAGGAGATTGATTTTAATGCACTTATTTCCAGTGGCAAAAAAACACTATTAATGTCAAAACCTGTATAAGTTCCCCATATATGTGCAATCTTATGTATATCAAAGAAAGTAGCTATAAAATTGAAATATAAAACTTAAGCAATGTTTTGCATGAGGATGTATGACAGTTACTTTCTTTGTGTATATTTGTATTATTTCCATGCGTTTAATTTTTTAAGAAGTATTTCTGCTTTGATGGCTCGCTCATTGTGCTGAGCAGGTCGAGCTGCAGTTTCTTCAAATATTTTTTTAACTCAGGAGTTAATTTATCTGTAGCATAGACTACATATGCTAGCTTTTGTACAAAATTTCCGAAAGAAATATTTTATTTGTGTATTATTACCATCTTTTTTCTGTTATAAAATTTTTTTTTAATTATTTATTAATAAACTGCTTCGACAACAATATTCAGAAAAAATCTGAAGCTTTATAGCAGAAAGGTGTCTTAACTACCACGCTATTGATCAGACAAAGTATATATTAAGTATATTATCTTTACATAGAATTTATTGTTAAAATAATATTAATAAAATTTCTATGTAAATAATTATCTGTAAATTCAATAAAAACGAGGAAGAATGTGGCAGAGTAGACTGTGTCAACTCTGGGATACCCGTATGACCGTTATATAAACATTATATCATTTAAAAACATTATTTACTTTTAGCAAAATTTCAAACATATAGCTTTATTAGGTGTAGTGTAATTCTCATATAAAAGAAGGAGTTGTATGGCAGCTACTCGAACCCCCTGCAGTAGACCAACGAGAGTTTGCAGAAACTTTGGCCATTACACTAAACTATTTTTAGCAAAATTTCAGACACCCAGCTTCGTTAGGTATAGAGTAATGCTCATATAAAATAAGAATTTGTATGGCAGCTACTCGAACCCACTGCAGTAGACCAACCTAATTTTGCAGAAACTTTGGCCATGAAACTAAACTACTTTTGCCAAAATTGCAGACACGCAGCTGTAATAGGTACATAGAAATACTCATATAAAAAAAGAAGTTGTATGGCAGCTACCCGAACCAATGGCCCAAAATGGCTTGATTTAAATAGCGATGACGGCTATTGCAAAAAAACGAATTTGCGAAAATTTCAAGATCCTAACTCCCTTGTTGTATGGCAAGATTAGTTTACATTCAAAAGCTAATTTTGCATAAACATCTTAATTAAACTTTAAAGTTCGATTCACCAACGATAATGACTGTAACAAAATTAAATTGTTTATTAAAGATAAAATGTTCCACTTCCAAATTACCTCAACTGTTTTTCCGAAAAATTATTAAATTTCTATATACTATTAAATAATGTTTTAATATTATATGTATAAAAAGTTGAAGTTAAAGTTGCTGTATAATTTTCAATACCAAAATATATTGTATTTACGTACATGAAGGTAGAATTTTTCTCAGACTTACTTTTTTGCGCAAAATTTTTTTTTTATTGTTACAATGTAAATGGTCATGTAGTATTATAGAATTGTAATTGTGACTTGTGTTACTACTAAAAACATATCTTAAAATTTTTGGTACAAGTTGAAAATGCTTCATCTTCTTTAACTTTTAATTCATGAATGTGGTAAATATATGTTTCATTTATATGATTGTATTTCAACGTTAAATTTTAATTTTGTATAGTTTTGAAAGTGCATTGTAAAATTTCCTACGTCTGAAAAAATTATGGTGGTGTTAATCAAACAAAAAAAAAATATATAGGCTTTTATATTAAGGATAAATAACTAGCGCATTTATATTTTATACATTTTATATTATTGAGATATACTCCTACAAAATTTTTAATTTAAATTTTTGGACCAGTTTTAATTTTTGAAAATATTGTATATACATCAGTATTATGTTTATATATTTAAAAATGTAATTATATGCTCGGATATTTTATTACGTGAATCAATCAGATATTTACAAATTTTGATTTATGAAAGGGATTGGCAATTTTTCGGCCTTAGAAAAATTCTACTTCTAAGTATCAACAGATATTTAAAATTTGTTATAATATGGAAGAGGTTGCCGATTTATTGGCCTAAAAAACAATTAACTTTTTAGTACAACAGAACTCTGCCTCTGAACATTATACAATAAACTTCTAATAACATAATTTAATAATCCGAACATACAACAGTTTTATTATTTACTAACATTCTGTCTGTCAAATATATTTTTGTCTAATATTTTAATTAATATTCAATTTTCAAATATTTGGAATGAATTTTTTAAAATGCATATCTTACATTATTAAATAATATTGAGAAGATTTAAATTTAATAATAAAATATGATTTTTTTATATAAGTTTATATATAATTGAGTTTTCAACCCAGCCAAATAGTAGCCAGCAATAAAAAATATTATAAAACAGACGAACAGAGAATTTAAAATATTTAGTCGAACGACAATTTTTATTTAAATTTTAAGATTCACTAAAAAAAGAAAACAGAAAAATAGGGGCAATACAATAACAAATTAAACCCAGGGACTTCTAACATTCTCCTTTTATTATATTTCTCATGGGTTACTTCTTTTTATGATCATCAAACGAAGAAGAAACAATAATTAACTTTTATTAAATTTCATACACTGATCGTTAATCATTTGTACTTTAGTTGAAAGTGACATTTAAAGATTTACTGGTACGAAAAAGATAGAATTTATTTAATATAAAATATTTTGAATATTGTAATTTTTTTCATTTATATTAGTTATTTGAATATTAGAAGATATTTAATAAAACTTGTATTATTAATATTAATGTGATTTCAATTTTGTATACTATAAAATTTACGGAAACCCAGTTATATAACCGAGTAGAAATGATAAACTTCAAAATTTTAATATTTCTTGGTAAGTTTTATTTATTACTTTAATCTATTATACTTTTTAATTTATGTGGTCTTTTAAATTTTTTAGTGTATTTAGTTTTAATTAAAAATTTTGTAATTCGTATACTGTGAGTTAAAATTGTGAACATTGGTTTTTTAAGTTATACAAGAAGAATTTAAATGTTATTTATGTTGATAATTTAGTCTTAGTTACATACTCTACAAGAGTTTTTCAAAAATTTTTTTTGGTATGAATATAATTTTTCATTTTTTTTCTTCGATATAATATTTACATTCATTATTTTATTTGTGGATAAAAGTCTTAGAAAAGAAGAGAGGAACTAACTTTAAAGCGCTATATAGTTATAAACCTTATCCTAAAGTCATATATTTTTTATTGTTTTGTAATTTTCTACTTAAAAATTTGAAATAAGATTAATACATAAATGGTATAAGATTTATATTTGATTTTTTATATTTTATATATGACATTGTAAACTTTTATTTTTGATTTTTAAATATAAATATAAATTTAAAGTTATTAAATTTTTTTTAACTCTTTGAAATACTCAAATGCAATGCCTTTAATTTTCTACTATACTAGTAAACGACACGTACATAGTTTTTATTGGAACATAATTAAAGAAAAATTTAAATAATTCAAGGAAAAATTAAATTATAATTTTAATAATATATTTATTTATTATTAATTATATATAATTTAACAACAAAACCTAAAGGTTGTTCCAACTAAAAACCAAGATTAACATAAAATAAATTATACATACAAGAAAATAGTAAATATTGCGTGATATAATAATATTCCTTTGGCTATTTGGCATTTGGACTTCTTACATCAAATACTTTCAACTAATTTATAATTACAATATTATTTATTTTTTGTTCAACTTGGTTTTTAGTTGGGATTAACCCTTTAGGTTTTGTTGTTAAATTATATATAATTATTTTTAGCTCTTACTTAGTTTATTTATTAGTACTGTTTTTGTATTTTATTTATTTTATTTTTTATTTTTAAATTATTAATTATATATTATTTATTTTATACCGACGTTTCGGAAAAGATTTGTTCAATTTTCACGATTGCTTTTATTTTAATGATATATAGTACGGAAACTAAAGTTTACAATTATTTCCAATTATTGTTGTTATTTTTCTTTTTTGTTTTGTATTTTTTGTCTCTTTATTAAAAGAAAGTTTGACACACATACAAAAAAGAAGAACAAATTAGAACAAAAAATAAAACAATAGTCAAAATAGTAAGAAGCATATAGAAATATTTAACATTTGATATATTTTCTAAAAAAATAACAAAAAAAAATTAAAATAAAAAGTGTATAAACAAAAATATACACATGTCGGTATATATATACATACATTGTTTGTTTTACAAGAGGGTTGCGTTTTTTTCAGGTAAAAACCCGTCATAAATTTTACGGTCACGTGGTTCAAAGTTGTGGCTTATGAATCTAATATTATACGCCGACTTTCTGTGTAAATGTAATTCATTTTCGGTTACAACTCGCAGCTCAATCTAACTTTTATAGGCGCCGATTTATATCTTTCTTTTTTTTTGTTTAGCTTAAAATGCTTAATGAACAAGGAGATTAAATTTTTTTTATATTTTTTTTTCCGTTTTTTTTTATCTTAACAAGTGAACTAGAATTAAAATTCTGGTGAAAAAAAATAAGAAAATAAAAAATTTTGTTTATACAGTAGCTTTCATTTATAACGAACTTGGTTTTACCAATATTATGTTTACAACGACAGTAAAGTAAAAAACAAACAAGTGATGAAAAAAAACCAAGGTTTTTTAAAAAAGCACATTTTCAAAATACTATAGTGTTTCATACTTAGTATTTTATCGGAATATAATGTTGAAGCTTCAATGTTAACGTTTAATTTACGAAATATATACGTTGGTGACTAAAGTTACTACTTACTTATAAAAACCGTAATTTTTTTAATTTTTAAGTCCTAATAGTCCCTCTATGGGGAAGGTTGCTCAATTTCTCAAGGATCTAATCCTCACTACCCCCTTCCCCCAACTTTTTTAGGTTCAAGGAATTAAATTGTGAATTCTATCAAAATTTGGAATTTTATTTAGAATTTTACTATATAAGCAAAAATGGTTAAAACTGACAGACACTTTCTTCAATTTAAAGAACCGCTTTTAAATTTTAGAAAATCTTTTAACATATGATAAAGTATAATGTTGGACCTTAAAATTTTGTATATTAACAAAAAAAATTTTAACAGGTATTAAAGTTACAGGTGTTTAAAAATAGCAAAATTTCAATTTTCGAGCCCTTACAAAAAAATTTGTTAACCGACTCCTATTAATTTCTGAAGTTCTAACTTCTCCCAAAATTTCAAGACCCCAGCTGGAACCGTTTAGAAGATATGTGGGGCCAAAAATTTTGCAAAAATTCCCTACTCCCCACTACTCCCCTTCCCACAACTTTTTTAGGTTCAAGGAATTAAATTGTGAATTCTATCAAAATTTGGAATTTTATTTAGAATTTTACTATATAAGCAAAAATGGTTAAAACTGACAGACACTTTCTTCAATTTAAAGAACCGCTTTTAAATTTTAGAAAATCTTTTAACATATGTTAAAGTATAATGTTGGACCTTAAAATTTTGTATATTAACAAAAAAAAATTTTAACAGGTATTAAAGTTACAGGTGTTTAAAAATAGCAAAATTTCAATTTTCGAGCCCTTACAAAAAAATTTGTTAACCGACTCCTATTAATTTCTGAAGTTCTAACTTCTCCCAAAATTTCAAGACCCCAGCTGGAACCGTTTAGAAGATATGTGGGGCCAAAAATTTTGCAAAAATTGAGTTTTGCATAATGGTAAATTTTAGTACCGTATGGCAACCCTAAACATTTATCTTTTAAAAATTTATAAAGTTTATAAAACCAGCTATCTTATGCCGTTTTCAGATTGAAAATACACCTTATAGAACTCTTGTTATAACAATTTGAATATAGAGCGGGCGGTTAAAAGAGCGGGTGGGGCTACAGAAAAAAATTCTTCTACGAAATAATTTTTTTTGTAATACCTACTCGTGGTTAAAATTTCTGTACTCTATTTCAAACGATGTAAAAGTTTTTGTAAACATACGGACATATAGACAGACGGACGGACGGACGGACAGAGTGAAACTATATAAGCACATTTTTACAAAATTTTTTGAAAATGTGCTAAAATTTGCATATATCATAATATTTAATCGGCTTATTTTTTCCCATACAAATATAAACATCCTTTTTCCGGAAAAACTATAAGACCAATTTTAATGAAACAACAACCAAAAGAAGGTTTTTTTTTGTTTTCATAGGACAATGATATTTTTTTTTTATAGAATATTGCGTTTTTTCAGGTGAAAACCCGTCTTTAATTTAACTTAATTTTGAATTTAACGGTCACGCGGTTAAAAGTTGAGGCTTATGACTCTAACATTATGCGCCGACTTTCTGTGTAAATGTAATTCATTTTCGGTTGTAACTCGCAGCTAAATCTAAATCAAAAGATTATAGGCGCCGACTTATGTATATCTTTCTTTTTTTTTGTTTAGTTCAAATGTTCAATGAACAAGGAGATTTAATATTTTTTAAAAACTTTTTTTTTTTTTGTTTTTGTTTTTTCTTTATCTTAAAAAGTGAAAAAAAAAAATGAGTTCTGTTCGAAATGAAAGCAATACATTTGGTTTATACAGTAGTTTTCATTTATAACGAACTCGGTTCAATTTTAATTATAATAAACTTTACACTTTTTGCCAAAGAATTAAATTTTACCTAAAAATGGAAGTTTTTTATTACATTGATATTTCTTTTATTTAAACTTATTATATTAAATTATGTTGCTTAGCGATTAATTAGGTGTTGTTAATTTAGTTTTGAATATAAAAAAAAATTCACAATAAAATATACAAAAAAAAATTTCAATAGAAGAAAAAGCACTACACATAGGCTGACACATCAAATAAAATTCTAGCAAATGAGTTCGAAGTGTCCATTCTAGAATCAGCACATTCTACAATGTTCAGATTCAAATTCTTTTAAAACGACATTCGTTTATTACAACGAATATTTTTCGTCCCACCATAGTCGTTATAACCGAAAAGCACTGTATATTGTTCGCAATTTATTATAATACAGTACTACAAAAAAAAAAATTTTTGTAAATCGTAAATTGTTGTTGCTTTTTGTTAAGTTTTTTGTACAATAAAAAATTAAATAGTTAGGTACATGAATTTACATGTGAGCAACCGAACAACTGGAACCTCGGATTTAAAAATTGGCAAAGCGAAAAATAAAAATAGAAAATTTAAAATAATATTTTTGTAAAATATTTGTTTATTAAAAAATACCTATAATACGTTTGCAGAAACATAAAAAAGAAATAATATTTCTTAAGAAAAATGATTTGTTCCTTATGAATCAACCAAATTCAGCATGAACGGCGGTCAGTTTCTGTCAAAAAATTTTGAAATAAGTAGTTAAGTATATAAAAAAATTTACATGAAAGCATAAGCGACGTACTGTACCTCGGAGTTTAAAAATTTAAAAATTGACAAAGCATATAAAAATATTGTAATTGTTTTTTCTTTTGTTGCTACGATTAAATTTTAAAAATCAAATATTTTAAAATAATATTTTTTTTAAATAATTTTTTTTAAAACATATTCAAAATAATTGAAAATACCTACAATATCTTTGCAAAACTAAAAAAATTATCTTTCTTAAAAAAAATTATTTGTTCCTTAGGTCCCAACCTAAATAAAAGCGTACGGCGTATAATTGCTGTCAAAAAATTTAGAAATAAGTAGGTACATAAATTTACACGACAGCAGCCAAAGTACGCGTAACGCGATGTACTGTATCTCGGATTTTTAAAATTAACAAATATTGACAAAATGTATAAAAATATTATTACTGGTTTTTCTTATATTTCTAATATTATGTTTTAAAAAATAATATTTTTTCACAATATATTTTATTAAAAAATATCTAATATTCAAAATACCTATATTACGAAATTAAAAAGATTTTTTGTAGGTACTAAATTAAAACATTAAAATAAATATTTTTTGATAAATAACGTACGCGCGTATCGATTTACCGATAATTGAAAATAATTATAAAAATAATTGAAAACTTTATTTCACATTTTCAACATCGAATAATGTTATTTTATAATAAAAGAAACTATTTTTAGTTTGACTTTGACAAAACGAACGAATTTTATATATCAAAAAGTGTACATGAAGATTAGATAGGCGTAGTTTGTAAATGAAACGCTAATTTTTGTTTCAGGAGTACATAATTGTCAGATTATTCGTCATATATACAGGGTGTCCGGGACTCAAGTACGCGCACTGCACTCAGTGATTGGGGGCATTAAAACAAACAAAAAATTGTATCGGAGGGGAGGGTCTATTGTGGACCCTTTTCGAGATATGAGGGATTAAAAATTTAACGAGACTTTTCATAAAAAAATCAATAACTTTTGAACAGCTTCCTGTAGAGAGATAAAAAAAATCTATTTTATAGAGTAAGTTGTCAACTTTAATTTTTGTGTACTAATAATTCCCATATACCCAACAGTTACAAAGTTATGAAGGTTCAGCTCAAAGCTGACAACTTACTCTACAAAATAAATTTTTTTTTATCTCTCTACAGTGTTCAAAAGTTATTAATTTTTTATGAAAAGTCTCCTTAAATCTTTAATCCCTCATATCTCGAAAGAGGTCCACAATAGACCCCCCTCCACTACAATTTTTTGTTTGTTTTAATGCCCCCAATCACTGAGTGCAGTGCGCGTACTTGAGTCCCGGACACCCTGTATATTTGATATTTTAAAACTACCTATCATTTAAGAAGTTAATTATATTTAATAGTATTTAAATATTAATAAAGTGAAAAAAGTAAGGTTTATTGCTGATATAAATATAAAGAATTTTTTTTAAAATGGAAGGGGGCAAGTGCTTATTGGTTATCAAATAAAAAATATGTTTTAACATAACCTATTCAAGTGAATTTTAATTAAAGCCATTGCCGGAAATTATTTATCTACTCTGTCACATACTCTTTTACAAGATCCGGTGTAGCTTACAGTAGTTGAGAGTAAAAAAGAGTTTACTTCTCATAAAGAAACGCAAGAATTACGTGATTTACACAAGTTTAACATAAAAAAAACAATTTATGTTAATATTAAAAGTAAGTACTTTATTAAAAGTATATAATATAATGATTGATTAATTTAATTTGTTCCAGGTTTAAATAATAAAATTTGTGTTAATTAAGCTATTTTTACAATTGTGAAATTTGATATAATTAGAATAAAAAATGTACAATATTTAAATAAGCTGTTTATTAATTGGTTTTGATGGGAAAGTGTTTTGAAAACTACGTTATGTTTGAAAACTACAGTGTTTGAAAACTATTCTCATTAATAAAGGTAAGCTGTTGAATTTTCGGTTGACCTCGGTATGTGTTTTTGTTAGTATATGCATGTGCAACATACATAACTCCTCTTCCATTAGTTTCAGGTTACGGTCAAATAAATTGTGGTTGTGTAATTATTGCGGAGTTTTGACTTCTGGCATTGTATGGGTTTCGTGAATGTTTTGTTTATATAAATTTGAAGAAATCCCAGTAGTGTGATAAAAAGTACTAATACGACTGTTATTAAAATGTAAATGTTGTTTTGTAGAGTATTTAGCTGACGTAAGTATGTTATTTTACGCGTGCCAAATTGAAAATTGTCAAGTTGCTTTTATTTTGTGTTATTATGTATAAATGTGATATTGATTTCATTAAGAGCTATTGGATGTATATTAATTTCGTCCCAATACTGTTTTGCTAAAGTTGAACATGTTATACCGTTTATTTCAATTTTACAATTTTCGAAGTGTATCAGCTTATTGCCCTTTATTTGTTGAATATTTGGTTTGCATGTTGTTGTTATGGTGGTGTGCAGTGCGGGATGTTTACAAGTATAATGAAATTTTATTCTAGTTGGTAGATTTCCACAGAATTTTCGTTTTCTTGTATTTCATAGTTTGCTGATCGGGTTTTTATTAAATTTCCAATGCAATTTAGTCCATAAGTAGATTCTACATGTAACTGTTCGTCACATAAGTATGTGCCTTCGATTTTTTGACATTTTTCATTAAAATATTGCAAAGTGTTACCATTTGTTACAAGATATGGTTGTGTAATTAGTTGTTTAGAATTGTTAATTGGAAGGGTTATTATGTGGTATTAGGAATAGGATATTTTTGAAATGATAGGTATCTGAACATTGAAAATTATATGTGTATTATAATAAGCCTGAATATTTAATAATTCGTAAAGTTGTTCTGTAGATGTTATAGTAAAATTTTGTTCGATAAAATTTTGAAGTATTTCTGAGAGCTCTATTGGGTTTAGGATTTATTTAGGTATAATATTAAGTTTCGCTAGGATCATGGCAATATTACTCTGGTGATTGTTCAATAAGTCATTATGATAGTTTCAGATAATTTCGTTCAGATATTGTATTTTTTTGAAAATATATTCTTTGCGTCTGATACTATTTTCTATTCTGTCTTGTAAATCGTTTATATTTTCTGGAATAGTTTGTTGTTGTTTTAATTAACTGAATGTTCTATAACTGTTGTGGCGGAAAAGATTCGTAAGAATTCCTCAATTTGAGCTAGACTTTTTCTATATTGTTCGAGTCTTTTTACGTGAAGAAAGTTAGTATGTCCTTGTATAAGTTTAGCGGGTTCGAGTTTCATAGGTAGTATCCCGTTATTCTGTATTAGGTCCTGTATCTCTATTATCTGTTCTATTGTTATTCTGAAATTTACGTTTAGTTTTTATTTTACTTTTGTGAAATTCTTGGTATTTGCGGGTAATGAGGGTAATATAATTATTTGATCTAACTTTATTTTTTGAAAATCTGGGTTTTAATTTTTTCCTGCGGTTTTCTTATCTAAAAATTGTATCACTTTCTTCAAAGTAAGGAGGATCATTTCCATTCTAATTTAAATTTTAAATGTTTCTGTTAGTTTTTTGTTCAAGTCGTTGTTTTTTTGAAGAGAAGAATTGGGTTCGAAATTCGTTAAGTATGTTTAGGTATTCGTGGAAATTTTGGTGATTAATTTTTTCAAATTGATGGGTTTTACCGTAAAATACTTCAAAAGGAGTATGTTGCGTACTAGAATGGATTGGATTATTATCAGTGATTAATGTTTCTGAAAGGATTTCATCATGGTTTCTATTTTGTAGTTTATGACTCTGAATATTTCTGTTAGAGTAGAGTGTAGTCTTTCTACAGGTGAATTGCTACTACTCTGTTGTATAGACGTATGATAAAGTTCTATTGAATATTGGTTACAACAATTTTTAAATATTGTAGAAGTGAATTCTAGAGCGGAATCAATAACCAACTTTTTTTGGTATACCGTGTAGGCTTATAAAATGTTTAACATGTTTATAATAATAAATATCCATATGAACAATATCTAATGGTTTGTTTGGAGTCTTGGGAACCATATGTTTAATAATCGGTGGGTTACGATAATATTTCATGGTTTGACAAATCTCACAATTATTTATAATTTTCATAATTTTATTTTTCATTAATGGAAAAAAATATTTTCTTTTTAAGTGTAGTAATGTTTCTGTTATTCCGCGGTGATTAATGTTAGAGTGGTACTGGTTTATAATATGGTCTTGTTCGTCTTCGTTCAGTACGTCTTCTAAAATTTCCATTCATCTTATTATTTTGAAAATTTTTGATTGGCAAGATTTTAAATGTGTCGTCATCAATATAAATAACATTTTATTTATAGGGTGCTAAAAATTTTTTTAATATATCAGTTATGGTTGATTCATTTGGGCGATTTAGTTTAATGATTCTTCTTTGCTTATTTTTAAAAGCAATTTTAGTGAGGAGTGGTTAGTGTCTGATTTTTCGATTATTACCTGTAATGAGAATTCGTTTAATGGTCTCTCGGATATAGATCATCCATCACTTATCACTTATATCTTCTAAGGCTGAGTGTGCTGTAGCTCCGCAAGAGTTTCATTTATATTCCTTTTTTGTAAACAATTCCGTACTCATACTCTTCCAACTTAATGCGTCAATGCACTAAACTTGAGTTAGGATCCTTTAGACTCATAATCCAAGTTAGTGGTTTATGCTCTGTCACGATTTGGAATTTCCTTCCAAAAAGGTAAGGTCGGAAATATTTCGTAGCCCAAACTATGGCTAGATGTTCTTTTTCTATTGTTGAGTAATTTATTTCCGACTCGGTAAGAGGACGTAAATTGCTGGCGTCCGTTGTTAGTATAAATGATCTTTCAAAATCGGGATATTGTAAAATTGGATCATTTATCAACAATTGTTTGCAAAGTTCAAACGTTTTTAAAAAATTTTCATTGTGGACTACATTTTTATTCTTTTTAAGACATTCAGTCAATGGTTTTGTTAGTTTAGAAAAATGTTATATAAATTTCCTGTAATAACCTAAAAGTCCTAAAAAGCCTTTTATGTCCTTTTGGGTCTTAGGTAAGTGAAATTTTTTTATTGCTTCTATTTTCAAGGGATTGAGTTTCATGCCTTCAGTTGTTACGACATGCCCAAGAAATTCTGTACTTTTAAATTTGCCCTTTTCAAAGCACTAAATACTTTTTTCAGATTCTCCATATGTTGTTGTAAGGATGTAGATTACACTATGATATCGTCCAAGTAGACGAGACATATTGTTCCTTGCAATTCTTTAAGGACATTATCCATGGCCCGTTGGAATATGCTAGGTACGTTTTTTAAGCTAAAAGACATGCGAACATATTAAAAATATCCACATTCTACCGTAAATGCTTTATTTTATAATCTTTTAATAATCTTGAGTTTTTAGTTCAGTTTATATATATTTTTTTTAAAATAGTTAATTTGTTAAACACTTAAATTTATTCGATTACCCGTCGAAAGTTTTAGTTGATTTATATTTTTATTAATTTAATTCCATTAAACATTTTTTTATGAACTTTATTTATTTTAATGGTTTTTTATTAATTTAATTAAAATTTTAATTTTTTGAATTTTTCGATAATCCTTCGAATTAATATTTCACATGAAAAAAAATCTTTCGAAATTTACTTTTTCACTGATACCTCGAGGATCGTCACCTGATCCTACTGACTGCGCCAATTACGTGATTTACACAAGTTTAACATAAAAAAAACAATTTATATTAATATTAAAAGTAAATTCTTTATTAAAAGTATATAATATAATGATTGATTAATTTAATTTGTTCCATGTTTAAATAATCAAATTTGTGTTAATTAAGCTATTTTTACAATTCTCAAATTTGATATAATTAGAATAAAAAATGTACAATATTTGAGTAAACTGTTTATTAATTGATTTTGATTGGAAAAGTGTTTTGGAACTGTTGTCATTAATATAGGTTAGTTGTTGAACTTTCGGTTGACCTCAGCATGTGTTATTGTAAGTATATGCATGTGCAACATGCATATCGACTCATGACCATACATAAAAATATAGTTTTGTCATTAAAAAACTTATGTTAATAAACTAGACAAATATGTATAAAGTAAACTATAGAATTCAGAACCATTTTTTGCATGCTTTTCAGGACATAAGATAGGCATACATTTGTAATAAAAATTTCAGATTTTATTATTGAAATGTAGTTTCTACTTACCTATGTAACTATTAAATTTAAAAATGTAATAAGCAGCGGAAAAATTTATCAATAGTTAAAACTTACTCTTGGATTTATTGAAAAACTTTTTTTTATGTAGTTGTTTTTTTTATATCTATGTAGGTATGTTATAAATTTTAAAATTGAAATTTAAAAACAAAATCTCGACTTCTGTCAACTTGACTAATATTTTGTACTTCTGGCAGCTTCAATATAATATAATACTAAATCTTAATTTATGAACAACTATATGTTAAATTTTGTTGTACATATTTTGAGCTTTTTAATTAGGATACAGAATACAAACAACATAGTTCAAATCCTACTAAAATGTTTAGAAAAAATTACAGTATTCTAATTTTCTATATGGCGGCATAAAGTAACTATAAACATAGAGTATTCACGTAGAACAACATAGTTAGACATGTTTTTTTATTTCGCAAAATCAACTTTATCGTATTTTAGTTTATTATTATTTTAATTTTTAGTTTTTTTTATTTTTTTGTTTGTATGTCAATCGATGTGTTTACATTTGTATATATTTCTTCTCTTTTTTTTTTTTTTTTTTTGTATGTACATATATCATATCAATCGCTGTATCACTCATGTACGCATTTTGTGTATATTTTGATTATAAAATAAAAAAATATTGATAGAAAAAGTAGAATGAAATTTCTTTTTTTTGCTTTATATTTTTTTACTTGCATTATTCCAAATCTTTCAAATCGTTAGAAAATAATTCCATAAATTGTCTTCTAATAATCTAATGTACCTCTGTATTTTAAATTTTCGTTAGTTTAAAATAGGTGTGTAAAATTTTTTTATAATTTTTAAGTTTTTAATTACTAAAAAAATATAATTAAAAATGTTTGTTTATCTTATTGAAAATTTGTTTTATTATTTTATTATTTAACTTAGAATTCTAAAAGGGAAAAAGCCGGGTAAAATATATTATGGAAAAGTATATAAATAAGCTTTCAAAATTCATATTACATTCGGCATAAAAAACCCTTTAAGTATGTAAATACACATTATAAAATATGCTTATGTATGTATTTTACGATGTCTTTTGTTCTGCCGGAACCATAATCAGAAAAACTACTAATTTCATCCAGTGTACTATTATAGTATAGCCTTGTAATGGCCGATGAAATCATCGAATACCAATACAGCAAACCTTTCAATTAAATCTTTTTCTGAGAATATAATGCCTAAATCGTTTATATTTTTGTCGTTGAGACAAAACATCTATTAAGGGAACTAAAATGGGGCAAATTAAGCTTTACTTCATTTCTCAAAAATTTCTAACCCTTTTGGTAAATTAAAATGAATATTTATTACTACGTTTTTTTCATCTTTGGACCATTTACTAACACTTTTAAAATTCATTTTTAAAAATTGTTTGGTTTCGATACGCAAGTGAAACTGCCTATTAATAATGCTACATAAAGATAAACCCTGTTTTTCTTTTTTTAGCACATTTTCAAAAAATTTTGTAAAAATGTGCCTATATAGCTTCACTCTGTCCGTCCGTCTGTCCGTCCCTTTTTACCTACGGCTGACTAAAAAATATCAGAAATGGGTAGGTATTGCAATAAAAATAATTTAATGTTAAAACGAAAGTTTCAATAAGTGTCAAAGATTTTTCTTAATTTTAACTTTGTCCGTCCGTCCGTATGTTTACAAAAGCTTTTACACCGTTTGAAATAGAGTAAATAAATTTTAACCACGGGTAGATATTACAAAAAAAATTATTTCGTAGAACAATTTTTTTCTGTAGCCCTACCGGTTACGGAGCTAGAGGCCCCCAAAGTTGGAAAAAGTCCTATTTTCAAATTGTTATAGCAAGAGTTTTGTTAAGTGTATTTTCAATATGAAATCGACAAAAGATAGCTGGTTATATATGATTCACAAAAATATAAAGCTAAAATATATAGGATTGCCATAAGGTACTAAAATTTACCATTAAGCTAAACTCAACTTTTGCAAAATTTTAGGCCCCATATATCTTCTAAACGGTTCAAGCTAGGGTCTCGAAAGCAAGCTATAAGGGCTCGAAAATTGAAATTTTGCTATTTTCAACCACCTGTAACTTTAACACCTGTTAAAATTTTTTTTTACAAATATACAAAATTTACAGCTGCAGCATTAGATTTCAACATTATGGTAAAGGTTTTTCTTAAATTTGAAAGGGTCTCTTTAAATTGAAGAAATTGTTTTTAGTCTAAACCATTTTTGGTTAGATAATAATATTCTAGGTAAAATTCCAAATTTTGTTGGAGTTCAAAATTGATTTCCTAGAACCGAAAAAATTGGAAGGGTGAGTACAGGAGGGGGTGGGCAGATCCATCATAAGTTTGCTAAGCAAAAATTTGGGAACCTTCCCAATTGAAGGGCTACTAGGTCTTCAAAATTAAAACTTTTATGTTCTTATAAAACAATAACTTATTCACCATTGTAAGTTTTTCCAAAATTAAACGTTAACTTTGAAGCTCCAACATTATATTTTGAACTTCTTAACAGGTTTTTTGAGTGAATTGGAGTTATATTTTAAGTATTTCACTATTATTCATGAAATAACTAAATTATGTTATCATAACATACATTTTTATAAAAATAAATGATAAAATTCTCAGTAAGAAACCGTATATAATTTGGAAAATGTGCTTTTTAAAAACCCTTGGTTTTTTTTCCTCACTTGTTAATTTTTGCCTTAACTTTTTATTTTGATTTTTTAATGTTTTTTTTTTAAATTAAATTTTGTTTCTTAAAGAAATCTAACCTTTTAAGAACTGTCGAATACTTTTTTAAATAATAATCTGCACTCCTCTAAAATTTCAAACAATTTCTGCAAAACAAACTTTTTTATCTGCCGAGACAGTTTAAAAATTTTCAAAAAGTACATTAAAATTTCTTACATTTTTGTTAGAAAAGCATTTAGTGCTTGAATTAAAAAAAACAACAATAAAAATATTAAATAAAATTTTTTAAAAGGAAATCGTCCAACTTGATAAGGAAATATAAACAATTGTACATACATCGATTGACAAACAAACAAAATAAAAAGGAAAATAAAGCAAAGAAATAATCGCAATTTGATTTTACTATGTATACCAAAAATACGGTCATCTTTTTACGATAATGCGGTGATTTCAAACACCGTATTGGGGTGATTTCAAATCAACAAATTACATTTTATGTTCTAGCTAGATGAATATTCTATGTATATAATTTCTTTATGATGGCGGACAGCATTAACTCGAATTTTGGCTACTTGACCAAAGTATATATATTGTTCGTAATTTCACTTGGTCATGTGACCAAACATTTTCTTGCTAAATTTTACTCTTCCCACACAAACATATGCAAAAATTTATTCAAATTGTTGAAAGTAGATAGTAGAATATTTATAATAAGAATATTTCATAATAATAAGACAGAAAATTATAAAAAACGAGGAAGAGTGTAGTAGAGTAGACTGTGTCAACTCTGGGATACCCGCATGACCGTAACATATACATTATATCATCCCGTTAATTACTTTTGGCAAAATTTCAAACATTCAGCTTTATCAGGTGTAGAGTAATGCTCATATAAAAGAAGGAGTTGTATGGCAGCTACTCGAACCCTTTGCAGTAGACCAACCAAATTTTGCAGTAACTTTGGCCATTACAGCAAACTATTTTTGGCAAAATTTCAGACACCCACCTTCATTTGGTGTAGTGTAATACTCATATAAAAGAAGGAGTTGTATGGCAGCTACTCGAACCCTCAGCAGTAGACCAACCAAATTTTGCAGTAACTTTGGCTATTACACTAAACTATTTTTTGCAAAATTTCAGACACCCAGCTTCATCAGGTGTAGTGTAAAGCTCAGCCTTTTACTAGATTTTGGTGAGCGATAACATTTATTTTCAGTTTCAGCACTTTTAAAACCGCATCACAAATATTTAATAATATATTTACCCATTTTTCACATAATCTCGTATAAATATGTAAGTATTTTAAATATTTGAAAAATTTACTATTGCTAAGATTAATTCGTTTAAAATATTTTAACACCATGTACTAAACTAAAAAAATTTTCAAACGAGACCGCCACTATATATTTTTAATTGCTAAGATTAATTCCTTTAAAATATTTCAACACCATGTACTCAACTAAAAAAATTTTCGAGAACGAAACCGCCACGATATACACACGCGATTTCAATTTTAGTTATTTCAATTCCTATACCAGATACATTATACTCATTCATAGACAATTTTCTAAGAGACATCCTTTAAAATTATATTACAAAAATACAGTGTTGTTTTTTTTTTCATACATGTATTTCATATACAAAGTGAAAGTGAAACAAAAATTTATTGTATATGCTTATATAGAGTTTTTTATTGTAAAAAATGTATTAGGTTTAGTAAAAGTTTGGTAAAAGAGAGAGAACCTACTTCTTAACAATAGATGTACTTTGTACTTGACTTCAGTAATATGTATATGCTAAGAAATATAATCAAATTTTCAGAACATTATATATTAGAACAATATTTATATTTAGAATTTTAATTTATAACCTACACCTGTGGAATAGGTAAAGGGGTATACTAACTTTGGTATGGTGTTTGTAACCACCTAAAGGAAGCGGGCTAGATATGGAAAAGTATATATATTTGTGATAAACGTGACGTCCTGAGTCGATATAGCCATGTCCGTCCGTCCGTCCGTAGGCACGATAACTCAAAAAAAAAATGGAGCTATCTTGATGAAATTTTAACTATAGGTTACTAGGACTGAAAGTACGGCGGAGATTGCAAATGGGCAAAATCGGCCAATGGATTCGGATTCTGGACCTTCTAATCGGTCCAAGGGCTAACGAACATATATAAAAATCATGATAACTCAACAACTAATGACGCTATCTTCATCAAATTTGTGCTGTAGGTTACTAGTAATGAGACTAAAGCGGGGATTGCGTATTGTCGAGATTGCACCATGGGTTCGGAATCTAGAACTTTCTGATCGAATTTAGGCCAAACGAGCATAAGTCCGAAACCAATGAAGATAGCACCTCCAAATTTGGTACCAGGGTGTCCCTTCCTATTTCCTTGGTGTCCTTGAAATTTGGGCCCCATTGGAGTAGTGGGTCGGGGACCAGCCACACATTTCTGAAGACCTTAAAGCATATCTTTAAAATTAATAAAGACTTAATAAAATAAAAACAATAATAAATAAAAATATGTAGAAGCTTTAAATTTGGCACAGAGGTGTTTTTTACTATTTCTTGTGTGTCCCCCTAATTTGGGATCTATTGGAGTGGTGGTTCAGTACCCCTCTTAGACCTCCCAAGGTTTAAAAGCTTATAATCGAAATTACTAAAAATGGTAAATTAAAATTAATATAGAACGTTCCACTTGTGTACAAGGGTTAACTATTATTTAAAGTACAGCGCGGACTGCATTTGGGCGAAATCATCCCAAGGGTTCGGATTCTGGACCTTTTAATCGATCGAAGGGCTAACGAACATATATAAAAAAATCACGATAACTCAACAGCTAATGATGCTATCTTTATAAAATTTGTGTTGTAGGGTACTGGTAATGAAACTACGGCGGTGATGAAACTCGTAAGGTGGGGTATGGACAATAGGTTCTGAACTTAGAACTTTTTGATCGAATTTAGGCAAACGAGCATAATTCCAAAACCAATTAAGATAGAACATCCAAATTTGGTATCAGGGTGTCTCTTTCTATTTCCTTAGTGTTCTTGAAATTTGGGACCAATTGGAGTAGTGGGTTGAGGACCAGCTACACAGTGCCGAAGACCTTAAAGCATATTTTCGAAATTAATAAAGATAGTAACTTCAAACAAATTTAGAAGTTTCAAATTTGGCACATGGGTACTCTGTACTTTTTCCTGCGCGTTCCCCTAATTTTGGATCAATCAGAGTGTAGGTTCAGTATAATACTTTAGCTATATTCAAAGGTACTTACTGCATTTATTTAAATTTATTGTTATATTTAAATGAACTATATGAAAAGTTCTAAATTTGTAATTGTATTTTAGATCATAATATTTAATCGGCTTATTTTTTCCCATACAAATATAAACATCCTTTTTCTGGGTAAACTATTTGACCAATTTTAATGAAACAACAACCAAAATAAAGGTGTTTTTTGTTTTCATAGGACAATGATATTTTTTTTTAAGAATATTGCATTTTTTCAGGTGAAAACCCGTCTTTAATTTAACGGTCACGCTGTTAAAAGTTAAGGCTTATGACTCTAATATTATGCGCCGACTTTCTGAGTAAAAGTAATTCATTTTCGGTTGTAACTCGCAGCTCAATCAAACTATTATATGCGCCGACTTATGTCTTTCTTTTTTTTGTTTAGTTCAAATGTTCAATGAACAAGGAGATTGAAACTTTTTTAAAATTTTTTTTTTGTTTTTGTTTTTTTTTTCTTTATCTCTCTAAAATTCCAGTGAAAAAAAATGAGTTCTGTTCGAAATGAAAGCAATACATTTGGTTTATACAGTTGTTTTTATTTATAACGAACTCTATTCAATTTTAATTATAATGAACGTTACACTTTTTGCCAAAGAATTAAATTTTACCTAAAAATGTATTTAAACTTATTATATCTAATAATGTTGCTTGATGATTAATTTATTAATTTTATATTTATTTTTGATAAAAAAAAATCCTAATAACGCATTAAAAATACAATCAAAATTTCATTAGAAGAGAAATCAGTATACATAGGCTTGAGGCTGACACATCAAATAAAATTCTAGCAAATGAGTTCGAAGTGTCCATTCTAGAATCAGCACATTCTACAGTGTTCAAGTCTTATACTAATTTTTCAAAATTCACACCATTATTTTAAAACGACACTCGTTTATTACGACGAATATTTTCCGTCTCATCATGGTCGTTATAACCGAAAAGTACTGTACTTTGTTTTCGTTTGCTTAAAAATTTTGTTTTTAAAATCGTATATTGTTGTTACTTTTTGTTAAGTTTTTTGTAAAATATAAACCGACTTCTGAAATATAGTTGCCATTACGTTTGAGAGTAATAATATTTAAAAAGTATATGAACCTATTTGAAAAAAAATAACAAATAATCTTTCTTAAAAAAATAATTTGTAATTTAAATGATTTGTTACTTAGGACCTAACCAAAATCAACGCGTACGGTGCATAATTTCGGGAATTTCTATAAAATTTTGAAATACATAGTTAGGTACGTGAATTTACATGTGAGCAACCGTAATACGCGACGTACTGGTACCTCAGATTTAAAAATTGACGAAGCGAAAAATAATAGAAAGATAATAGAAAATTTAAAATAATATTTTTGTAAAATTTTTGTTTATTAAAAAATATAATAAAGTCTATTATAAAATATAATATGTTTGCAGAAACATAAAATAGAAATAATATTTCTTAAGAAAAATGATTTGTTATTTATGGATTAACCAAATTCAGCATGTACGGTGTTCAGTTTCTGTCAAAAAATTTTGAAAAAAGTTGTTATGTAAATAAATTTACATGAAAGCATACGCGACGTACTGTACCTCGAAATTTTAAAATTGACAAAGCGTATAAAAATATTGTAATTGTTTTTTCTTATGTTGCTACGATTAAATTTTAAAAATAAAATATTTTAAAATAATATTTTTTTAAAATAATTTTTTTTAAAACATATATTCAAAATAATTGAAAATACCAACAATGTGTTTGCAAAAAATCTTTCTTAAAAAAATAATTTGTAATTTAAATGATTTGTTCCTTAGGGCCTAACCAAAATCGACGCTTATGGTGTAGGTATAATTTCTAACAAAAAGGTGTAATTACATAAGAATAACTTACTGTACCTCGAATTTTTAAAATTTAAACATTGACAAAGCATATAAAAATGTTATTGTTTTTTCATATGTTGTTATTGTTCCAAAGTATTTAAAAATACCTATATATTTTTTTAAAAAATACATTACATATATGTATTCAAAATAATTGAAATACCTATAATATGTTTGCAGAAACAAAAAAATTACATTTCTTAAGAAAAATTATGTGTTCTTTAGGGATCAACCAGAATAAATGTGTACGGCGAGCAGTTTCTGTCAAAAAATTTTGAAATAAGTAGGTATGTTATGTACTGTACTTCGGAATTTAAAATTTTAAAATTTGACAAAACGTATAAAAATATTGTAATTGTTTTTTCTGATGTTGCTACGATTAAGTTTTCAAAATAAAATATTTTAAAATAATATTTTTTTTTAAAAATAGCATACATTCAAAATAATTGAAAATACCTATAATATGTTCGAAAAAAAAAAAACAAAAAAATTATCTTCAACTTAAATAAAAGTTTACGTAGAATTTCTGTCAAAAAATTTACAAATAAATAGGTTCATGAATTTATATGAGAGCAACCAAAATACGCATAAAGCGATGTACTGTAATCGGATTTTTATAATTTACAAATTGACAAATGGTTTTTGGTTTTTCTTATATTTCTAAGATTATGTTTTAAAAAATATCTTATATTGAAAAAAATTCAAAATATACCTATTATATGAAATTAATAAAATTTTTTGTACTAAATTAAAACATTCAAATAAATATTTTATTTTTGTGTGTACGCGCGTATCAATTTACTGATATATAGATAGACATATTGCCGTATAAAAATTGTAAGTCGTATGCTTTAATTTAAATAAAATAAATATTTAATTATCTACTCCTTTCATCTACTTTCTGTAGCTGTAAAAAGAGTAGTTTACTCCTAGACAAATAGGTATAATATAAAGTAAAGTAAAGAATTCAGAACCATTTTTTGTATTTGTACATACATTTGTAGTAAAAACTTCAGATTTTATTATTGAAATGTAGTGCTTATTTGCCACTAAATTTAAAAATGGAATAAGGGGAGGAAAAATTTATCAATTTTCCAATTGATTAGTTATTTTTTTTTTAATATCTTTGTAGATATGTTATAAATCTTAAAATTGTGATTTTAAAAAAAATCTCGAATTCTGTCAACTTAACTATTATTTTGTATTTTGGCAGCTTCAATATAATATAGTACTAATAAGTGCTTAACTTATTTACTTATGAATTATGATAGGTTTGTTAAATTTTGTTGTACATGTTATGCTCTATGAATAAGCTTTTTAATTAGAATACAGAATACATACAACCATATACAACATAGTTTAAATCGTACTAAAATGTTTAGAAAAAAAAGTAAAGTTTTCTATAATATGTAGGACAGCATTAACTCGAATTTTGGCTACTTGACTTCAGTAAATATGTAGTATATGTATTTGTTTAGAACAATAATCAAGTTTTTAGAACATTATATATTAGTACAATATTTATATGTATTTAGAATTTAAGTCGCTTTTTTTTGAGTAATAACTGTACTAAATTATACTCTCTTTAAAGCGGCTTAAGCTATAGGAATAAAATTCAAAAATACTTAAAAACGTTTTTATAATTGAAAAAATTATAAATTTTTTTAAGCAAATTTCAAGGCGCAAGAATTGTTGACAACCGTTGCCATAAATTTTATTACGTATAGGAAAAAAAATAAGTTTCGTGTAATATTACTCTAATATAAATTACATAAAACGGATTTTTTATGTAAATTTAAAAGCACAAAAAGCTCGAATTTCGAACAAAGGGCGTTCGTTACTAGTATACATTTATTGTATATTTTGTGTTTATAAGCTTTTCTAATAGGTACATAAACTAATAATTTAAAATAATTGCAATTTTGAAAAATTTTAATTATTAAATATATTATGCTTTGATTAGCTTTTTATCACAAAATTTAATAATTTAAATTTTTATACCCTACACCTATAGAATAGGTAAAGGGGTATATTAACTTTGGTATGGTGTTTGTAACCACCTAAAGGAAGCGAGCTAGATATGGAAAAGTATATATATTTGTGATCAGCGTAACCTCCTTAGTCGATATAGCCATGTCCGTCCGTCCGTAGGCACGATAAATCAAAAAATAATAGAACTATGTTGATGAAATTTTAACTGTAGGTTACTAGGGCTGAAAGTACGGCGCGGACTGCATATGGGCAAAATCACCCCAAGGGTTTGGATTCTGGACCTTTTAATCAGTCTAAGGGCTAACGAACATATATAATAAATCACGATAACTCAACAACTAAAGACGCTATCTTCATAAAATTTGTGGTGTAGGGTACTGGTAATGCAACTACGGCGGTGATTGTGTACCTTGGGTAATATACAACGGGTTCGGAACTTAGAACTTTTTGATCGTATTTAGGCCAAACGAGCATAATTCCGAAACCCATGAAGATAGAACCTCCAAACTTGGAATCAGGGTGTCTCTTTCTATTTCCTTAGTGTCCTTGAAATTTGGCACCAATAGGAGTAGTGGGTTGGGGACCAGCCATACAGTTCCAAAGACCTTAAAGCATATTTTCGAAATTAATAAAGATAGTAACTTCAAACAAATTTAGACGTTTCAAATTTGGTACATGGGTGCTCTTTACTATTTCCTGCGCGTTCTCCTAATTTTGGATCAATCAGAATGGTGGTTCAGTACCCCTCTTACACCCCCCAAGGTTTAAAAGCATCATCGAAATTAATAAAAATATTAACTTAAAATTAAGATAGAACGTTCCAATTGTGTATAAGGGTTAACTAGTATTGAAAGTATGACGGGGATTGCATATGGGCGAAATCGTACCATGGTTTCGGATTCTGGAACCTTTAAAAGGTCAAAGGCTAACGAACATATATCTTAAAAGCAGTATAACTCAAAAAATAATGCCTCTATTTTGATGAAATTTAAACTCTAGTTTACTAATAATGAAAGTACCATGGGAATTGGTTCTGGTCGAGTTCGGATAATGAGTTCGGATTCTAGAATCTTTTGATCGATCTAAGGCCAAACGAGTATAATTTCGAAGCTAAAGAATATATTTCCTACTTCTTATGTGTCCCCGAAATTTAGACTTAACTGTAGTGTTGGTTTAGATGCCTCCTAAGAAATCCCAAAACTGAAAAGCTTGTATTCGAAATTCAAGAAGATAGAAACTTTAAATTTGATACACGAGGGTTCTTTCTTATTTCCGTTTATATTTAACACTTTTATATTTTTGAAAGGCTAAGAATTTTACTATAAAACATATTTTGTATAATATTTTATAAATTAAAAACAAAATATTTTTTTAATAAACGATTAAATTCCTTTTTTTAATTTTTATTATGTCATATATTTTATTGAATTATTACCATAGATGATATATAATTAAAACATTGTGTACAATACTTAAGCTATATTCAAAGGTACTTGCTGCATTTATGTAAAATTTATTGTTATATTTAAATGAATTATTAATTTTCTAAAATTGTAATTGTACTTTAGAAATATATTTATAGCATATTTTGCGTTTATAAGCTTTTCTCATAGGTACATAAACTAACAATTTAAAATAATTGCGATTTTGAAAAATTTTAATTATTAAATACATAGTTAACCTTTGTATGCAATTCGGAATGCCTTTTACGTTTTCTACTACTTTTTGCATTAACAGATTTACTACTTGCTGTAAATAAAAATTTTTATGATAGTCTTCATTTTGTTTCATTAACAATAAAGAATAAAGTAGGTAACTGGGTCGGTAAGGGTCATGTAGGTATACTGGGAGATTCGACCATGGGTTCGGAACTTAGAACTTTTCGGTCGAATTTTGACCAAACGAGCGTAATTCCGAAACCAATGAAGATAGAACCTCCAAATTTGGTATCAAGGTGTCCATTCCTATTTCTTTAGTGTTCTTGATTTTTGTACTTGATTTTTGGAGTAGTGGGTCGGTGACCAGCCACACATTTCCGAATACCTTAAAGCATATCTATAAAATTAATAAAGACAGCAACTTGAAACAAATGTAGAAGGTTCAAATTTGGCACAAGGATGTTCTTTACTATTTGTGTGGCCCCCAAATTGGGATCAATTGGAGTGGTGGTTCAGTACTCCTCTTAGACCTACCAAGGTTTAAAAGCTTATAATCGAAATTATTTAAAATAGTAACTTAAAATTAAGATAGAACGTTCCAATTGTGTACAAGGGTTCACTAGTATTTAAAATACAGCGCGGACTGCATATGGGCGAAATCGTACCGTGGTTTCGGATTCTGGAACCTTTGAAAGTTCAAGGCCTAACAAACATATATCTTAAAAAAGCATAACTCAAAAAATGAGGCCGCTATTTTGAAGAAATTTAAACTGTAGGTTACTAGTACATATTGAAAGTATCCTGAGAATTGGTTCTGGTCGAGTTTGGTTAATGAGTTCGGATTATAGAAGCTTTTGATCGAGTTGAAAAATTTGAATTATTAAATATATTATGCTTTGATTAGCTTTTTATCTCAAAATTTAATAATTAACAGCTGGGTGGCACAGTGGTTGAGTGCCGACCTTTCATGCGGAAGGACCCGGGTTCGAATTCTAGTGAAAGTGAAAAAACTTTTCTGGTTTTCGACTCGACTCAGCTACCATTCGCCATTGGGTTCAAATTAATGGCATAATTAATAATTATAAATCTTTAATAAAAAATACTTTAATATAAAAATATAAACAAATGCAAAATATAAACAAATAATTTAATTAAATAATATAACTCGCAGATATAGAATACTATATAAATAAAATATAAAACAAGTAAAGAAACAGTCAGTCGGTGCAACCGACTTAGAAATACCCTACACCTATTTGGTTCAAATTTAAGGACATATCCATAAGTCATTTTAACACCATAAAAGCTGTTATTAATTTGATCGTAAGACATAGCTAACCAAATTAACTTTATAATACTAAAAACATTTTCTAATTACACTATCTATTAAAAAATATTACAAAATCTTACTAATTTATCTATTTAAAAATATTAAAAAACAAACAAACTTGAAATAAATGAAAATATATTTATTCCAATTCAATTACAAAATGAAAAAATTCTAATTGTTAAATTTTGTGATAAAAAGATAATCACAGCATAATATATTTAATAATCCAAATTTTTAAAAATTGCAATTATTTTAAATGGTTAGTTTATATACCTAATAGAAAAGCTTATAAACGCAAAATATGCAATAAATGTTCTTCTAAAATAAAATTACAAATTTTTAACTTTTCATATAATTCATTTAAATATTCAAATAAATTTTACATAAATGCAGCAAGTACCTTTGAACATAGCTGAACCACTACAATTTAGTCTAGATTTCGGAGACACATAGGACATAGGAAATATATTCTTTGGCTTTGAAATTAAACTCGACCAGAACCAATTCGCATGGTACTTTCATTACTAGTAACCTAGAGTTTAAATTTCATCAAAATACCGGCATTATTTTTTGAGTTATGGTGTTTTTAAGATATATGTTTTTTAGTCCTTGAACTTGTCAAGGGTTCCAGAACCCGAAACCATGGTACGATTTCGCCGATATGCAGTCCCGTAATACTTTCAATACTAGTTAACCCTTGTATACAATTGGAACGTTCTATCTTAATTTTAAGTTACTAGTTTTATTAATTTCGATGATAAGCTTTTACACATTTGGGGGTCTAAGAGAGGTCCTGAACCATCACTCCAAATGATCCCAAATTAGGGGGGCACGGAAGAAATAGTAAAGAACACCCTGGGCCAAATTTGAAGCTTCTACATTTGTTTCAAGTTACTATTTTTATTAATTTCGAAAATATGCTTTAAGGTCCTCGGATCTGAGTGGCTGGTCCCCGACCCACTAGTCCAATGGGGCTCAAATTTCAAAGACACTTACGCAATAGGAAGGGACACCCTGATACCAAATTTGGAGGTTATATCTTCATTGGTTTCGGAATTACGCTAGTTTGGCCTAAATTCGATCAAAAAGTTCTCAGTTCCGAACCCATTGTCCAATCCTCACCGTACGTAATCACCGCCGTAGTTTCATCACCAATAACCTACAGCACAAATTTCATGAAGATAGACTCATTAGTTGTTGAGTTATCGTGATTTTTAATATATGTTCGTTATCCCTGACACCGACTAAAAGGTCCAGAATCCGAACCCATGGGTGATTTCGCCATTATACAGCCCGCGCTTTACTTATAGTTCTAGTTAAGTTGTACACAATTTGAACGGTCTATCTTAATTTTAAGTAAATATTTATAGTAATTTCGATTATAAGCTTTTAAAACTTGGGAGGTCTGAGAGGGGTACTGAACCACCTCTCCAATTGATCCCAAATTAAGGGAACACGCAAGAGATAGTAAAGAACACCCTTGTGGCAAATTGGAAGCTCCTACATTTTTTCAAGTTGTTATCTTTATTCATTTTAAAGATATGCTTTAAGGTCTTCGGAAATGTATGGCTGGTCCCCGACCCACTACTCCAATGAGGCCCAAATTCCCAAGATACTTCGGAAATGGGAAGGGACACCCTGATACCAAATTTGGAGGTTCCATCTTCATTGGTTTCGTAATTATGCTCGTTTGGCCTAAATTCGATCAAAAAGTTCTAAGTTCCGAACCCATGGTCCAATCCCGACCTTACGCAATCCCCGAAGTAGTTTCATTACTAGTAACCTACAGCACAAATTTGATGAAGATAGCGTCATTAGTTGTTTAGTTATCGTGATTTTTTATATATGTTTGTTAGCCCTTCGATCGATTAAAAGGTCCAAAATCCGAACCCATGGGCCGATTTCGCCCATATGCAATCCCCGCCGTACTTTCAGTCTTAGTAATCTACAGTTAAAATTTCATCAAGATAGCTCCATTATTTTTTGAGTTATCGTGTCTACGGACGGACGGACTGACGGACGGACGTACGGACATGGCTATATCAACTAAGGCGGTCACGCTGATCACAAATATATATACTTTTCCATATCTAGCTCGCTTCCTTTAGGTGGTTACAAACACCATACCAAAGTTAATTTACCCCTTTACCTATTCTATAGGTGTAGGGTATAATATTACAATATAAACAAAAAATAGAATTGTAAATATTGAAAATCTAAGACGTTTCTACATGTTATAAGGCCTAGTACTATCTCATGTTTAAATTGTATGTGGAATTCAATAAGACCAATTCTAATAATACGAATATAATATGACCCCCTGTTCCAACATGTATCTATGGTATAGACAGGCTTATTAGCCTAACAGTTGAACAGTTAGCACTTAAAAAAAACAAAAAAAAAAAAAAAAAATTAAAATTTTTTAACTTTTGTAATTGAATCGAAATAAATATATTTTCATTTATTTCAAGTTTTTCTGTTTTTTAATATTTTTATACCCTACACCTATAGAATAGGTAAAGGGGTATATTAACTTTGGTATGGTATTTGTAACCACCTAAAGGAAGCGAGCTAGATATGGAAAAGTATATATATTTGTGATCAGCGTGACCGCCTTAGTCGATATAGCCATGTCCGTCCGTCCGTCCGTCCGTCCGTAGGCACGATAACTCAAAAAATAATGGAGCTATATTGATGAAATTTTAACTGTAGGTTACTAGGACTGAAAGTACGGCGGGGATTGCATATGGGCGAAATCGGCCAATGGGTTCGGATTCTGGACCTTTTAATCGGTTTCAGGGCTAACGAACAAATATAAAAAATCACGATAACTCAACAACTAATGACGCTATCTTCATCAAATTTGTGCTGTAGGTTACTAGTAATAAAAATACTTCGGGAATTGCGTAAGGTCGGGATTGGACCATTGGTTCGGAACCTAGAACTTTTTGATCGAATTTAGGCCAAACGAGCATAATTCCGAAACCAATGAAGATAGAACCTCCAAATTTAGTATCAGGGTGTCCCTTCCTATTTCCTAAGTGTCTTGTGAATTTGGGTCCCATTGGAGTAGTGGGTCGGGGACCAGCCACACATTTCCGAAGACCTTAAAGCATATCTTTAAAATTAATAAAGATAACAACTTGAAAAAATGTAGAAGCTTCCAATTTGCCACAAGGGTGTTCTTTACTATCTCTTGCGTGTTCCCCTAATTTGGGATCAATTGGACTGGTGGTTCTGTACCCCTCTCAGACCTCCCAAGTTTTAAAGGCTTATAATAAAAAAATAGTTACTTAAAATTAGGATAGACCGTTCAAATATTGTACAAGAGTTAACTAGTACTATAAGTACAGCGCGGACTATATAAGGGCGAAATCAGCCCAACGGTTCGGATTCCGGACCTTTTAATCGATGTCAGGGCTAAGGAACATATATAAAAATTCACGATAACTCAACAACTAATGAGGCTATCTTCATGAAATTTGTGCTGTAGGTTATTGGCAGCGAAACTACGACGGTGAGGATTGGACAATGGGTTCGGAACTTAGAACTTTTTGATCGAATTTAGGCCAAACGAGCATAATTCCGAAACCAATGAAGATAGAACCTTCAAATTTGGTATCAGGGTGTCCCTTCCTATTTCGTAAGTGTCTTTGAAATTTGGGCCCCATTGGAGTAGTGGATCGGGGACCAGCCACTCAGTTCTTAGGCCCTTAAAGCATATTTTCGAAATTAATAAAGATAGTTACTTGAAACAAATGTAGAAGCTTCCAATTTGCCACAAGGGTGTTCTTTACTATTTCTTGCGTGCCCCCCTAATTTGGGATCAATTGGAGTGGTGGTTCAGAACCTCTCTTAGACCCCCCAATGTGTAAAAGCTTATCATCGAAATTAATAAAACTAGTAACTTAAAATTAAGATATAACGTTCCAATTATGTACAAGGGTTAACTAGTATTGAAAGTATGACGGGGACTGCAATTTGGTCGAAATCGTACCATGGTTTCGGGTCCTGGAACCCTTGAAAAGTTCAAGGGCTATCAAACATTTATCTTAAAAACACTATAAATTAAAAAAATAATGCCGCTATTTTGATGAAATTTAAACTCTAGGTTACTAGTAAGGAAAGTACCATGGGAATTGGTTGTGGTCGAGTTTAATTTCGAAGCCAAAGAATATATTTCCTATGTCCTATGTGTCTCCGAAATCTAGACTTAATTGTAGTGGTTCAGCTATGTTCAAAGGTACTTGCTGCATTTATGTAAAATTTATTTTTATATTTAAATGAATTATATGAAAAGGTGTAAATTTTTAATTGTATTTTAGAAATCCATTTATTGCATATTTTGCGTTTATAAGTTTTTCTATTAGGTATATAAACTAACCATTTAAAATAATTGCAATTTTTAAAAATTTGGATAATTAAATATATTATGCTTTGATTATCTTTTTATCACAAAATTTAATAATTAGAATTTTTTCATTTTGTAATTGAATTGGAATAAATATATTTTCATTTATTTCAAGTGTGTTTGTTTTTTAATATTTTTAAATAGATAAATTAGTAAGAATTTGTAGTATTTTTTAATAGATAGGGTAATTAGAAAATGTTTTTAGTATTATACAGTTAATTTGGTTAGCTATGTCTTACGATCAAATTAATAACAGCTTCTATGGTGTTAAAATGACTTATGGATATGTCCTTAAATTTGAACCAAATAGGTGTAGGGTATTTTTAAGTCGGTTGCACCGACTGACTGTTTCTTTACTTGTTAAATAGATAAATTAGTAAGAATTTGGAATATTTTTGAATAGATAAAGTAATTAGAAAATGTTTTTCAGTACTATAAAGTTAATTTGGTTAGCCATGTCTTAAGAACAAGCTAATAAAATCTTTTATGGTTTTAAAATGACTTATTAACTTCCCATTAAATTTGAACCAAAGAGGTGTAGGGTATTTCTAAGTCGGTTGCACCGACTGACTGTTTCTTTACTTTTTTTTGTGTAATTGCTGTACCAAATTATACAGTCTTTAAAGCGGCTTAAGCTATTGGAATAAAACTCAAAAATACTTAACGTTTTTATAATTGAAAAAATTATAAATGTTTTTTTTAAGCAAATTTCAAGCGCAAGAATTGTGACAACATTGTTGCCATATTTCTTATTACGTATAGGAAAAAAATAAATAATTTTTCGTGTAATTAAAAGAAAATTATTTGAAAATATGCTAAACAAACAAAAATTAAAAATTTAAATTTTCTTTTCAAAAATTTATATAGCACCATAGAGTAAATATAATATAGACTAATCACGTAGAACAAAAATTTTGGTCACCTTTTTATACCCTACACCTATAGAATAGGTAAAGGGGTATATTTACTATGGTATGATCTTTGTAACCACCAAAAGGAAGCGAACTAGATATGGAAAAGTATATATTATTGTGATCAGCGTGACGTCCTAAGTCGATATAGCCATATCCGTCCGTCCGTCCGTCCGTAGGCACGATAACTCAAAAAATAATGGAGCTATCTTGATGAAATTTTAACTGTAGGTTTCTAGGACTGAAAGTACGACGGGGATTCCAAATGGGCGAAATCGGCCCATGGGTTCGGATTCTGGACCTTTTAATCGGTCCAAGGGCTAATGAACATATATAAAAAATCATGATAACTCAACAACTAATGGCGATACAATCATGAATTTCGTGATGTAATGAGACTATGGCGGGGACTGCGTACGAACGAGTTCGGATCATGGATTCGGAACCTAGAAGTTTTTGATCGAATTTAGGCCAAACAAGCATAGTTCCGGAACCAATGAAGATAAAACCTTCAAATTGTATAAGTATGCCTCTTCCTATGATCTTAGAGTCCTGGCAATTTAGAACCAATTGGATGAGTAGGTTGGGGACCAACCACATAGTTCGAATACCTTAAAGCATATTTTCGAAAATAATAAAGATAGTTACTTCAAAAAAATGTAGAAGCTTCAAATTTAACACAAGGTTGTTCTTTACTATTTCCTATGTGCTACCTTAATATGATCAATTGGAGTGGTGGTTCTTAGACCTCTAAGGGTTGAAAGGCTTATCATCGAAATTAATAAAAATATTAGAATAAAATTAATAAATATAGAATGTCCCAAATATGTACAAGGGTTAACTAGTATTGAAAGTATGACTCGGACTGCATATGGGCGAAATCGTACCATGGTTTCGGGTTCTGGAACCTTTGAAAAGTTCAGAAGCTATCAAACGTATATCTTAAAAACACCAAAACTCAGAAATTAATTACGCTATTTTGATAAAATTTATATTATAGTTTATTGAAAAGCAGAGCATTCCGATTCTCACCAATAAATACACTAACTGGGAAAGCTTTAAAGTATGTCTGGAAGAAAAAATACAACTAGCTGTATCGTTGCAATACAACAATTGGATGCGGAGGTGGAAAACTACATTAAAGATATACAACTTACAGTGTGGGAAAATACTCCTGTAATTAAACAAAGAGTAAAAGAAAATAAATATCCAGCCGAAATCTTACAACTAATTGCAATAAAACGCATAGCAAGGAAAAAATGGAACCAAACTAGAGCTCCACAAGATAAAACTAGGCTGAATAATCTCACCCAACAATTAAGAAGAAGAATTAAGGAAGTGAAAAACAAATCGATAAATTTATATTTGGAAAATCTAACAAATGATAAAAGTACTGATTACTCTCTTTGGAAGGCAGCTAAAAATCTGAAAAAACCTATTGCAGCAATTCCTCCAATAAGAAAACTGAACGGAAAGTGGGCGAGAGATAATAAAGAAAAAGCCAAATTATTTGCGGAACACCTAGAAAAGATATTTCAAGTAAACATTGAAGAAGAAGATGAAGATCTAGATGTAGAACAAATTCAGGAGCAAGAGGAAATCGCATTAACAAATCCAGCTAAAGTGAAAAAAGAAATTAAAAACAACATTAAATCTAAAAAAGCTCCGGGATATGATATAATAACCGGACAAATTCTGAAGCAGCTACCAGAAAAGGCAATAGTTAAAATAACAAATCTTATAAATGCTGCATTCAGGCTGAAATATCTGCCGAAATTGTGGAAAGTGGCCGAGGTTATTATGATACCCAAAGCAGGAAAACAACCAAATGAGATATCGTCTTATAGACCAATCTCATTGCTGCCTATAATGTCAAAACTATTTGAAAAAATTTTTCTGAGAAGACTAAAACCGGTTATTGAAAGGAAAAATCTAATTCCGGACCACCAATTCGGCTTTAGAGAAAACACGCAACAATAGACCAGGTACACAGAATAACAAACACTATTGAAAAAGCTTTAGAGGAGAAGAAAGTCTGTTCAGCAATCTTTTTGGATGTGACTCAGGCATTCGATAAGGTGTGACATAAGGGATTGAATTGTAAACTGAAAACAATCCTTCCAAAAGAGCATTCGGAAATGATAGAAAGCTATCCAGACACATACTTCTACATAAAACAAGAAGGAGAATATTCCGATATTAAAGAAATCAGTGCTGGAGTTCCTCAAGGAAGTGTACTTGGTCCAATACTGTATCTGTTGTATACTTGTGATTTTCCTGCACTAGAAAATAATATAATTGCGACGTTTGCTGGTTTGCTGATGATACAGCGGTTTTGGCTGTCGGAGAAAATAATAAAGAATCTACAGAAAAACTGCAGAGAGCTATGACAAAAATCCAAAATTATACAAAAAAATGGAGGCTAAAATTAAATGAAGCTAAGTCAATTCATGTGGATTTCACAAATAAAAAAATTGACCATAAACCAGTATATATAAATGGTCAACAAATTTCGTGTTTTTAAGATATAGGTTTGTTGATAAATTTTGTTAGCTGGCTCTTACTCATTCCTAAGGATCTAACTTCTCCCAAAATTTCAAGTTCCTAGATTTAGCCGTTCAGAAGTTATGAAGGACCAAAAATTTAGCAAAACTTAGTTTTGGATAACGGTAAATTTTAGTACCGTATGGTAACCCTATACAATTGGTTTTTAAAAAGTTGTAAAGCTTACAAAAACAGCTGTCTGTTACCGTTTTCAGATTGGAAATATACCATATAGGACTCTAATTATAGCTGTTTAAATATAGGACTTTCCCGACTTCTTGGGGCTGTAGCTCCGTAACGGGGCGGACGGACGGCCAACAACAACAAAACATTAAATTATTTTTATTGCAATACCTACCCATTTCTGATATGTTTTAGTCAACTGTAGTTAAAAAGGGACGGACGGACGGACAGACAGACGGACAGAGTGAAGCTATATAGGCACATTTTTACAAAATTTTTTGTGCTAAAAAAACTACAAAAAGTGGAAATTAAAACTATATAAGGCGAGGGAGAGTGTTTTTGAGTAAACTGTGTCAACTCTGGTATATCCGTATGAGCGTATAATCGATATTATACCTTCCGTTGAATTACTTCGACAAAATTTTAGTTGACAACATTTTAGTTAACAAAATTCATTAGGCATAGAGTACTGCCCATAAATAAAAGAAAGTTGCATGGCAGGAACTCAAACCCACTGCATTAGACTAACCAAATTTTGCACAAACTTTGGCCATAAAACTTAGCTATTTTTGGCAAAATTTCAGACTCCCTGCTTCAATAGGCATAGAGTAATGCTCATATTAGAAAGGAAGTTGTATGTCAGGTACTCGAACCCATGTAGCAAACTGCCTGTATTTCAATAGCGATGACGGCTATTGCATAAAAACAAATTTGTGAAAATCTAACTTCTAACTATTGAATAAAAACAAGTTTGTGAAAATTTCAAAATCCTGGCTCTTTATTTTTTGAGTTATTTTGTGGTTGGGACGAATGGACGGACGGACATACATAGCTATATTGCCTAATTTTCAATTATTATTCAATGTTTAGGTGTATTTCTTTTAAAAGTTCTAGAGAAAGAGGTTCTATTGCTCTTTTCTATAAAATTGTGGCTGGAGGATTGCTACTAATACGTTAATTGATGAAATTTCATTTGAGATGTAAGTTTTGCCCACAATATAGATGTTTGCGTTGTGGAATTTTAAGACGTACGTTCCAGAAAGATTACGTCGTTCAATTAATATTTCGTCGTCATACTTGTTTAGTAAAAGTATTCCTTAGGCTATTTGCTCAATTGTCTGGATGTGATGATTATTAACGTGGTGTTTTTTCCTTTGTTGATTAAAGATGCAGATAGAGCTACTAAAGTTTACGGAGAATATTGTATTATTACATATCAATACATTATATAATGTTTAACAATTTTTATCCATAGTATACTATAAATGTAAGGAATATCATCATTTAACAATACATAATTAAACGCGCGATTTATTACAATATTTTCATTTTTAATTGGCTTAAGTAGCAAATTTTCGTAAGTCAGTATCAGTGAGAGGTAAATCGAGAAAATAGAACAAACAGTTTCCATTAGAGATTATTTTTATATTAGAAATATCTAAAGCAATTTCATCATTAAAATGGGAAATTTTCTTTATCTAATACATTAGTAAGAGTTTATATTTCTGATTTCGAAAGTAGTACTGAATTAACTACACCTACTTTGGACCAATTAGCCGCTTAATTGAGATATATGACTTCTTCTTTGAAAAGTTTTAACTGATATTGAAGTTTAAAAGCTGACCGATTGTTTAATTCCTGATTTCACCTAATAGTTTTTAATATTTCATTTGTTATCTGGGTAATGTTGTGATTGCTATCATTATAAAAGTTATTTTTTACAACCAGTCTATTATTATTATTATTATTAATAAATTATTTATTTTTATACCCTACACCTATGAAATAGAAAAAGGATATATTAACTTTAGTATGGTGTTTGTAACCACCTAAAGGAAGCGAGGTAGATATGGAAAAGTATATACATTTATGATCAGCGTGACCTCCTTAGTCGATATAGCCATGTCCGTCCGTCTGTCAGTCCGAAGGCACGATAACTCAAAAAATAATGGAGCTATTTTGATGACATTTTAACTGTCGGTTACTAGGACTTAAAGTATGAAGAGGATTGAAAATGGGCGAAATCGCCCCATGGTTTCGGATTCTGGACCTTTTAATCGTTCCAAGGTGTAACGAACTTATATAGAAAACAAATAAAGAAACAGTCAGTCGGTGCAACCGACTTAGAAATACCCTACACCTATTTCGTTCAAATTTAATGAGAAGTCCATAAGTCATTTTAAAATCATAAAACTTTTCTTAGTTTGATCGTAAGACATGGCTAACCAAATTTACTTTATAATACTAAAAACAATTTCTAATTATTTTATCAATTCAAAAATATTAGCAATTCTTACTAATTTATCTATTTAAAAATATTATTATTCTATTAAAATAGAATGATTTAGTAAAATGCAATTACAAAATTACATGTTTAAAACTTTTATCCAAATCAATAAAATTTTACACACATGCAACAATTGCTCCCTTTCAGAATTTTTAGCTGTAATTCATTTACTGTTGAATGATTTAGTACTCTTGGTTAATTATTTAAATTTTCAATAATTTTTAAATTTATCCTCTTAATTTACTCATTTATTAATGTTCTATATAATCAAACTCAAAGTTATTCAATAGAAATATTAATTTGTAATAATATAAATATAAAAGTATATAATATCAAAGTATATATGTTAGTTAAAACTATTAATGCTTTCATTAGCTTTTTATTACAAAATTTAATAATCAAAATATGCAATAAATGTATTTCTAAAATACAATGATAGATAACTGTTAATATAATTAATTTTAATTCAAAAAAAAATTTTTACAACTTAAGTAACGTACACAATTTCTGAATTATATATTACCTAAAAATAAAAGTGTTAAATAAGAACGGAAATAGGAAATAGTGTATCAAATTTGATTTTTTTTATCTTTATTGATTATGAATATATTATGCTTTAAGGTCTTGGGTGTAGTGGGGGTGGTACGCAAACCGCTATTCCAATTCATCCAAAATTTCCGTACACCAAACAAATAAGAATAAACACATGTGCCCCAAATATAATGTTCTATCTTCTTTGGTTTCGAAATTATACTAGTTTGACTTCAATTCTATCAAAAGCTTCTAGAATCTGAACCTGACAAGAACCAATTCCATGGTGCTTTCCTTACTAGTAACCTAGAAAATAAATTTCATCAAATTATCGTAGTTAGCTTCTGAGCTTTCGTGTTTTTAAGATATAGGTTTGTTGCTTTTGAACTTTTCAAAAGTTCCACAACCCGAAACCATGGTAAGATTTCGGCCACATGCTGTCCCAGTCATACTTTCAATACTAGTTAACCCTTGTACATAATTGGAACATTCTATATTAATTTTAAGTTACTATTTTTATTAATTTCGATGATAAGCCTTTCAACTTTCAGAGGTCTAAGAGAGTTACCTAAACCTCCACTTCAATTGATTACATTAAGAGAACACGTAGGAAATAGTAAAGAAAAGCTGTGTGCCAAATTTGAAGCTTCTACATTTTTTTGAAATTAGTATATCTTTTATTTTCGATTATATGCTTTAAGGTCTTCGAAATTATGTGGATGGTCCCCGACCTACTATTTCAATTGGTTCCAATTTTCGAGGACACTAAGGGAATAGAAAGGGACACACTGATACCAAATTTGGAGGATCTGGTATGAAAAGTTCTAAATTATATTTTAGAAATACATTTATTGCATATTTTGCGTTTATAAACTTTTCTAATAGGTACATAAACTAACAATTTAAAATAATTAAAATTTTGAAAAATTTTAATTATTATTTTTAATATATTTGTCTAGAATGAGGTGTAACAAACGCATTCAATTAAATGTCTTTTGTTGGATGTGTTCAATTATAAAAAAATAAAATATTAATGTTTTGTCGAATGTGTTTTATTTTAGAAAATAAAATATCATAAATTATCATAAGCAGGCCAAAAAATATTTTATTTATTTTTAATAAAAAAAAAACAAAAACAAAACCAAAAATATATAAAATTTTTTTATGAATTTAAATGATTTTAAATTTGTATGAATTAGTTCATTTACGTTTTTAAAACTCACAGAACATTTTCTGGAAATTTTATATAAATACTAAAACATTTTATAAATGAAAATTAAGAAGCCTATACTTCACAGCAACATTGTGTAGTAAGTCTTAATTATTTTCAGTGAAAATCTGAATTAACCAATGTACGCTTTGTTGCATTGTTTGATTTTTTTTGAAAAGCAAGTAAACCAAGCAATGTTATCAAAGTAATTTCAACATTCCCTCATCTCTCATCCCTGCATCTTTCCTTCATAATTCCTTTTAATAATTTTTCTATTTGGAAAAAGTTAAAAATGGAAAAAAATGGTGTAGAGAGGTTGGCAAAGTGGCTCCAGGTGTACAATACTTTAGTTCGATGCACCCAGCACCATAGAAGCCAAACAAATATATTGTTTTTAACTTAATTCATTATAATAAAAAAAATTCCAAATAAAGTTTATAATTGAAAATTTATAAATAAAGCAAAACTCAATTCAAAAATCAACATTTAATACAATTTTACTTACATAGGTACATTTTAGCACATTGAGTAGGTACATAATAGAATGTTAGCAACAAACAAATATTTCGATTTGAATCTAAACAAAGGTTGTGAAAACTATGTATTGCAATATTTTTTAAAAATATGTATACAAAACATTAATAAATGGAGAAATAGATCATTATTGAAAGAAAATAAACCTATAAAAAAATTTGGAATCTTTATTTAATTTAAGCAAGTACGATTTTAAATAAAAAAGAAATATTAATATTTTTAAAAATTAAAAAAAAAATTGAGAAGGAACGAACTTGAACTAAAAACCCCTGCATTTTATTAAATTCAAAACAAACAAAAGGTAGACCACATAACTTATTCATCTTCAAGTTTTTAAGATACAACAAGAAATTGTGGGAGTTAGTTGTTTTTTCTTTTGTGTATCTATTACTAGAATCGAAGCATAATCTGCGTTATCAAAAAGTAACAGTTGCGATTTTATTTAAGAATATGGCATTGATATACAATATGTATATAATGAAATTAGAAATAGTTTGTAATTAGAAACAGTTCTTCTTTGACCTTTCGTCATTCTGTGACGGGCCAACAGCTAGTTAAATATATTATGCTTTGAACAAAATTTAATAATTCAAACTTTTTCACTTTTGTAATTGAATTGAAATAAATATATTTTCATTTAATTCAAGTTTTTTTGTTTTTTAATATTTGTAAATAGATAAAGTAATTAAAAAATGTTTTTAGTATTATAAAGTTAATTTGGTTAGCTATGTCTTACGATCAAACTAATAACAGCTTTTAGGGTTTTAAAATGACTTATGGACTTCCCATTAAATTTGAACCAAATAGGTGTAGGGTATTTCTAAGTCGGTTGCACTGACTGACTGTTTCTTTACTTGTTCTTTTAATCATTAAAAACTTTATTGGTCTGTTGAAGCAAGATAGTTTGTTGCTCTTTTAATTCTTGACGTCTTGAATTCATCTAGAAGATCTGCCTTGAATTCATCTTGAATTTGTATTGCTTCAAGTTGAAAATACTGATACAACGAATGCTGCCTGGTTGTATTTTCTTACAGAATATTTTTGATTTCTACTAAAGCATTTTGCAGTGTGCTTAGATCACTAAGATCAAAAAATGATTATAACACCTATGTAGACGTAAAAGCTTTTTATTTATTTATTTATTTATTTATTCCAAGCTTAATTCAAGCAAGTTACAATAATTTATATTAAATTAATAAACTAAAATTAAACATTAGAAAAAACAAAAAAGAAAGTAAAGATTATAGAAATTAATAATTTAATAATTAATTTTACATAAAAAAACATTTTTAAGAAAAAAAAAAGTGTGAAAAATAAGTTAAAAATTATACTGATTATATTTAAAAAAACAAAAAAGCTACAATTAAGAAGGCAAAGGTCAAAGAATGTAAGTCCAAAAATTTCAAGAACACAAATACAAGTTATTTTTTAATGATTGTTTAGTTTGGAAAAAGTTAATATGGGATTTGTATATATTACAGAGAGACATCATTCTATTAATTGGTTCATATTTACCATAGTTCGGTGAAACTGTAAATTAAACAAATTAGCAGATCTTAATCTAGAATGCGAAGAAAAATTAAGTTTAGTGAGCAGTTGAGAAGAAGAAATCTTGCCTTTAATTATTTCAATTAGAAATACAATATCTGCAACTTTACGGCGCTTTTCAAGTGTATTGAGATGTATTAAATTTATTCTATGTTCGTAAGGAGGTAATCTAAAAGGGTCCTCCCAAGGAAGAAGACGTAAAGCATACCTGAAAAATTTTTTCTAAACCGATTCAATTTTATTTATATGGACACCATAAAATGGACACCAAACTTGACTGGCATATTCTAAATTAGGTCTAACCAGGCAGGTATAAAGAGATTTTAATACATAAGGGTCTTCAAATTCTCTTGCCCAACGTTTAATAAAACCGAGCATAGAATTGGCTTTACTTAATATATCAGAATAATGAAGTTGAAATGAAAGTTTACTATCAAAGAGTACCCCTAAATCTTTAATTGAATAGACTTTTGAAATGATTTGATTATTAAAAGAATATACATAAGAAATTGGACTTAAGCGGCGTGTTATTGAAGCACATTTGGTAACATTGAGTTGATGATTATTGTTGGAACACCAATTGTAAAAACGATTAAGATCAGATTATAGGGCTAATGCATCCTCCAAATTTACAATTTTTTTGAAAAGTTTCATGTCATCGGCATAAATTTTAATGTGACTATTAATTATTAAAGAAGAAACATCATTAATAGAAATAATGAAAAGTAAAGGTCCAAGATGGCTACCTTAAGGCACCGCTGTGGGAGCTGCAAACTCAGAAGATATCGAGGATCTAAAAGAAACACTATATCTATGATCAGAGAGGTAAGAATTAATCCAATCTATAAAATAAGTCGGAAATCCTAATTTATTTAGCTTAAAAATAATAACATTATGTGGAAGAAGATCAAAGGCTTTGCTAAAATCTGTATATATTACATCTGTTTGGAAGCCATCTTCCATATTATTAATAAATGTAGATGTAGATTCAACAAGATTAGTAACGGTTGATTTAAGCTTTACAAAGCCATGTTGGAAAGGCGATAAAAAACAAGTACAATGATCATAAATAGAATCAAATACAATTAGTTCAAAAAGCTTAGCTATAGAAGAAAGTTTAGCAATATGACGATAGTTAGTAACATCGTTTTTAAAGTTTTTTTTATGAACTGGCCTAATTATGGCAGTTTTCCAAATAGAAGGGAAGATACCAGAAGCTAAAGAAGAATTAAATAAAGAAGAAAGAGGACCAGATAATGAAGATGAGCATTTATTTAAAAATATGTTGGGGATGCCGTCAATCCCAGGACTAGTGTTACTATCAAGTTTTGTCAAATAGTTAAATACCAAATTAGAGTCAATATGAATATTACCCAGTGTAGTATTAGGAAAGTTTGATAAATGCCAAAAATTATCTTGATTTAACGAGAAAGCGGGCAAAGAATAACTACTTGAGAAGAAATCACGGAAAAATTCTGAAATAACATTAGAATCTATACTACTAGAATTTTTATAATTCATACACATTGGATATTGATCACTTTTTCTTTTGAAATTAACAAATTTCCAAAAGAGTTTCGGATTATTTTTAATATTAAAAGACATGTTTTGCACATAATTAGAATATAAATTATCGGAAATTGCTTTAAATTCATTAAATAAATTTATGAAAACATTAAAACCATAATTATTATTGCTTTTAATAAATTTACGCCAGGCTTTATTTTTTCTATTTTTTAATTTTTTAAGACTTTTAGTAAACCATGCCGGACTGGATTTATAACTATTGTCTACAACTAACGGAACATATTGTGAAATAATATAATGAACAATTTTATAGAAATGATTAACTGCATCATTTAAATTAAAAAAGGTTAAAAATGAGAAATCATAACAACTTTAATAGTTATTAATAGCATCAAAATTGGCTTTATGAAAGTTAAAACGATAAGAAAGTTCAGAATCAATAATTTGAGGTATGAGAAAACAGAGAGACGAACAAATTGGAGGATGATGCTCATCAATTTCAACTAGTTCAAATGGATAGTTAATAATAGCAATATTCATCCAATTTGTCGTAAATAAAAGATCTAACTGTCTACCACGATTATTACAGATTGAAGATACTTGTTGAAAATTAAAAGAATTAGAAGAGTCAATTACAAAGCACTCCGTATTACTAACTAATTCGTATGGAATGAAGTAGGATTCCTCATCGTGCGGAACCCATTTAATGTTAGGAAGATTAAAATCACCACAGAGAATTACATCATCATTAACATTAAGTTTACTGACCAGTGAATCAATTTCTAAAATATATTTAGTATACACTTCGATACTAGATCCCGGAGGAATATAACAATTTATAATAATTACATTTTTTAGTTGTAGTTCAATTTTAACAGCAATTACTTCGATAATATGGGTAGGATCACATTGAGAAAGTAACAATTGCGATGAACAAAAAGTATTTTTAGCAGCTATCAATACACCACCGCCTTTAAGAACATTATAAGATAAACGACAATCATATCTATCTTTCCTATAAACAGTGTAAGAAGAAGATAAAATTTCAAGATTATTTATTGAAGAAGTTAGCCAGGTTTCTGTTAAAACGAATAGATCAAAATCTAAAGCAGTAGAACTTAAGAAAACTTTTTTAGTTTTTGTGCGTAGACCTCTTACATTTTGATAATAAATAGTTAATTTAAAAGATTTATTATTAGGATGAGTGGGTTCCACAAGACTAATATTAACTAGACTTTTTCTCGCTTGGAAGAGAACGAAAGTACTTATCATGATTTTCTCTCACACGTTGAAGATAGTTAATTCTATTAGATGAGATATGTGAAGCAAAAGATTGCAAGTCAGTTAGAGCATTTTCAGCTGATATATTATATGTTTAATGATATTTTACAAAAATATTACGTAAGTCCTAAATATCAGTAGGTAGTCCTTCCTGTTGAATGGCTATCTTAAGCGATGTGTTTGTTTTACCACCAATACAAACATCATTTGATTTATCGTGAAGATATGCAAGGTAAAGTCTAACATTATCATAAATTTTACTGTCCCTTAATCTAGCTAAAACGAATCTACTGTTATTATTACTTTCATGAAGAGCCCTTTGAGTAAGTTTCACAACAGGCGGTAATAGAGGATCTAAAATTGGTGGAGTTGTATTTGAGTTAGATAATAAAATATCCTCTGAATTAGCTAAGAAGGGATTAGCTTGTGATTCAGGATGTAAAGATAATGAAATTGATCTTTTAATTTTACTAGAAGAAGATTTTGTTACAGTTAAGTTAGAAGGTTTACTTTGGGGCATAATAGTTTCGCCTTGAACAAAATTTTGGTATTTATTAAATTTATTTGATACAGACTTTTTGAATTTGAAAATTAATTTTTTAGATAATAATCGCTAGTTTGTTTGTTATTACCTGATTTGGTAAGATCATTTGAATTACTAGAAATGACCTTTTTAGAATTATTTTTTATATTAATTCGAAATAATAATAGTATTAGTATCAGTTTGTGCAATAATATCAGATTTGTTAGGATTAATTAGTGTTCTAGTATTTGAAATATCAATTGATTTAGAAAAATTAGTAGGAGGTATAGGAAAAGATAAATCAAGTAAATTTGTTAAATTAGATTTAGTGTTTAAAGAGGATTTGTAATTTAATTTAGAATTTCTTATTGTATTACCTGTATTCGTGTCTTGTAAAACTGTTTTCATATTTTTGTTTAGGTTACCTTTGACCTGAGGCTTACTTAATTCAATAGCTGCACCAATTTTATTCCAGATATTGACGTTGCTTGGATGTTGTAAAATTCTCATAGAATAAACAGAACCAGAGATAAGAAAGCATAAATATTTAATTTTGTTCTTCTTTATACGGTTAGGTGTTAAATTAGTACACACTACCGAACCAATGTTGAATTCTGCTTTTATAAATTGAGTTAACTTATTTTCATCAAACGAGCAAGGAACGCCCTTTACAAAAGTAGACGAATAGTTACTATCTTTGACGATTGATGATTTATTACAATCTATTAGCTTGGTGATTCTTCCACTTTATTCATCATTAGTCCATTGGGTCCCAAATTTATGTAAAATTGCTTTTAACGCAATTTTTAGGAGAGTAGTGTATCAACTTGAATTGCCTTATCAAAAGTTTGTATTTTTCTACTATATTCGAAATTTTGAACTTGTGATCTCGAATTATGCAGTTCGGTACAAAAATTATGTAACATTTCAACATTAGTGCTGGCATAGTCCTGGTGAACCGTATTAATATGCTTAATAACAGCTACTTCCATACGTTCAAAATTTTTAGCAACTGCAAAAATTGATGAAGCACTGCTGGAACCAGCTTCTAACGACTTGGAAACATTCTCAAAATTTTTAGTAAATTTTCCGATGTACTTCCGAAAGATATCGTCCTACGTTCTCTGAAATGTGAACGGTACATTCTTTAGTCCAAATGGCAACCGTGTGAATTCATATTTACCGTTATTAACAGAGAAAGCGATTTTCTCAATATCTTCTTCTCTACGCAGAATATGGTTAAATCCACTTTTAAGATCCATTATTGTGAAAAATTTATTGCTGTCAAGATTCTTAAGGACCTCATCTATTTCTGGTATAATGTACTGATTAGTAATTGTAATCTTGTTAATTTTTCTACAGACAATCACCATTCTGTTTTTTTTTCGCAAGAAGTATCCTCTTTTTTTAGTATAATCCATGCAGCCGAATTGTTTGGTATTCTGGAGGGCGTGATCAGACACCCAGCTTCACTAGGTGCAGAGTAATGCTGATATAAAAGAAGGAGCTGTGTGGCAGCTACCCAAACCCTCTGCAGTAGACCAACTAAATTTTGCAGTAACTTTGGCCATTATACTAAACTATTTTTGCATAATTTCAGATACCCAGCTTCCATAGGTATATGGTAATGCTCATATAAAATAAGAAGTTGTATGGCAGCTACTCGAGTCCACTGCAGTTGAGCAACTAAGTTTTGCAGAAACTTTGGCCATAAAACTAAACTACTTTTGGAAAAATTTCAGAAACCTAACTTTAATAAGTACAGAGTAGTGCTCATATAAAAAAAGAAGTTGCATGGCAGGAGCTCGAACCTAAGGACCAAAATGGCTGGATTTAAATAACGATGACGGCTATTGCATAAAAACGAATTTGTGAAAATTTCAAAATCCTAGTTCCTTTATTTTTTGAGTTATCGTGCGGACGGACGGACGGACAGAAGGACGGACATACATAAATAAATCGATTTATTTTTCGATTCTGATCCGAGCCGTACACTTGAGTCTATATCTAGCCCCCTCCTTCTCTGCGTCACAAACGTAATGGCAAATTTAGTATACCCTTTTGACTAATAGTCATACGGGTATAATAAGGATAACTCATCAACTAATGGCGCTACCTTCATAAACTTTGTGCAGTAGGTTACTAGCAATAAGAATATGGCGAGGACTGCGTACGGTCAAGATCGGACCATGGGTTCGAGTTGAGCAACCAAGTTCATACGTAATTGATTTGCCGTTCTAGTGTTGTAGTTATGAATTTCATTGTTGACAATTAGTTTTGTGTTTGATTTTATATTTTATATTTTTTATCTGTATATTATGTATTTGTAATATTTGAGCTAAATTTCTACTGTCGTCTACTTTAAGAATTTCGTACCGCTGATGAGTTCGATTAGTAGATGTTCTACGATGAAGTTGATAAATATTTTGTATTGCCTTATTTTGAATTCTTTATAATTTGTTTAAATTTTTGGCATATGTGTTTCCCCAGATGGCCAAACCGTATGAGATTACGCTGTTAAATAAACTAGAAAATGTAGTCCGTTTTAATTTTAGTGGGACTCGCTTCCCAATTTTTCTAAAGATTCCTGCTATTCTGCTCGTTTTCTTAATAAGCCCGTTTACGTGACAATTCCAATTTAAATTGTCATCGACGACAATACCTTAATATTTATACTGGCTGACTTTTTCAATCAGACAACTATTATAAATTACAGATAAATTTGCATTAGCTTCCTTGATTATCATAAATTTAGTTTTGTTCACATTAACTGTTAGTTTGAGCAGTGACATACATTTATAAATAGCTATTATATCCTCATTTATTTTTTTCTCCAGTATTTCTAAGCTATTTTCAGCATATATTATAACAAGGTCATCTGCGTACATAAACTGTCTCCCATTTAAACTGAGATTTGTTAATGCATTATTACGCCATAGTTAATGCTTTTGGTACTGCTTATGGTATCTTCGCACTCAGAATACTGTCTTCTGTTTTTGAAATAACTAGCAAACCAATTGTACTCTTTACCATTTATTCCATATTCAAATAGGATTCTCAGTAAAATTTTCCTATCAATCGAATGCCTTAGTCAGATCAAAGAATACTAATGTGGTTTTTTTTTTATTATATACGGCATTTTGAGTATACGTTATAACATCGAACAAGGTAGCTTGAGTATTTGAATTTTTTGTAAAGCCGTACTGTGACTTACTTATTAAATTATTATGCAGGAAATATTTCGTAATTTGATTATTAACATATGTTTCCAAAATTTTACTTAATATTGGAGCTATCGATATCGGTGTATAGTTATTTATATCAATTTTGTCACCTGACTTGTAGATTGGGATTACTTTGTTGATTTTTATAGAATCGGGAACATTAGAGTGGTAAAGCGAGGCGTTGATAAAAGCGCAAATAGGTTTTACTAGTTCAGTTTTACATTTCTTTACCATAGTGGTTTGAATACCATCAACCCCAGCACTGTTAGTGTTGTTTAGCTGATTTATAATCGCTAATGTTTCATCCTCAGTTATTTTTTTAAAACAAAATCTACTGTTAGTTCTCCATACCGGTAAGTAAATTGTTGAAAAGTTTTCTGCCATACGATTTCCTACATTGCAGCATAAATTATTAAAGCTTTCTATTTTAATAAGCTTTTCAGAATAATTTTCATCTTGATAGAAGTCATTTCATTTGCTCGTGTTATCTGTGATTATATTTTTTACTAGTTTCCATGTTTTTTGTAAATTATCAGATGTTTTTTCAAAGTTGTTCTTATCAAACTTGCGTCGCTTTTTTCTTTTCGTTGCAGTTAATTTATTTTGCCAAAAGTGATATTTATTTTTAACATGTTGATTCTCAGTGTTACTAAGGTGTTTTCTGTACCAGTAGTTTCTTATTTTTATTAACTTTAGGCATTCGCTATTAATCCACGGTTTAGTATATTTTTCAACTTTAGCATAATTTTTTTCGGTTGTAGTTAAGTTTACATAATTGCGTAGAGTATTTATAATATTGTTACAAATAACTTCGGCAACACCAGAAGATATGTCGATAGTGCAGTTTGCTAGTTGACTTTTTAATAAATTGACATTTGTGTGCTACACTACTTGGTAAACTGATTGTAAATAAAACTACTACTTGGTAAACTGATTGTAAATAAAAAATTTAGTTTGCATAGTTGACGTTTACTTTACACATATTTCTCATTTACGACCAGGTTCAGTTAGCAATGATTTTTTACATAATTTTTGATCGTAAATTCAAAATATGCATATTGACAGCAAATTTACATTTACGACCATAATACGACCATTTACGATATATGCTTTCAGAAGATATGTCGATAGTGCAGTTTGCTAGTTGACTTTTTAATAAATTGACATTTGTGTGCTACACTACTTGGTAAACTGATTGTAAATAAAACTACTACTTGGTAAACTGATTGTAAATAAAAAATTTAGTTTGCATAGTTGACGTTTACTTTACACATATTTCTCATTTACGACCAGGTTCAGTTAGCAATGATTTTTTACATAATTTTTGGTCGTAAATTCAAAATATGCATATTGACAGCAAATTTACATTTACGACCATAATACGACCATTTACGATATGCTATTAAAGTTATCGCAATAATTTTATAATATTTTGTAGTTTAAAGAAGTGTGAATAAATAAACCGACTCCACCACCACGTCTATTTTGTCGACAAGAGAAGATTTTATTGTAGTTTTTAATATTAACCAAATTTATTTCTTCATCAAGTATCCAAGTTTCACTAAAAACAATTATATGAACGGTTGAATATAAATTATCAAGTAAAACAGTGATTTCGTCTGTTTTGTGCTTTAAGCGTCTAATGTTTAGATATAAAATTTTTAATGAGTGTAAATTATCAAATCGGAAATTTTCAATTCTAGATATATTTTTAACTTGAGTATTTAATGGTGAAGTGTTAAGATAAGTTTCATTAGTTACTATCATTTACCTGGTCTAAATTTATATTTGACAAGATTTGTATTATTTTTGTATTATCTTCTTTTCTTAACAAAACTTTACCATCCTTTACCCAAGCAAATTTTATTTTTTTTTCTCTTTTAAGATCTCTAGCTTTTTTGTATAATAGTCCAAAGTAAGATGTGAGGGTTTCATTGATGAAAACTGTTTTTGCAGTTTCAGAACTGGTTTGGTGAAAAATCTGGTTGTAATCCAAATTTGCTTTCTTTTTAGCTTGCATTATTTCATTTTTAATTTTAAGGTTATTCAACTTCACGATTAGTTTTTTTTGTTCACCGGAGTTTTTTGAATTTTTATACCCTACACCTATAGAATAGGTAAAGGGGTATATTAACTTTGGTATGGTGTTTGTAACCACCTAAAGGAAGCGAGCTAGATATGGAAAAGTATATATATTTGTGATCAGCGTGACCGCCTGAGTCGATATAGCCATGTCCGTCCGTCCGTCCGTCCGTCCGTCCGTAGGCACGATAACTCAAAAAATAATGGAGCTATCTTGATGTAATTTTAACTGTAGGTTACTAGGATTGAAAGTATGGCGGGGATTGCATATGAAACTATTTCGGAGATTGCGTAAGGTCAGGATTGGACCATGGGTTCGGAACCTAGAACTTTTTGATCGAATTTAGGCCAAACGAGCATAATTCCGAAACCAATGAAGATAGAACCTCCAAATTTGGTATCAGGGTGTCCCTTCCTATTTCCAAAGTTTCTTAGGAATTTGGGTCCCATTGGAGTAGTGGGTCGGGGACCAGCCACATATTTCCGAAGACCTTAAAACATATTTTTAAAATTAATAAAGATAGTAACTTGAAACAAATGTAGAACCTTCAAATTTGGCCCAGGGTGTTCTTTACTATTTCTAGTGTGCCCCCCTAATTTGGGATCAAGCGGAGTGGTGGTTCAGTACCTCTCTTAGACCCCCAATGTGTAAAAGCTTATCATCGAAATTAATAAAACTAGTAACTTAAAATTAAGATAGAACGTTCCAATTGTGTACAAGGGTTAACTAGTACTATAAGTACAGCGCGTACTGTATAAGGGCGAAATCAGCTCAAGGGTTCGGATTCTGGACCTTTTAATCGGTTTCAGGGCAAACGAACATATATAAAAAATTACGATAACTCAACAACTAATGACGCTATCTTCATGAAATTTGTGCTTTAGGTTATTGGTAATGAAACTACGTACGGTGAGGATTAGACAATGGGTTTGGAACCAAGAACTTTTTGATCGAATTTAAGTAATAGTAACTAGTAACCAGTAACTAACTTGTAACTAGTAACTTTTTTATTAGTATATATATACTTTAATTTTACATTTTTAATTATAATAACTATTAATATAAATTAATTTAACTTGTGGTTTTTTTAATTTCTTCAATACATTTTTTTTTAAATATTTTAAAATTAGTTTCTACTTTAATTTCCCTTGGTAATTGATTAAATCTCCTAAAGCCTTTGTATATTAATGAATTTTGGGCGCCAGCTGTTAAGTAATTTTCCAACCTAAAATTAACATCAGCGTTCCTTAGATTATACGGTTGAACGTGCTGGATTAAGTTCATTCTTTGACCTAAATAATTTGGCAGCTTTCCTTTTCTTAAATTAAATATATACATTAGTACATTTAGTTCTATTTTTTTACTTATACTTATCCATTTCAGGCATTCTAGCATTAGTTCTACTGACGTATACCTATTACACTTTAGAATAATTCTCATACCGCGATTTTGGAGTTTTTGCAATCTATCCATATCAGTTTTTGAACATATATATAATATTGTTGAACAATATTCAAAGTGCGGCTTAATTATGGCATTATATATATTAATTGCACATCGTAAAGATACGCTGCTTCTAATTCTTCTAAAAAATGCGATCTTTTTACTAATATTTTTGCGAATATAATTAATATGATTCTGAAAGTTAAGCTTTTTGTCAATTATTACTCCTAAATATTTAATTTCTTCAATAGTTTCAATTTTTTCACCATCTATACAAATATTGTCACTTAGACTTCCATTTATAGCCATAGCTTTAGTTTTCATAATATTAATTTTTAATTTATTCATTTTTAACCACTTGCTTAGCATCTTTAAATCCTTTTCTAAATTTATTTTCATTTCGTTAATATCAACCCTATTAATATAAGTTAATGCATCGTCTGCAAATAACATTATTTTAGAGTATTTTAGAACATTTTTGATATCATTAATATATATTAAAAATAATAATGTTCCTAAGACTGATCCTTGAGGTACTCCTAGTTCTATTAAATTACGTTCCGAGGTAACTCCATTTATTTTAGTTCGTTGGTATCTATTACTCAGGTAAGATTCAAACCATTTAAGCTCTTTATTCTCAATACCATACTTTTTTAACTTCAAAATTAATATATTCCTATCAACGGTTTCGAAGGCTCTCTTAAAATCTAAAAATACTGTTATTATTCTTTGCTTATTTTCTATTATTTCTTTCCATTTAATCATTGTCCAATTTAGAGCCGTTTCGCATGAGTGACTTTTACGGAATCCAGATTGTTCTTTTATAATTAACTCATTTTCTTCAACATATTTTTGCAGTTGCATTTGTATAACTTTTTCCAATATTTTTTCTAACGTAGGTAACATATTAATTGGTCTGAATTCTTCACAATTTTTAGTTTTACTTACTTTTTGTATTGGTATTACAAGGGTTTCTTTCCATTTGTCTGGAAATTCACCCAACCTCATTGAGTTATTAATTATTTTAACCAAAATACAGCCTAATTCATTCCAACTATCCAATACCATTTTAATATTTATCATATTATAATCTCTTTTATTATTCATATTTTTACAGATTTCCTTTAATTCATTTTTCGATACTTCTTTAAACTTAAATTTACTATCAACTTGCTCCATCGTATTTTTATAACTTTCGCACGGAATGGATCTATTAATTTCCTTTACACTATCTATAAAATACTTATTAAAATTGTTAGCTATTCTATTACTATCCTTAACCATTGTTGAACCGAATTTAACTTCTCTAATTTCATGTTTTTCTTCTTTTAATACATAATTTTTTATAGCTTTCCATGCTTCTTTTTGATTCTCCGCTTTTTCAATTCTTTTTTCAATAAAGTTATTTTTTGCTTTATTTACTGCAGCTTTATAACTATTTCTTATTACTTTATATCTCTCCCAGTCCTCCTCTACATTACCCAAACACGCCCTCTCATAAATCCAAATTTTATAATTTTTCATTCTTTGTAGTTCATTATTAAACCACCCATTATCTTCTTTAATTTTAATTCTCCTTTTAACTTTAAATTCATTTACTAATTTATTCATCACACCATCTAAATTTCTTACACATAGATTCATATCATTACCATTATTCAGCGCCAAAATATTTCGTTTTCTAAGTTCACTTTTAAACAGCCTTTCATTATACTTAAATGTGTCTATTTCTTTATATATACCACTACCTCTATCAATTTTTTTATTCTTGTATTTAAATTCTAATTCTAAAGTTTCATGATCACTAATATTGCAACTCTTATTAGCGGTTACAATCACATTAATCATATTAGTAACTACATAATCAATAATCGTTTTTGAATATTGTGTAATTCTGGTAAAAAAGTTCACGATTTGTTTAAATCCACTATCTGTTATAGTATCCAATAATTCTTTTTTATAACAATCATTATTAAACCAATTAATATTAAAATCACCAGTTATCAAGATATCTTCATTTAATTCTTCTAATTGCCCTAACCAATCCTTAAACATGCTACAAAATTGTCTTTTCTGTGAATGTTCATTAGGAGATCTGTATACTATTACTATTATTACTCTACATTCTTTTTTATTACATCTTACTGCAAGCCACCAAATATTTAATCCAACTCGAAAATTTTGTACCATAGTATACGACCATTCTTTTCTTATAAACATAGCTACTCCTCCCGTGCGTGCCGATTCTGAATCTAACCGAATTAAGTTATACTCTTTTAATTCAATTTCTGCCGAATTAATATCCTCCGTTAAATGTGTTTCACTTAACATTATTATTTCAAATTGGTTTTGTGTAACTATAATTTGTAATTCCTTAAAATTATTTAATAAGCCTTGAATATTTAAATAAACACTTTTAAAACTCTTTAATTGCTAGAATTTTATCTTTTCCCGCTCTACCTTTAACTTGTGCTGATATACCTTACACTCTTTACTTAAAATTGAGTGGTTTATATCTAATTTCAAGTTTAATCTTTTATTCGATTTTTCACAATTGATACATCTTTCTACTATTTCCTTTTTACATACTCGTGAATCATGATCTCCCAAACATTTGAAACATACCTTTTCCGCGTGACAGTCCTTGGCTTCATGATTAAAGCCACAACAATTATAACATCTTCTCACAGATGTCGCATCATAAACCTTACACCTATCCCAACCAATGTTTATCCTTCCTTTGTGTATCGCCGTTTTATAGTCTTGACTTTCTACTTCCACAATCGCATTATAAATGTCGCCTGTTTTACCCTTTATGACTTTTAGGCACTTCATTCCACTTCCTGTTAAATCCTCATTTTGGCTTTTTATTTTATCTACTATTTCTGTTTCACTTATTTCGTTACTTAACCCATGAATAAACAGTTGTGGCTTACGCAACTGCGGAATTTTAATATTGTATTCTTCCCCTATTTTCTCTTCTAATACCGATTTGATATTCATACTCTGTTCGCTATTTTCGCATTCAATCATCATTACTCCATTATTCTTGCTTCTAATATTTTTAAATCTAATCGTGGATGGGTCAATTTTTTTTTGTATATATTCCTTAGTAGTTTCTATCTTCTGTTTCTTATCTTTTGGTCTAATTAAAACTGGCGGATTATTTTTAGTTTTTAGTACTGAAGCATACGAGACACCTACACTTTCATTTCTAGCTTTATCGCACCTTTCCATTTCATTTACAACCTCATCTATTTTACCCTTTGTGTTTGTTACCCTTTGTGTTAGGCCAAACGAGCATAATTCGGAAACCAATGATGATAGAACCTCCAAATGTGGTATCAGGGTGTCTTTTTCTATTTCCATAGTGTCCTTGAAATTTGGGACTAATTGGAGTATTGGGTTGGGGACGAGCCACACAATTCCGAAGACCTTAAAGCATATTTTCGAAATTAATAATGATAGTAACTTCAAACAAATTTAGAAGTTTCAAATTTGACACATAAATGCTCTTTACTATTTCTTGCGCGTTCCCCTATTTTTGGATCAATCAAAGTGGTGGTTCAGTACCCCTCTTAGACCCCGCAAGGTTTAAAAGCTTATCATCGAAATTAATAAAAATAGTAACTTAAAGTTAAGATATAATGTTCCAATTGTGTACAAGAATTAACTAGCATTGAAAGTATGACGGGGACTGCATATTAGGGAAATCGTGCCATGGTTTCGGGTTCTGGAACTTTGGAAAAATTCAAAGGCTAACGAACATATATCTTAAAAGCAGTATAACCTAAAAATAATGAATAAAAAAAAATAATAAAAAGCTTATCTTCGAGATTCATGAAGATAAAAACTTTAAATTTTATACGCGAGGGTTCTTTCCTATTTCCGTTTTTATTTAACACTTTTATATTTTTAAAAGGCTAAGAATTTTACCATAAAACATATTTTGTATAATATTTTATAAATTAAAAACCAAATATTTTTTTTAATAAACTCACTTTTAATAAAATCATATATTTTCTAGTATTATTGCCATAGGTGATATGTAATTAATACATTGTGTACAATACGTAAGCTATATTCAAAGGTACTTGCTGCATTTATGTAAAATTTATTGTTGTATTTAAATGAATTAAATGAAAAGTTCTAAATTTGTAATTATTTTTTAGAAATACAGTTATTGCATATTTTGCGTTTATAAGCTTTTCGATAGGCACATAAACTAGCAATTCAAAATAATTGCACTTTTAAAAAAATTTGAATTATTAAAAAAATTTGTATTTAAATGAATTAAATGAAAAGTTCTAATATATTATGCTTTGATTAGCTTTTTATCACAAAATTTCATAATTCAAATTTTTTCACTTTTTAATTGCATTGAAATAAATATATTTTCATTTAATTCAAGTTTTTTTGTTTTTTAATATTTTTAGATAGATAAATTAGTAAGAATTTGTAATATTTTTGAATAGATAAAGTAATTAGAAGATGTAGGGTATTTCTAAGTCAGTTGCACCGAATGACTGTTTCTTTACTTGTTTAAATTGAATTTTGTGTTAACTCCTGCAACCTCTAAAATCAAGTGCCCTCACTTGATCGATCTTAGGTGATGGTGATTTTTGTAGGTTTCTTTTTATATTTGATCTATGTAAATTGTGTGTTTGTTTTGTAGGTTTTGCGGGCTGTACTGATATTTGGTTTGGTTCTTCTTTTTTTATTGGCGGATCTGGTTTTTTGTGCTCTTGTTGTGATGCATTTGATGTTGGTTGACTATGATGGTTGAGAATTATTATACCCTAGACCTATGAAATAGGAAAAGGGCATATTAACTTTGGTATGGTGTTTGTAACCACATAAAGGAAGCGAGCTAGATAAGGAAAAGTATATATATTTGTGATCAGCGTGACCTCCTGAGTCGATATAGCCATGTCCGTCCATAGACACGGTAACTTAAAAACTACTGTAGTCTAGAAGAGATTTTAACTGTAGATAACCAGGACTTAAAGTACGGCAGGGCTAACAAACATATAAAATATAACAAGTAAAGAAACAATCAGTCGGTGCAACCGACTTAGAAATACGCTACACCTATTCGGTTCAAATTTAATTTAATGGGAAGTCCATAAGTCGCTTAAAAACCAGAAAAGCTTTTATTAGTTTGATCGTAAGATAAAGCAAACCAAATTAACTTTATAATACTAAAAACATTTTCTAATTATTTTATCAATTCAAAGATATTAAAAATTCTTACTAAACTGTCTATTTAAAAATATTTAACAATAAATAAACTTGAAATAAATAGATTTGTAAAATGCAAATACAAAATTGCATATTTAAAACTTTTTATCCAATTCAATAAAATTTTACACACATGCAGCAATTACTTCTTTTTAGGATTTTTAGCTGTAGTGCATTTACTGTTGAATGATTTAGTACCCTTGATTAATTATTTCAATTTTAAATAATTTTTTCAGGATTTTTAGCTGTAGTGCATTTACTGTTGAATGATTTAGTACCATTAATTAATTATTTCAATTTTAAATAATTTTTTAATTTAATCTCTTAATTAACTTAATGTTTAGAACTTTAAATTTAAATATAAATTTTACAACTTAAGTTTCTTACACAATTTCTTAATTATATATTACGTAATATTTCATTAAAATATAGATATGATAAAATAAAAATTAAAAAAAAAAAAATTGCGTTGTTTATTAACACAAATTTTGTTTTTATTTATAAAATATAATACATAATAATGTTTTATAGTAAAATTTTTAGCCTTTTAAAAATATAAAAGTGTTAAATAAGAACGGAAATAGGAAATAGTGTATCAAAATTTAGGTTTTTATCTTTTTTAATTTCGAATATATGCTTTAAGGGTTTGGGAGTAGTGGAGGTGGTACGATTCCAGTAAGACGAAACCAAATAAGAGAACACCTGTGCCCCAAATATAAGGTTCTACCTTCTTTGGTTTTGAAATTATACTCGTTTGCCCTCAATTCAACCAAAAGCTTCTGGAATCTGAACTCGACCAGAACCAATTCCCATGGTAGTTTCATTACTAGTAACCTAAAATTTAAATTTCATCAAAATAGTGTCATTAGTTTTTGAGTTATGGTGTTTTTAAGATATATGTTTATTAGCCCTTGAGCTTTCCAAATGTTGCAGAACCCGTAACCATGGTATGATTTCGCCCATATACAGATCCCGTCATACTTTCAATTCTAGTGAACCCTTATACAGAATTGGAACATTCTATCTTAATTTTAAGCTACCAAATTTAAAGATTCTATCTTCATTGTTTTCGGAATTATGCTTGTTTGGCCTAAGTTCAATCAAAAACTTCTCGGATCCAAACCCATGGTCCGATCTTGACGCAATCGCCAACAAAGTTTCATTACTAGTAATCTACAGAACAAATTTTAAAGAAGGTAGCGCCATTAGTTGTTGAGTTATCCATTTATTTCAAGTTAATTTATTGTTGAATATTTTTAAATAGATAAATTAGTAAGTATTTTTAATATTGTTGAATTGGTAAAATAATTAGAAAATGTTTTTAGTATTATAAAGTTAATTTAATCAAACCAATAATAGCTTTTATGGTTTTTAAATGACTTATAAACATCCCATTAAATTTGAACCAAATAGGTGTAGGGTGTTTCTATTTTGCAATTCCATAAAAAAGCTGTTATAATTAGCAAAGATATGCTAGAGGTAGTAGGTACGAACGTAATTAGATTTAGAAGTTCGTTCTTTTGTTTCTCTTCTTTTAATAGTTGTATTTATTTCGTATTATTAAATTTGAATGTTTTTAAAGAAGTTCCAGGGATAGGTGTTCATTTAGCTCAACTTTTATGGATTCTGGTTGGAGAATCGCTGGTAGTACATTTTTTGAAGATATTTCTTTTGATACATAAGTTTTCCCCAAAATGCCAATACTTGAATTGTGAAATTTTATGTAAAAAGTTCCGGAAAGATTATTCAGAATCCCGTCTGTGATTTGCTCCAGAGTTGGTATATGATTGATGTTTGTTACGTTGCAGGTAGAGTTTCTTCCTTTTAGTAAGTTAAAGATGCCGGTTGAGGTTTTGAGGTTTGCAATATTATCTTTGGTTTTGGTTTGGAAAGATTATTCAGAATCCCGTCTGTGATTTGCTCCAGAGTTGGTATATGATTGATGTTTGTTACGTTGCAGGTAGAGTTTCTTCCTTTTAGTAAGTTAAAGATGCCGGTTGAGGTTTTGAGGTTTGCAATATTATCTTTGCTAGAAATAATTACATTATTAAGTTATTTACAATTATTATTAATTCAATACAATTTTTCATTATTGACGATGACATTTGTCATTTGACAATTTACTATCAAATTTTAAATCTATTACAACATTTTAATTTTTTATTGGTTTTAATGACAAATTTTCATAGATATAATTATCAGCAAGAGGTATATCGATAAGATAGAAAAAACAGTTACTATTAGAAATTATTTGTACATTCGCGAAGTTTAAAACATCTTCGACATAGGAGTATGGAAAATTTTCTTTATGCAATATTTTGGTTAAGATTTCCATTTCTGATCTCGAAAGAAGTACTGAGTTAATTACTCCTACTTTGGCCCAATGTGGCTCATATTTTAAATTTATAACTTCCACTTTAAAAAGTTTTTTTTTATTCTCTAATTTAAAAGCTAACTGATTATTAAATTCCTGAAGTAATCTAATATTTTTTAATATATCGTTAGTTATCTGAATAATATTGTTAATCTTATCATTATAGATATTATTACTTACACCTGCCTATTGTTATTAATTAACAAATTATTTATTTATCTTTTTATTATTACAAAATCCTCGTAGTCTGGAGTACCCGCTATCCATTTCCATGTTGAACCAAGGTAGTTGATGGCTCTTTTCTTCCTGGGTGTCCCAAATTCATCTTAATTTTGAAATAATTGAAGATAATGTTATAACGGATGCTGGTTAGTTATATTTTCCCCCAGAATGTTGTATTATTTCTTCTAAAGCATTTTGTAGGGTACTTAGATCACTGACGTGAATAAGTCTGAATTTTCCTTCCTGTATTTTACTCTTAAAATATTTATAGCGACTATATGCGATCCAGAATATGCCAATATTTATGGCGATTATAGGTTCACATTTCACAAATACTCCATGCAATGAAAGTCTAAAACAAATAAATATTATGATATAAAAAAATTTGTAAAGTAGAAGTAAGATTTTGTTTATTAAAAGTAAAACTTAAAGAATGTTATTTGAGAAGATTTAGTTCGATAAATATTTATGAGAAAAGACAGATCAATTTTTTTGCGATTAGTTTAACCTTCTTCTTCAGAAATTCAGATTTATCAAGCTGCATCTTCATGTTGACTTCTTCCAAAGTTTTAAAAATTTTTTTGATATTACTCAAGTGCTCAGTTTCGTCCTTCCCAAAAATGATAATATCATCTGCCTCTGAGAACTATACGCGCTATTGTGGGGTACATACATATATTGAAATTGTAAATTTTTGATATTAATTTTAAATATAAATTTAAATATATAAATTCGTTTATTTTAAGATGTTTATAACGTTAATCTACATAATTATTCTTATTTATATTTTTTTTAATAAAAAGTTAACAAATAAAAATGTCATGTAGTATTTGTAATTTAAAAGTAGACAGAAGTGTTAAAAAAATTAAATGCTCAATTTATAATAGTTTTGTTCACGCAGATTGCTCCAAATTGCTTAAAAAAGATATTCAATACATTGAAAAAAGTTCTCATGGATACAAATGCAATAAATTTTTAAATAAATGACTTGTATCTGTATATAAGGACAGTGAACCAATGGCAATGAATATTAATAAAAACAAATTTAAAAAATAATAATAATAATTCTATCATTGCCTTGTATATTGTACTTCGTACAGGCCGGAATACTCAAAAATTTGAGTAAAAATAAGATCCAATTTATGTGTAAATCTTATGGGGGTTTTTCTTTTCAAAAGATCTTACTTCTGACAAAGTTTAGACTAAATTTAATTTACCAAAATGAAAGGACAGTATTTAATCTATTAATACCTAGAGCCGCATTAAAAAATTTTAATTTTTTCATTCATAATTTTAAAAAATAAAAAATATTTCCAAAAAAAATTTACCGAATACATGCTTCCACTTCAAATTGTACCAGATGACTAAAAAAATTCTCTTTTTATTTTGTATTTTCGTTTTCATATATATTTTGCTTATATTGATATGAGGTAATAGTTAATGTTATTGGCACGCTGAAAAAATTAAGACCATGGAAAAAAAATTAAAAAACAAATTTTTTTTAAAATTGTTTTTATATAAAATAATAAAAAACAAGTAAAGAAACAGTCAGTCGGTGCAACCGACTTAGAAATACCCTACACCTATTTGGTTCAAATTTAAGGACATATCCATAAGTCATTTTAACACCATAGAAGCTGTTATTAATTTGATCGTAAGACATAGCTAACCAAATTAACTGTATAATACTAAAAACATTTTCTAATTACCCTATCTATTAAAAAATACTACAAATTCTTACTAATTTATCTATTTAAAAATATTAAAAAACAAACAAACTTGAAATAAATGAAAATATATTTATTCCAATTCAATTACAAAATGAAAAAATTCTAATTATTAAATTTTGTGATAAAAAGATAATCAAAGCATAATATATTTAATAATCAAAATTTTTAAAAATTTCAATTATTTTAAATGGTTAGTTTATATACCTAATAGAAAAAGCTTATAAACGCAAAATATGCAATAAATGTATTTCTAAAATACAATTAAAAATTTACACCTTTTCATATAATTCATTTAAATATAAAAATAAATTTTACATAAATGCAGCAAGTACCTTTGAACATAGCTGAACCACTACAATTAAGTCTAGATTTCGGAGACACATAGGACATAGGAAATATATTCTTTGGCTTCGAAATTAAACTCGACCACAACCAATTCCCATGGTACTTTCATTACTAGTAACCTACTGTTAAATTTCATCAAAATACCGGCATTATTTTTTGAGTTATGGTGTTTGTAAGATATATGTTTGTTAGTCCTTGAACTTTTCAAGGGTTCCAGGACCCGAAATTATGGCACGATTTCGCCCATATGCAGTCCCGTCATACTTTCAATACTAGTTAACCCTTGTACACAATTGGAATGCTCTATCTTAATTTTAAGTTACTAGTTTTATTAATTTCGATGATAAGCTTTTACACATTGGGGGGTCTAAGAGAGGTTCTGAACCACCACTCCAATTGATCCCAAATTAGGGGGCACGCAAGAAATAGTAAAGAACACCCTTGTGGCAAATTGGGAGCTTCTACATTTTTTCAAGTTATTATCTTTATTAATTTTAAAGATATGCTTTAAGGTCTTCGGAAATGTGTGGCTGGTCCCCGACCCACTACTCCAATGGGACCCAAATTCACAAGACACTTAGGAAATAGGAAGGGACACCCTGATACTAAATTTGGAGGTTCTATCTTCATTGGTTTCGGAATTATGCTCGTTTGGCCTAAATTCGATCAAAAAGTTCTAGGTTCCGAACCCATGGTCCAATCCCGACCTTACGCAATTCCCGAAGTAGTTTCATTACTAGTAACCTACAGCACAAATTTGATGAAGATAGCGTCATTAGTTGTTGAGTTATCGTGATTTTTTATATTTGTTCGTTAGCCCTGAAACCGATTAAAAGGTCCAGAATCCGAACCCATGGGCCGATTTCGCCCATATGCAATCCCCGCCGTACTTTCAGTCCTAGTAACCTACAGTTAAAATTTCATCAAGATAGCTCCATTATTTTTTGAGTTATCGTGCCTACGGACGGACGGACGGACGGACGGACATGGCTATATCGACTAAGGCGGTCACGCTGATCACAAATATATATACTTTTCCATATCTAGCTCGCTTCCTTTAGGTGGTTACAAACACCATACCAAAGTTAATATACCCCTTTACCTATTCTATAGGTGTAGGGTATAAAAATATAAAAACAAAACATTTCATTGGATAAATTCATTATTTAGCTACTTATTACTATTAGAAACAAAAAACATTTAAATTAATTAGGAACAAAAACCATATTTCATATTTTACTAAACTAAAAAAAATTAATAAGTAGGTACTCTAATATAAGTTATTACTCTAATAAGTATATAAACCAGTAGCATTAATTGACAAACTTACCTTATAATCCAAATAAAAATATAATAAAAATAAAACATGCGTCAATGCACACTCCCTTAAAGATATCTTCATACACACTAAACTTAATTCTACTATAAAGAAAAAATAGAAAATAACAAAATGCATAAAAAAATATAATAACAAAAAAGAAATCGGGGAAAAAAATAGCATTCAATTGTTATTGTAATTTTAGGCGAAAATAATACGAAATCTAATGTTCGGAAAGTCAATTCAATATTCCAGCCTGGTACAATATACATAGCAATGATTCTATAATAAACTGTAATGAAATAAATATTTTAGCTAGTAATAATAGTGTTGGTAATATTAATAATAGTAATAACAATAAAAATTTAATTAATTCTAAAATTAGCATAATAGATGATAATAATTTTAAAAACACTAATACTTCTTTGAGTGAAAGTAGTTACAAACTCATAAATTTGGGAAAAAATGCAATTTTTGTACAATGAGTTTATTAAATTACAAGATAAACTCTGTCTTTTATTGTGTCTATTATTATTATATTAGAAAATAATATAGTATTAGAAAATACTAATAAAGCTCTTTATTAACGATGAAGTATATCAAGTATATGGATCGGATCAGAATCGAAAAATAAATCGATTTAGCTTTGTATATCCGTCCGTCCACACGATATCTCAAAAAATAAAGGAGCTAGGATTTTAAAATTTTCTCAAATACGTTTTTATGCGGTCATCGCCATTTAAATCCAGCCATTTTGGTCAACGGGTTCGAGCACTTGCCATACAACTTCTTATTTTATATGAACACTACTCTATACCTATGGAAGCTGGGTGTCTGAAATTTTGCCAAAAATAGTTTAGTGTAATGACCAAAATTACTACAAAGGGTTCGAGTAGCTGCCATACAACTTCTTCTTTTATATGAGCATTACAATACACCTAATAAAGCTGTATGTTTGAAATTTTGCCAAAAGTAATTAATGTGTATAATAATAACGATATAATGTTTATGTTACGGTCATACGGGTATCCCAGAGTTGACACAGTCTACTCTACTACACTCTTCCTCGTTTTGTAATAATATTATTGATTAATACTAATATTATGTTTATTATTATTTACTAAAATATAAGAAGTATTAGGAAGAATTTTAGCTCACTTTATTTTAATTTAGCGAGTCAATAATTTTTCGGAAATAATCTGATATTTGGATTTTTGATGACGAAACTATTGACTATAGTATTCTCGGCTTTGATTTTTATGCTACTTGTAATAATTCATATAACTCTGGTATATTTGCATTTGTTAACAATGAAATGCCATTTGAAATTTCTCATTATAAATTATTAAGTGCCTATATTAAAAGGTTGTATGTGTTATTGATAAAATTAAATATTGCATTCTAGGAACTTATAGACTACATATATGCAGTATTCGTTTTTTTACTAGTGAATTTTCAAATTTTTTGTCTAAAATAAAGGATAGTAACTGTATTATTTTAGGCGATTTTAATGCAAAGATACTAAAATGTTCAAAAGAAATACACGATTTTATACTGCTGAAGTCTTCGTTTGCTTCACTCATAAATGCGCCTACTCGCTTTACGGAAAATAGTGCTACGTTTATTGATCATATATTTGTTAGAACACAAATCAATTCTACACAACTATTAGAACCTTTGTACTTCATTTAAAGTTATCAGATCATTGTATGACTGGATTAATGTTCAAAAATGTGTTATCGTTAGAAAACCTAATTGTATTAGCAACAACTTTGATAGGATTATTTTTGATATTTTAAATTAAAATATAATTACTGAATCTAGGTTCCAATTTTCGAGGACACTAAGGGAATAAAAAGGGGAACACTGATACCAAATTTGAAGGTTCTACATTCATTGTTTTCGGAATGTGTTTGGACTAAAATCGATCAAAAACTTCTAGGATACGAACCCATGTCCGATCTCGACCGCACAAAAACCCATCATAGTCTCATTACTAGTAACCTACAACACAAATTTCATCAAGATATCTCTATTATTTTTTGAGTTATCGTGCCTACGGACGGACGGACATGGCTATATCGACTGTCTAAGCAAAAATGGTAAGAACTAAGAGACAATTTCTTCAATTTAAAGAAACTCTTTAGAATTTAAGGAAAATTTCCTATGATTACTCAAAATGGAGTTACTAATATTCTGTACGTAACTGTCGTATGACGTGGTGGATTTTCTTTTAAATTCATCCGATAGTATTTTATGCGCATTAATAGTTTCGAAACTTGGATCAACTGAAGATTCAATGATTTTATATAATTTATTTCTACGATTACGTAGAGATCTGAGCTCCCTATCTAGCCATGGTTCCTGTAATTTGTCTTTTTTTACAATCTTTGATGTGTAATTATCAATTATAGATGATAAGATCGTATGAAAATCTAAATCTTGCTGCATTAACAGCTCGTCCCAATTAATATTAGCTAAGGCAATGTTAATGCCTTCGTAATTAGCATTATTGAAATCGTATACAAATTCTTTATTGTAAGATTTAGAGAATAATTGTTGATTTATATTGTTTAGTTCAGTAATTACTGCATTATGATGAAGTGAATTTGAAAAGAGGTTTTCACTTTCACTTGCAGTATGAACTAAAACATCGTCATAAACATTAGAAAAGGCTTGGTCTAACCATCTACCGTTATTGTTAGGGTTTGACTAATTTGGTGCATGTCATTTCCATGAAATGAACTTATAAGCTGAAATTCGATTTCATCCAAAAAATTAACTGGAAGTGGTTGATTATCATCTTCGTCAATGACAAAAGAGTTGGGAAGAAAATAAACAACCCCTAGGTAGATATATTTCTTAACAGTAAATATTTTTAAAAATAAATGTTCGAAAGGTACAGAAGTGATGCAAGATACTAATTCAGTAGGCATGACGCTGTTAACAGCAATTAGTACACCACCACCTCTAGAAAGACCAGTTGATATGTAGTTATGAACATTTCTGTTTATGTCCACTGATTGTCAAGAATTTCTTCATTTTTAAAGGAGTCGTTTAACCACGTTTCTGTAAGAACTAGGATATTAAAGTTGCAGGGTTTGACGTCGATGTAAAGATTTTTTAATTTACTTTACAAGTTTACTAAATCATTCAACAGTAATTGCCTACTGTTTTAATACCCTACACCTATAATATAGGTAAAGAAGTATATTAACTCTGGTATGGTGTTTGTAACCACCTAAAGTAAGCGAGCTAGATATGGAAAAGTACATATATTTGTGGTCAGCGTGACCTCCTGAGTCGATATAGTCATGTCCGTCCATCCGTAGGCACGATAACTCAAAAATAATGGAGCTATCTTGATGAAACTTTAACTGTAGATTATTAGGGCAGGAATTGCAAATGGGCCCATGGGTTCGGATTCTGGACCTTTTAATCAGTCCAAGGGCTAACGAACATACCTAAAAAATCATAATAACTAATGACGCTATCAAATTTCTGCTGTAGGTTACTAGTAATGAGACTATGGTGGGGATTGTGTACGGTCGAGATTGTACCATGGGTTCGGAACCTAGAACTTTTTGATCGAATTTAGGACAAACGAGCATAATTCCGAAACCAATGAATGTAGAACCACCCCTCCAATGAGGCCCAAATTTCAAGGATACTAAGGAAATAGGAAGGGGCACCCTGATACTAAATTTGGAGGTTCTATATCGACTCAGGAGGTCACGCTGATCACAAGTATATATATACTTTTCATATCTAGGTCGCTTCCTTTAGTTGGTTACAAACACCATACCAAAGTTAATATACCCCTTTACCTATTCTATAGGTGTAGGGTATAAAAAAGTACAAAAACAAAATAAAACTTTTGGTCCGCCCTAAAAGTTTGTCCCAATAATGTCCAACTTTGTAGTGTAAACAGTTATGAAAATATGTAAGCAAGGTTCTAAAACACGTACGGCAGCTCTCCGACAATGAACCCTGACATTTTGGAATTTCCTACAAATGCTTTATTTACAACTTACAGTGTTATTAGTTTTGAAAGTTAGTTAGGTGCCCAAAGTTTCGATTTGATTTTAACCAAAAACAAAAGGGAGCCTAAAAAATGTCTAAGAAATGTTTTGTGTGAATTCCAAAACTCAAGCTCTAGTTTTTGACTACTAGCTCTTTTCATTTCATCAACGAAATAGCAGCATATTTATAGATTATCATCATGATAGATAATAGTCATCATATCCATAATGAATATTATCTATTAATAACATAATAAGGTACATACAGAAAATATTACATATAATACATGCTATATGAATACATACAATAATATATATTTTACTTAAAAAAACTTTTTGTTAATTTTTTCAAATTTTAAATTTTTTAAGCTACGCGTCAATAAAATCAAATGAAAACGTAGCCCGATAGATACATGACAAAAAACAACAACAAGAAAAGACTCACATAATATTTTATTGTATACAAGTTGTACGGCAAAAAAAGAGAACTTAGGGTAGTTTTGGACGGATCTTTATCAAAATTAAAATGGAAAAAATAGAAAATTTATTTATTCATTTTTTTTGTAATTGTATTAAATTCATAAAACATTCTTTCCGTTTTTAATGAACAAAGTTTCATTATTAAAAATACGCATTCTCATAGGCAAATATCATGTAATCATGAAATCTATTTCATGATAGTATTAAAATTCAGTATAAAATTTCAACAGAAAAAATTAGCTTTTTATATTTAAATTTGTCGTATGACAGGATTTCTTCCTACTTATTTATAAATTTATGAAATACTAGTTAAAAAGCCCGTCGGACGACAGGTATAAATTTAATTTCTCTTTTTATATATATTGCTTTTTATCCTAATATTTCGCTACAGAATTAATAAAAGGAAATAGGTAACGAATTTCGAACATTAAACAACAAGAACATTAAATTAACATTATAATAGTTTGTTTAAGTTCTGTAAGTGATAATAAAATAGAAGTATACATACTAAAATGTTAAAAATAGCGTTATATATTTTTATTCTAATTTTCTGTATCTATCTTCTAACAGATTTCTTATACGTTTTAAGTGTAAATAACACTTAACATAACATAGAACACGCTAATCAGCAACAGTAGCAGCAATTTGTTTTTTATTATATTTAGATTAGATAGCCAAAAAAGAAAAAAAAATACACATAGCATCATAGCCATGCAATTTCGAATTGTTTCATTTTGTTGTTTATTTAATTCTGTTGAGTATTGGTGTTTTGTATTACCGAGTACCTTACATTGATCTACTTACAATTCCACAAACTTTACTTACAGTTTAAAAATTACATAAATGTTAATCTTGAAGCTCTTACATCGAATATTAACAGGGTTATATTCTAAATAATTATATTTTTAATATTCATAATTTCCAAACAAATGGATGGAATAAATAAATTTTCAATTTATTTTTTTATTTCATTACCTAAAACTCAATATGAAATATTGTGTAGTTTTTAAAATGTATACATTTTTGTGTAAACTAGAATCATTTTTATTAAACAATTATATATTTGGTTATTAAGTAAAACCTTTAATGAGGTGGAAGGATTTTTAGTGTTGCAATTTGATAAGATACAGTATAAATTTTTTTTTGATTAGGGATTTATGACTAGAAGTTAATAACTATAACTTATTAATTGTTTATAATTTCATCGACTTAATCTTTTTTTTACATTTACCTTAATAATTTCTCTCTTTCAAATTATATATATATTTGAAACTATTTCTACTTATTTTTATATAAACAGTCCCCTACTATAATTATTTACATAAAGATAAAAAATTTTACAAAACCCTACTTTTATTTTCAATTTATATATCTATTTAATATATATTTATATATATATATTAAATTAACAAGTAAAGAAACAGTCAGTCGGTGCAACCGACTTAGAAATACCCTACACCTATTTGGTTCAAATTTAATGGGAAGTCCATAAGTCATTTTAAAACCATAAAAGCTGTTATTAGTTTGATAGGAAGACGTAGCTAACCAAATTAACTTTATAATACTAAAACATTTTCTAATTACTTTTCTAATTTATTTACAAATTCTTACTAATTTATCTATTTAAAAATATTAAAAAACAAAAAAACTTGAAATAAATGAAAATATATTTATTTAAATGCAATTACTAAAGTGAAAAAATTTGAATTATTAAATTTTGTGATAAAAAGCTAATCCAAGCATAATATATTTAATAAATAAAATTTTTCAAAATTGCAATAATTTTAAATTGATAGTTTATGTACCTATTCTAAAAGCTTATAAACGCAAAATATGCAATAAATGTATTTCTAAAATATAATTTAGAACTTTTCATATAAACAAATTAGAACTTTTCATATAGTTCACTTAAATATAACAATAAATTTTACATAAATGCAGCAAGTACCTTTGAATATAGCTTAAGTATTTACACGATGTCTTAATTATATATCACCTATGGTTTTTAATTTATAAAATATTATACTAAATATGTTTTATGGTAAAATTCTTAGCCTTTAAATATATAAAAATGTTAAATAAAAACGGAAATAGGAAAGAACCCTCGTGTATCAAATTTAAAGTTTCTATCTTCATGAATTTCGACGATAAGCTTTTAAACCTTAGGGGGTTTAAGAGGGATGCTGAACCACCACTCTGATTGATCCAAAATTAGAGGAACTCCACAGGAAATAGTAAAGAGCACACATGTGCCAAATTTGAAACTTCTAAATTTGTTTGAAGTTACTATCTTTATTAATTTCGAAAATATGCTTTAAGGCCTTCGGAACTTTGTGGCTGGTCCTCAACCCACTACTCCAATTGGTCCCAAATTCAAGGACACTTAGGAAATAGAAAGAGACACCCTGATACCAAATTTGGAGGTTCTATCTTCATTGGTTTTGGAATAATGCTTGTTTGGCCTAAATTCGATCAAAAAGTTCTAAGTTTCGAACCAATTGCCCATTCCCCTCCGTACGCAATCACCGCCGTAGATTCATTACCAGTACCCTATAACACAAATTTTAAAAATAGCGATAGCGTCATTAGTTGTTGAGTTATCGTGATTTATTATATATGTTCGTTAGCCCTTCGAAACGATTAAAAAGTCCAGAATCCGAACCCTTAAGCCGATTTCGTCCATATGCAGTCCGCGCTGTACTTTAAATACTAGTTAACCCTTGTACACAAGTGAAACGTTCTATATTAATTTTAACTTACTATTTTTAGTAATTTCGATTATAAGCTTTTAAACCTTCGGAGGTCTAAGAGGGTTACTGAACCACCACTCCAATAGATCCCAAATTAGGGGGACACACAAGAAATAGTAAAGAAGAACCTTGTGCCAAATTTGAAGCTTCTACATGTTTTCAAGTTGCTATCTTTATTAATTTTAAAGATATGCTTTAAGGTCTTCAGAAATGTGTGGCTGGTCCCCGATCCACTACTCCAATGGGGCCCAAATTATAAGGACGCTAAGGAAATAGGAAGAGACATCCTGATACCAAATTTGGATGTTCTATCTTCATTGGTTTTGGAATTATGCCAGTTTGGCCTAAATTTGATCAAAAAGTTTTAGGTTCCGAACCCATGTTCCAATCTTGATCGTTCGCAATCCCCGTCTTAGTCTCATTACTAGTAACCTACAGCACAAATTTGATGAAGATAGCGTCATTAGTTGTTGAGTTATCATGATTTTTTATATATGTTCGTTAGCCCTTGGACCGCTTAAACTGTTCAGAATCGTAACCCATGGGCTGATTTCGCCCATTGGCGATCTCCGCTGGACTTTCAGTCCTAGTAACCTACAGTTAAAATTTCATCAAGATAGCTCCATTATTTTTTGAGCTATCGTGCCTACGGACGGACAGACGGACGGACGGACATGGCTATATCGACTTAGGAGGTCACGCTGATCACAAATATATAAACTTTTCCATACCTAGTTCGCTTTGGTGGTTACAAAAACCATACCAAAATTAATATACCCCTTTACCTATTCTATAGGTGTAGGGTATAAAAAATGGATACAATTGTAATAACTGTAAAATATTGGAAAATAAAATTAAATTGATTTTAAAAAATTGAACCGTATCAATAACTCTCAAAAAATCACAACACCGTTTGCACAACATTTTTGAGATATTTATAAAACAAACAGCTTTTCTTCCTCGTTACAGAAAACAAACGTACTTCTGCCACACTACAAATTCAATACTTTCCGGACTTTAAAGCTAAACTTCTTATTATCTCTAGTCTTAGAAAAACTTTCATACTAAATGATCAAAACTTGTACTAAACCATGCAAAACAGTAACACAACATTTGCCTAATCGGAATAATTTCACAAGCACTAAAAACAGCTGCCTCACAAACCAATTGATGGAATACTAGTGACTAACCGATTTCTTTAATACCATGTCTGACGGAAGTTCTGAAAAAATGGTGTGTAAAAGACTAACATTCCTCACAATTTCTAGTTCACTAGTTTACTGTAAAAGCACTCATCTATATAGACCTCCTCATGTGCAAAAGTCTACTGTCAAAGAATCACATTTCAATTCTTTCAATTGACTTCAAAAGGACTTGACAAAATAGGCATTCGCGTAGTAAAACTTCTTTAAACTCATGAATATTTTTATTAGTGACATTTTATTATATTTTTATTTTTTAAAATTACGCATCCATTCAAATTATTTAAATAATATGTTAAGTAACAGAAATATCGGTGCAACTGACTTATAAATACCCTACAACTATTTGGTTCAAATTTAATTAGAAGTCCATAAGTCATTTTAAAACCATAACAGCTAGTTATAATTTTGAGCGTAAGACATAGCTAATAAAATTAATTTTATAATACAAAAAACATTTTCTATTTAATTTAACTATTCAAAACTATTAAAAATGGTTTCTAGTTTTTCTATCAAAAATATTAAAAAACAAAAGAACATGAAATAAACTTGCAAAATTACAGATTTAAAACCTTTTATACAATTGAATAAAATTTTACACACATGCAACAATAACTTCGCTTCAGAATTATTAACTTTTACTGTTATGCATTTACTGTTAAACGATATAGTACATTTGATTAATTATTTCAATTTTAAACAATTTTTTAATTTTTAATTTATAGATTTATAGGAATCCTATAGGAACCACCACTCCAATTAAGTCTAAATTTCGGGGACACGAAGGAAATACGAAAGAACTCCTTTATACCAAATTTAAAGCTTCTATATTTATTTTAAGTTACTATTATTATTAATTTCCTAGATACGCTTTAATGTTTTGGGATAAGTGCAAATTTCATGGACACAAAGAAAATACGAAGACACCCCTGTGCCCCAAATATTAAAGGTCCTATCTTCATTGGTTTTGAAATTATTTTCGTTTGACCTTAATTCCATCAAAAGCTTCTAGGATCCGATCCCACGGTACTATCTCGACGGTACGTCGTCCCGCAGTACTTTCATTACTAGTAACCTACAATACAAATTTCATCAATATAGTGTCATTAGTTATAGAGTCATCATGATTTTGGTTGTATGTTCGTTAGTCCTTAGACCGATCAAACGTTTCAGAATCCTGGCCCATAGTCCAATCTCGCCCATATCCAATCCCGTCATACTTTCAGAACAGGTAGCCTACAATTAAAATTTCTTCAAGATAGCTTCTTTAGTTTTTTAGTTACCGCTCCTACGGACAGACGGACGGACATGGGTAAATTGTCTCAGGAGTTTACACTGATCAGAAATATATATACTATTCCAAATCTAAATCGGTTCCTTTACCTATTTCAGGTGTAGGGTATACAAAAAAATGTTTTGAATTTAAGTACAAATTTTGGTACGTGAGATTTCTAACGGGCGATTTTGAGAAGAGTTAATAACATGCGAGATTTCTAAGCCAGCTTAAAAAAAATTTAATCTTCAAATAAAGAAGCATTTAAAAATTGTGTTAAATTTGAAAATTTATTAATGTGTCATAAAAATATTACATACGGTTTTAACTTCAATTTTACAGAGAGAGTTTTATAGTCTTGGTTTTATTATAGGTTCGGTGCTAAAAATATTTTTCAACATTTTGTTGTTTTTGCTTCTAAAAGTCGGTTTGGTTGAGTTCCATGTAAGGAGAATCATAAGTTCTGCTCAATAACGTCCTGCTATTAACTAATTTCAATTTTCTTTACGTAAATCGTTTTAAAAAAATACAGGTATTCAATAATTTTTGGGTACATTTTAAAACTCACAGTTTTATTTAAGTATATACTGAAATATATGTTATAATCTTTTTATAATGTGCTATTTTTATATTACAGCACTACAAATGGCAATACTACAAGGACAAACCTTTTTAGAAAAACGAAGTTATGCTATACCCAGATTGCCAGACACAAACTTTAATTGTAAAAATAAAGTTCTAGGAAATTATTATGCAGATTCTGAAACTGAATGTCAAATGTTCCACGTATGCGTACAAGTTTTGGGAGTTGGAGTAAGTACATTTTAAAAAATTAATTTTTTGAAATTTCTTTTTATTTTTTGTTAATGAATTTTCTTATTTTTCTATCGATATAATTACTTATTTATCGATAGAAAAAATCACTCTAACACTTTATTATAATAATAAAGTGTTAATGTGATTTTTCAATTAATTAATTAAAATAAACTTTATAACAGACTTCAAAAGCTTCATATTTTTATTCTTAAAAAAAATTTAAAATATTTTTCAAGAAAAAATTTAAATTGAAGAAGCGCTAAAATTATATAAAACATTGCTTTTATTTTTTTAGTCTTGAACCAATAGGACTTAATTACCACAATTATAAAAAATTGTTTAATTTCTACAATTATAATATAATAAATTTTATTAATCAACCACCTTGCTTCTAAGTTTCTTTGTCTTTGACAGACTTTCTATTTCTAACACATTTTGAAAAAATGTTGTGCCCTTATAGCTTCACTCAGCCTGTCCGCCTCTCGTCCGTCCGGGGTTTTAAAAAACTTCTATACGATTTGAAACTAAGAAATAAAATTTTAACTGCAAACAGATATTACAAAAAAATTAAAATCATGGAACCATTGGGAGGCTATAGTCTCCCTAAATCTGACAAAACCCTATATTATAAAATGGAGTGAAGAGGTGTAATAAAATTTTGAGAGTTGTGTAAAAAGCTTGAGGGTATAAAATCAGGACCAGCACATTCTTTTTTATTAAATCAGACTAAAAAGTGATTTAAGAATACCATTATATGAAAGACGTAAGTTTGAAATTAGTAAATTTGAGTTGGTAGATAAAGAATTGGCGGAAAAAAACCATTGGGCTCTTACGACTATAAAATTTCTGAAAATTATGTTTTCTTAATTATTAAGAATTTCTTTAGGACAAGAATAAAGCATATTGTCTTTGGATATTATTGAGTTAGGATAACCAAATAACTTACGCTTTGTGTTAACGAAGTCGAAACATTTTTTGGGTTCAACGATTAGTTTGTTGCCAATATCAGCAACATAGCTATCGTATGCTGTATTGGTTTTATGTTTGAATTTAACCATAAGTTGCTTATAATAATATAATAAGTCGTCGCTTGGTGCTGATGAATTATTGATATTTTTAAATATTTTATTCTTTGTCGATTTCTCAAATTCCTAAGATCTCTAATCTAACCAAGATTCTGTAGTTATATTTTTTTTAACGAATATTAGTAACAAAAGTGTCAATAATTGCAAACAGGTTTGAATCAAACATAGAGATAAGAAAATTAATATTCTGTTGAAATAACAGTTCATCCCAGTTAATACGTGACAAAGCATTATTGATAATTTGATTGTTAATTTAATAGTTCTCCACTTCTATACCACTCTTCGCTAAATATTACAATAATTAAAATATTATACAATTTTTTCTGACCAATTACCATCAAGAATTGGTCAATTGGTCTTAAACGAATCACAATTATTATTATTATTTACTTTCGCTAAATTGTTACTATTTAAACCCGCTTTCAACGTTACATCTTGAACAACATTCCCATCTTTTTTTCTTACCGATGATTGTTTATCTGTCTTAATTGTCTGAATGCTGAAATTAACTTTTTTTTTTGTTCAGCAATGTAAAAACGATTAAAGATTAAAGAGAGTAAATGGATTAGAAAGAGTTTTTTTTGAATTTGTGTTTGATTTATTAAGTGTAGGGGCTTTAAAATGTTGATTACTAGTTGTGCCATTGAGTGTTGGTTGATTTGAAAAGTTGGTGAAAACATTGGTTGGTAAGGTAGCAGGATTTTGTGATTTAAAAGATTCCTCATGTCCTTCACTTCAAAAATGCCCTTTACATCATTAACGGATAAACTCGACATTGCTTCAATAACTGATACCGTAGATTCCGGTATCAAATGTGAATTGGTTCTGGTCGAGTTCGGATTCTAAAAGCGTTTGATCGAATTAAGGTCAAACTAGTATAATTTCGAAACCAAAGAAGATAGAACCTTATATTTGAGGCACCGGTGTTTCTTCTTATTTGTTTTTTGTACGTGAAATTTTGGATGAATTGTAATAACGGTTTGCGTACCACTCCCACAACTCCCAAGACCTTAAAACATAATATATTTGAAATCAATAAAGATAAAAAAAATCAAATTTGATACACTATTTCCTATTTCCGTTCTTATTTAACACTTTTATATTTTTAAAAGTCTAAGAGTTTTAATATAAAACAATGAATTGGAACAGCGGTTTGCGTACCACTCCCACTACTCCCAAGACCTTAAAGTATAATACATTCAAAATAAATAAAGATAAAAAAATCAAATTTGATACACTATTTCCTATTTCCGTTCTTATTTAACAATTTTGTATTTTTGTATTTTTAAAAGACTAAGAAGTTTTACTATAAAACATATTATGTATTATATTTTATAAATTGAAAACAAAATGTTTTTTTAATAAACGACGAAATTTTTTTTTGTTTTTAATTTTTATTATATCATATCTATATTTTATTACCATAGATAATATATAATTAAGAAAATCTGCACCATACTTAAATTGAATAAAATATAAAGATACTTAAATAAATAAAATAAATAGCATTAAATAATGTATCTAAATAAATTAAATTAAATTTAAAATACTTCCCCGACTTTTTTATTACAACTTTAAAATTATTACATTAGTGTCAGGTGTGGATAGAATATGAATTCTATACACCAAAGACCATTTTTAATTGTTAAAAAAAAAAAACAAAAAAAAAAAAAAATCAAAAAGTTCACATTAACGAAATAGATTAATGAAAAAAAATAAAAAAAAAACAACACTGAAAAAGAATAAAGCAATTTTCAAATGAAAAAAGACTAAATTTGCCTAATTTTCTTAAAAAAAAGTGGAACTTAAAAACGGAGGCCAAGAGCCGTTTTAATGCAGATGGGTTCAGCACAGAGCATGGTGCAAACTTTTAACAGCAGCAAGGGGGATGTATTGAAAGGAATATTAATAACCATCGTCACCGCAACATTTCTCAAATATATAAAATATGTTAAAATACCAGATGGTTTTAAATAAAATTTTCTAATATGCAAAGTTATATAATGTATATAATTTACGATTACAATGCCCAAAAATCTTTATAGTACAAGTATATATTTTATATTATAAAATTATGCTAATATTTATTTATTGTTTAAAATTTAAATTAATTTCTTATACAATATTATATACCCTAAATAATCGGTTTATTATGTAAAAAAAAAAAAAAAAAATTTATTTAAACAGAAATGTAAAATATGTAATTTGTTTAAGGAAAAAAAACTTTTAAATTGTTCGAATTTTGAATTTTTGGTTTTACCATTTACCATATCATGTTCCAATATTAAAAAAAGTAGTTAATATTAAAAGTATGGAATTTCGAAATTAGAAAAACACGCAAAATTAAATTTTAAAACATAAAAATTTAGAAATAAAAAGCTCCTGCTAAAAGAGGGTGCTAAGAATCACCGGAGTTAAAATAAAAACCACACTAAATTTTGGCACCTGGAATGTAAATAGCCTATTTGAAGCTAGCAAACGCAGTCCAAGAAATAAAACGCCTAAAAATAGAAAATTGATATTCTGGGTATAAGCGAAACATAGTGGCGCGCGGCGAATGCCATATGAATGGTGCAAAATTTTATTACTCAGGGAACAAAAAGGTGTAGGCATCATACTTACTGAAAACATAAAACATCACATAACCGAATTTGTATAACATTCAGACAGAGTTTTGTTGATAAAGATTAGCACTAGAGATACTGCAGTTGATGTAATAAAGACGCAATTACAAAAACAAACAACTTGCAGAATATAGTCGTATTCAGCGTGAAATAAGGTCAAAAATCAGAATAAAAAATAAATAAAAAAATTTTGTTAACCGACTCCTACTAATTTCTGAATTTTATATAATGCTAAATTTTAGTACCGTATGACAACCCTATACATTTTATCGGCATATTTTTGTAAAGTCTATAAAAGCAGCTCTCTTATACCGTTTTTCGATTGACAATAAACCTAACAGAACTCTTGTTATATCAATTTAAATATAGGACTTTTTTGGAATTTGCATGGGCTGTAGCTTCGTAACCCTTCAAAATTAAAAAAAAAACCTTTGGCACATGTTGAAATATATTTATAGAGCTTTGAATTTTGTATATCACTAAAAAAAAATTTGGATAAGTTACAGGTGTTTAAAAATAGCAAAATTACAATTTTCGAGCCCTTATAGCCCCTAAATAGGGGGATGGGCAAAAAAATGTTGTTAACTTCTCCCAAAATTTCAAGACCCTAGCTTGAACCGTTCAAAAGATATGTGTGGGTAAAAATTTTGCAAAAATTGAGTTTCGTGTAATGTTAAATTTTAGTACCGTAAGGCAACCTTAAACATTTGCCTTTTAAAAATTTATAAAGCTTATGAAACCAGCTATCGTTTGCCGTTTTCAGATTGAAAATATATATATTATACAAATCTTGTTATAACAATTTAAATATAGGGCTTTTTCCAACTTTGGGGGGCTGTAGCCCCGTAACTGGTGGGGCTACAGAAAAAAATTCTTCTACGAAATTATTTTTTTGGCAATAACTAACCATGGTTAAAATTTCTTTACTCTATTTCAAACGGTGTAAATGTTTTTGTAAACATACGGACGGACAGACGGACGGACAGAGTGAAGCTATATTGAAAATTTGCTAAAAACGGTTTGGCAGCCAAAAATAATAAAACCACAGGCCCAGACGAAACTCTGTCAGAAATAATTAAACTGATCAATGACGAAAATCTAATTGTGCTTGAAAAAATTTCCAATCATATTTATAACACCGAAAATTTTCCACAAGATAGGCTAAAGTCAGAATTTGTACCCGTTCCGAAAATAGCTAATGCCAAAAAATGCCATAACTGCCGGATAATAAGTTTAATAAGCCATGCACACAAAATCTTCCGGAGAGTGCCCCAACCCAATTTGGATTCAAACAAGGAACTGGAACTTTTTGATATTCAAGTACTTGTACAGAATTGTCGTAATGTTCATAAAGATGTTTTCTTCTGTTTTGTGGATTATGAAATGTCATTTGTTAAGGTGAACCATTAAAACTTATGGAGGTATTAAATGTAATTGGCAAAGATAAAAATATCATAATGTGTATAAATAGCATATATTTGGCAACAAACAGTATGTGTAAAGATAAATAGTGTGCTGACACTAAGCATTGACTTTCAAAAAGGCGTTCGACAAGGCGATATTCTCTCCCTATTACTTTTTAACATCTATGCTGAAGCCATTTTTTAGGAAGCAGTGAACGATTTAGATGTTGTTCTAAAAGTTAATTGCACATGTATAAATAGCATTAGATATGCAGAAGATACAGTTCTCATAGCAGACAACCTAGGGATTTACAACATAAAGTCGATAAAGTTAACAAACTTAACTGTTCAACTTAAAAATAAATATCTCAAAAACTAAATTAATTACCGTTAGCAGAAGAAGAACACCTTACACTACAACTACAATAAAAATAATTAACCGCTCAATTGAAAGAGTTCCTGCATACACATATCTCGGATGCTGGTTACACAACGATTAGAGCTGCGAAAAGGAAATTAGATGCCGAATAGAAATAGCAAGAAACGCATTTCTTAAACACAAACAAGTTTTTTGTAGTCGGGAAATGAACTTTGGCCTTCGCTTACGATTCGCTAACTCCTATGCTTGGTCTATACTCCTATATGGTGTAGAAAAATGGACCTTCAAAGTGAGAGAACTCAACAAACTTGAAAATTTCGAAATGTGGTTCTACAGAAACATGCTAAAAATGTCATGGGCAGATCACATTACAAACGAAGAAGATCTACGTAGAGCAAACACGGAAAGAAAAATAGTTCTGAGGCTGAAAAAACAAAAATTCTCATTATTTCTGCATAGTATGCGTGGAAACAAATAGGAGCTACTTCAGTTAATAGTACAAGGAAAAATTGAAGGAAAAAAGAGGTATATGAAGGAAGGGCAGCCATCAAAAACATTGGCGATTTAATCCATTTAGCTCTCTGTCAACTGATCCAATCCATTCACCTAACTGATCGAAACATCTTTCAAGACATCGTTGTCAATATCATATGACCCCGGACATCCAATTATGCATAGGCAATAAAAGAAGAAGAGGAAGTAATGAAATTATACACATATATATACGTAAATAATAGAGGTATTCAATACATATAAGTATCTTTTACAAGATTGGTTTTTACTAGTTTTAAAATCAGCATGTTAAAAAAAAATATTTTAATAAATTAAAAAAAAAAACAAAAGTAAAGGAACAATCAGTCGGTGCAACCGGCTTAGAAATACCCTACACCTTTTATCTTCAATTTCAATGCGAAGTCCATAAATCATTTTAAAACCATAAAAGCTCTTATTAGTCTGATCTTAAGACATACCTAACCAAATTATATTTATAATACTAAAAACATTTTCTAATTATTTTACCTATTAAAATATTAAAATATCTTACTAATATTTTTCTATTTGACAATATTAAAAAACAAAACAACTTGTAATAAATATATTCATCAAATGCAATTACAAAAGTACATATTTAAAATGTTTATTCAATTCAATAAAGTTTTACACACATGTAACAATTATTTTTTTCATTTACATGTTAAATTATTTAGTATCCTTGATTAATTATTTCAATTTTAAATAATTTTTATATCCTACACCTATGAAATAAGAAAAAGGTATATTAACTTTGGTATGGTGTTTGTAACCACCAAAGCGAACTACGTATGGAAAGTATATATATTTGTGATCAGCGTGACCTCCTGAGTCGATATTTCCATATATATACTTTCCACTTTTTTCTATCTCGCTCTCCTCCTTTATGTGGTTACAATAGAAAATTATATTTTTGGGTTTTGCATGAAACTCAGTTCAAGAAGAAGGAAAATTCCTAAACTAGCCCCTATGCCTATTTCTCGTTCTCCACCAAAGCCTTCGCCTTCGTCCTCCATAATTTAAGTAAGTACAGATCTTGCAGGGATAGAATCAGGAATAATGAATAAGGAAACAGAAAGTAATAACTCAAACAAAATTACTCATTTTGATATTGACCGATCAAACAAAATGATTCCCTTGTTCAGCGGAGATTCTAACGACTTAGACAGATTCTTGCAACTCGCTGAAATACAATATGTCAAAAACGGACGAAAACCAAACTGACTGCTTGGAAATCATTAAACTTCTAAAATTTCCGGACAGATATATAACGATACATTACGGTACACAAATTCTGATAGCTGGGAAGATCTTAAAACTTCTCTTACAGAGAAATTTTCGAAAACGAAATCCACCCAGATAATTTATTTAGACATATATCCTTGTGTCAAAGACCAAGAGAATCAGTAACCCATAAAAGCAATTTCTCTTATTTGCATTAAGAAATCTGTACAGTCCTTTTAATTTTGCCAATCTTCCTAGTAACATACAATACAGAAGCCATTAAACATGCTTTCCATATCTTCACGAAAACTAATCTTGTCATCTTGTTTTAATTTTCATATTTTAAAAAACAATATTTCTATTTAATCTCTTAATAATAAGTTTAGACGTAAGGCTAGTGTAATGAGTGTGGTGTGTGTTATGTTTGATAAACCAAATCAGCTTATTAGGTTTTTATTTTGTAATTTTTATTATTTTTAGGTTTTTTTAATTCGTTTAAGTAATAATAAATACTTAGTCATAACAATAACATATCAAATTACTTTTAAAAATGCAAAAATTAATATTATAATGCTTGTTACTATTTATATATACATGTATGTACACAATTTGTAAAGCAAATTATTTTATACCCGTATGACTATAAGACAAAAGGGTATACTAAACTTGCCATTGCGTTTGTGACGCAGAGAAGTCGGGAGAGTAAATGTAGACTCAAAGGTATGGGTCGGATCAGAATCGAAAAATAAATTGATTGAGCTATGTATGTCCGTCCATATGTCCGCCCGTCCGTCCGCATGGTAACTCAAAAAATAAAGGAGCTATGATTTTGAAATTTTCACAAATTCGTTTATATGCAGTAGTCATCATCGCTATTGAAATCCAGCCATTTTTATCCACAGGTACATAGGTTTTTAAATTTTTCTTTCTTTTATTAATTAATTAATAATTAATTTTTTTTTAGTTTCTTTATATAAAATTATTCAAATATTTATAAAGTTTCACGTTACGCGCCGGTTTGTTTTGTTTACATTAAACTAAATTAAAATAATTATTTTTTTTTTTTGGAAGTAATACTTCTTTTAATCTTCCCCTAGTAAACAAACAATATATCCATCTCTCTCCTTCCCGTTGATAGATGTTAATGTTTCTAATAACTCTAAAAACTCTCTCCACTCTCAATATACCATCATAAAAACACCGTAACTTAATTAATAAATTTGATGGTATATGTCCAATAATTTTTTAAACTTCTATTTTGTTTTTGTATTTTATTTTTAAATATTACCACAATTACAAATGTTTTATTTTTAATTAGATGTAATTGTGTATTTGTTTTATTTTGTTTGAGTTTTTGGTTGTACCTACTACAATAAGGGCACATATAGTTTCTATATAGATTCTATATCGTGCAAGTTAAAAACTGTTGGACGTAGTTATAAACCATTTTCTCACTCGAAATGAGACTTTTAAATTTTAAATTTTTTTGTAAATTTTATTTTCTTTTTTTCAAAAGGTGTTGTCGATAAGTTGATAAAATCGTACATAAATAAGCATTTTTTTTTAATTTTTTTTTTTTTCTTTCTAATTTCTAGCAAAATTATCAACTTTAACCTCAATTTTTGTAATATTCGCGGTTTGCAAACGAACTTCCATGCCGTTGAAGGCCATCTTAATTTAATTAAACCGGCAATCCTTGCTCTATGTGAAACGCAAGTTATTAGTCACAATGTTAACTTCGATATTAACGGCTACTTACTCATTTCACACTTCGTTCCCAAAAGAGGCATCGCCATCTACATAAAAAAAGACATTGCTTTTAACACTCTTGACAAATATAAATCTTCAAGCCAAACTTTCAATTCCGTTTGGGTCAAAATCCATGTTGAAAAGCATGTTATACATTTCTGTTTTCTATACAGATCACCCAATTCAAGTGAACAAGAAACTGTTATGGAAATTGAAAACCTTCCAAACCAGATCAATGAAATTCTCGATTGTTTTCCTGAGACCGAAATTGTTCTGGCGGGGGATTTTAATGTTCATAACAAAGACTGGCTTCACTTTTCCAGTACCTCTTCTCCGAGTCAAAACTCAATTGGGAAACAAGTTGAATTATTTTCTACTCTATTTCACCTTTCTCAACTTGTTAAAAATCCCACTAGAATCCCTGACCGTGCTGATCAAGAAGGTCACCTCTTGTATCTGTTTCTAACCACACACAATCAAAGGTCCCTTCCCAAAAAATTGGTATGGCGTTATAACCATGCTAACTGGGAAGGTCTGAACAATTTTTACAAAACCTTTGATTGGTCACTGTGCTTCCGTGGTAGGAATGTTGACTTTGCTGCAAATGCGATTAGTGAAACTATTCTACTTGGAGTTAGATTATTTATACCTCACTCCATGAAATCTATTAAACGGAAACCCAAAACTTGGTTTAATCGCATTTGTAAAGAAGCCGTTCTAAAAAAAGAGGAGGCCTTCAAAAAGTACCGGGACAGTGGTTTAGAGGCTCACAGGACCAACAGGAGGCTCACAGGACCAACAGGGTTCGGAACAGATGTAAGAGAGTTATCAACAAGCAAAAATTCTTGTTCAACCAAAAGTTGAAACGAAAACTTATACACATGCCCAAGAATAGCAAGTCCTTTTGGACTTTTGCAAAAAATCTAAAAGAGGACAATAGCGGGTCTTCTTTTCCTCCACTTATACACATGCCCAAGATTAGCAAGTTGCAATCCAATTATGCATAGGCAATAAAAGAAGAAGAGGAAGTAATGAAATTATACACATATATATACGTAAATAATAGAGGTATTCAATACATATAAGTATCTTTTACAAGATTGGTTTTTACTAGTTTTAAAATCAGCATGTTAAAAAAAAATATTTTAATAAATTAAAAAAAAAAAACAAAAGTAAAGGAACAATCAGTCGGTGCAACCGGCTTAGAAATACCCTACACCTTTTATCTTCAATTTCAATGCGAAGTCCATAAATCATTTTAAAACCATAAAAGCTCTTATTAGTCTGATCTTAAGACATACCTAACCAAATTATATTTATAATACTAAAAACATTTTCTAATTATTTTACCTATTAAAATATTAAAATATCTTACTAATATTTTTCTATTTGACAATATTAAAAAACAAAAAAACTTGTAATAAATATATTCATCAAATGCTTTGGTATGGTGTTTGTAACCACCAAAGCGAACTACGTATGGAAAGTATATATATTTGTGATCAGCGTGACCTCCTGAGTCGATATTTCCATATATATACTTTCCACTTTTTTCTATCTCGCTCTCCTCCTTTATGTGGTTACAATAGAAAATTATATTTTTGGGTTTTGCATGAAACTCAGTTCAAGAAGAAGGAAAATTCCTAAACTAGCCCCTATGCCTATTTCTCGTTCTCCACCAAAGCCTTCGCCTTCGTCCTCCATAATTTAAGTAAGTACAGATCTTGCAGGGATAGAATCAGGAATAATGAATAAGGAAACAGAAAGTAATAACTCAAACAAAATTACTCATTTTGATATTGACCGATCAAACAAAATGATTCCCTTGTTCAGCGGAGATTCTAACGACTTAGACAGATTCTTGCAACTCGCTGAAATACAATATGTCAAAAACGGACGAAAACCAAACTGACTGCTTGGAAATCATTAAACTTCTAAAATTTCCGGACAGATATATAACGATACATTACGGTACACAAATTCTGATAGCTGGGAAGATCTTAAAACTTCTCTTACAGAGAAATTTTCGAAAACGAAATCCACCCAGATAATTTATTTAGACATATATCCTTGTGTCAAAGACCAAGAGAATCAGTAACCCATAAAAGCAATTTCTCTTATTTGCATTAAGAAATCTGTACAGGCTCACAGGACCAACAGGGTTCGGAACAGATGTAAGAGAGTTATCAACAAGCAAAAATTCTTGTTCAACCAAAAGTTGAAACGAAAACTTATACACATGCCCAAGAATAGCAAGTCCTTTTGGACTTTTGCAAAAAATCTAAAAGAGGACAATAGCGGGTCTTCTTTTCCTCCACTTATACACATGCCCAAGATTAGCAAGTCCTTTTGGACTTTTGCAAAAAATCTAAAAGAGGACAATAGCGGATCTTCTTTTCCTCCACTTGTTGATATAAACAACCATATCGTATCAGATTCAAAAGAAAAAGCGAATTTGTTTGGGAAACAGTTCGCTTCTAACTCATTACTGCCTCAGTCAACACAAAGACCTCCATCTATTCCAGAAGTTGACTGCTCCTTTGGTAGAATATACTTTAGGACGCGAGCAGTGATGAAAATCTTGAAGAATCTTGATACAAAAAAATCAGCCGGTCCGGACGGTAGTTGTAACACTCCAAAACACATATACTTCCATTTCAAAATCTCTGCGCAACCTTTTCCATCTTTCCTTCACTTCGGGAATTCATCCTACCCAATGGAAGGTTGCACATGTTTTTCCAATTCTTAAAAAAGGCGATAAAAGCGATCCCTCTAACTACCGACCTATTGCTATTACTTCGGTCCTCTCCAAAATAATGGAAAAAATTATAAATTATAAGCTTTTGAAATATCTAGATCGTAAAGGTTTGCTTCATGATCGACAATACGGGTTCAGAGCCCGTAGTTCAACTGGTGATCTCATGACCAGTGCGAAAAGCTTAATATCAGTCTTCATCATTCTGGTGAGTCTGATATTGTGGCTTTGTATATTTCTAAAGCTTTCGATCGAGTTTGGCATGATGCTCTATTGGCAAAATGCAAGGCTTTAGGTCTAGGTAGGGTTTTTGTTAAATGGATTGGTTTTTGTTAAGTTGATTTCAACACCAAAAAAACCCAATGCTGTCTAGTCTCGCAAATCTGACTTGGTCAAATCATATTTTTGGCGTAGCTAAGGACGCTGCTAAATGTTTGGGTTTCTTGTATAGCTGCAAAACTTACTTCTCATCCTCTGATCTCCTCAATATCTATAAAACTTATATTAGGCCGAAAATGGAGTATAATGCACATATTTGGGCTGGTGCTCCCATTACGGCGCTGGGATATCTCGATAAAGTGCAAAACAGAGCTATTCGTCTTATAAATGATCCCAGTGTTACCTCAACGCTCACTCCACTCAACCATCGTCGCACTGTTGGGTCACTGACCTTGTTTTATAGATATCTTGTAGGGACTAACACCTGTTCTAAAGAAATCAAACAACTTATACCTCCATTCAAGATTTTCCAAAGGAAAACAAGGAAGGCAACAGATGCTCATCCCTACACAGTTGAACTAGCTAGATGGCGTAACACGGCTTATGGAAATTCGTTTGTCATGCGCTCATCTCGTTAATGGAACCATATTCCATCAGATGTGTTCCCCAAAGTTGATAATGTATATATGTACGATTTAACCAAATTTACGAAGAACATTAACATCTTTCTTCTAAATATCCCATCCAATTTTCCCCATCCCCCATAATCCAAATATTCCAAATAACTTCCACCATAATCCTAAATCCTTCCATATCCTCATCCCTGTAACCAAACTGTATATTTGTATTACAGGTTCCCTCCTAAAGTTTGGTTCAAAAAGGGTGTGGTTTTGGTGTGTTAAAATCATACACTACCCAAAGAAACACCGCATAGTTTCAATGGGTGGCTTTCAAGGTTTCCATTCCCTCGTAAAAAAAAAAAAAAAAAAAAAAAAACATCATATTCCACATAAGGATTACTTTATACATAATAAAGCTGAATGTTTAAAATTTTGCCATAACTAATTAATCGGATGACATAATATTTATATTCCGATCATACGGATATCCCAGAGTTGACTCGGCCTACTCTGCTACACTCTTCGACGTTTTTTGTTAAGAATGCATTTTGTTTTGTTCAAATCTTTTAAATAAAATAAAAGAAAAAATTAAAATTTTTTTTAAGCGATCTTGTTTGGTTTGTTAAATAAATTAAATTAAATTAAAAATATACATATATTATAAATATTGTGGAAAAGCGCGTACATTGTTTTCCAATAAACTCTAAAATCTCACTTAATTTGCAATCTCATTTCTACCTTAAAAAACCTTAAAATTACTCTAGAAAAGTGGCCCTTGAGATTACCTGATTTTTCTGTATTCAAGATATTAACTTCAAAACTTTATATATGTACATGTGTGCAAACAAACACGTTATTGGGGTTCTTGCAGACGAATGCAAAACAATACCTAACGCTTATTATATTTCATAAAAACGGTTGGTAAAAAGCATAATCAATTGGTAATCAAAGCATAATATTATATTTAATAAATAAAATTTTTCAAAATTGCAATTATTTTAAATTGTTAGTTTATGTATAATGTACCTATTAGAAAAGCTTATAAACGCAAAATATGCAATAAATGTATTTTTAAAGTACATTTAGAAATTTAGAACTTTTCATATAATTCATTGAAATATAAAAATAAATTTTACATGATTGTAGCAAGTACCTTTGAATATAGCTTAAGTATTGTACACAATGTCTTAATTATATATCACCTTTGGTAATAATTCAATAAAATATATGATATAATTAAAAATAAAAAAAAAGGAATTTAACCGTTTATTAAAAAAATATTTTGTTTTTAATTTATAAAATATTATACATAATATTTTGTATGGTAAAATTCTTAGCCTTTTAAAAACATAAAAGTGTTAAATAAAAACGGAAATAGGAAAGAACCCTCCTGTATCAAATTTAAAGTTTTTATCTTCATTAATTTCGAATATAAGATTTTTAATTTTTGGGATTTCTTAGGAGGCACCAAATTTGATACACTATCTCCTATTTCTATTCTTATTTAACACGTTTACATTTTTAAAAATCTAAAAATTTTACTGTAAAACATATTATGTTTTATATTTTATATACAAAGAAGAAACATTGTTTATTTGTTTGTTTGTTTGTCCAGGATTCACGTGAAAACCGCTGCAATAATTCTGAGAGCCTATGTCACATTTTTAATAGTCAACAGGTTGCGGCTCCAGAGCCGTTTTAAGATTTTTCGTTTTTTTGATGTCAAGTCAAAACGGTTTGACCGACGGCAGGTTGTGGCTGGTAACTGTCCTAATGTGGTTGTTGAATGTATTTCCCCATGCTCATATATCATAGGACATTATGCTATGGAAAATACTGTAGTATACTGATTTTTTTTGACAGTAATATAGTCTTTTTCCTAGTTTTTTTAGTAGTCCGGCTACCCTGCGAAGGTAAGGTAACAATTCATTAATTTGTGAGTTCCAGTTTAAATCTTCGTCAAGCGTAACACCTAGGTATTTATATTTGCAAACTATTTGAATTGTGTCATTATTATACTTAACATTGCTGTTGACGTTTTTGATTTAATTAGCATGTTGTTTTCATCTTAGCAATAGTTTTTTCCTGGTTTGCTTGGTTTTTGAGAATTTCATTCAATTTTTATATTATTGAAGGATTGTTGATCTCGTTTTGCATTATATTACCATTTCTACTTATATTTGATATACGGTCGTTTGTTCTGTTGAGGCCAATTGAGTTGCGTTTATTTTTTGCCTGTGATCCGCCTTGCCGGGATCCGCTTTGATTTCTACTAGACTATCAATGCCCAAGTTGGAACAGGTACCGTGTTATATTTTTTTGCAATACACATTGCATTTCTAGAAATATTTTCTAAGCTTAAGTATTGTTCTGAATATAATGACACAATAGGATAAGTGGGTGGATAGAAATGATCAAACCCAGATAGTTGAATTTTTTTACAATCTTTAATGGAGTATTATCAAAAATAAACGAAAGACTTATATCATTTTTACTTCCAAATAGTAAAATTTTAATTTTTTCTACATTCAAGAGTAGAAGATTATTTTTTAGCCATTCTTCTATCATTTTTAAAATCATTTTGAACAGCGATTCTCATATCTTCCTCAGTTTTTTCAGAATAGTTTAATACTGCATCATATGTACTATCGATATGGGATGTGAGGGTGTTTCTGTAATCTTGAATTTTGGTTTAATAGGTTTTCTATCGTATTTTTCTATATAACAGATTTCACAGTTATTTATGAACTGCGTAATTCTGTCATACAGTTTAGGGTGGTAATAATTTAATTGCATTTCTTTAGAAGCTTCTACGATTCCTCTATGGTTGTTTCTGAGATGTTCTTTCTCTATTAATTCAACCAATTTCTCTTCATCCGTAATGTCTTCTAAGATTTTACAACATTGAATTATTTTCGTTTGAGAAAAGTGGTCATGGTGAACCTCTTGAATTATTTTGAGGAATTCTTAATTTTCTACATGTATTGCACTTAATAACTTAGGGTCAAAATGGTTTTTGAGTAGGGTTATTGTGGTTTCTCTATCTAAATTTTTAGTACGTATTATTCTTCTAGATTTATTGAAAATTGTTAAGTTTTTTATTGTTAAGGACCCGGAATTCCTTTTTTGAATGATTATTTGCCTTTTAAACAAATTTAGAGCAGATTTACTTATATGAAAATTGTTTTCGTTAGTTTCTTCTGTTAAATTGATTTCGATACGTGATAGTGCGTCAGCATTACCGTTTTTAATTCCCTTTTTATATTTTATCTCATAATCAAATTCTGATAGTTTAAGACTCTATCTCACGAGTTTTAAATTTGGCTCTTTTATTGAAAGCAGCCATTGTAGTGGCTTGTGGCCCGTCTCTATAATAAATTTCCGGCCAAATATATATGGACGAAAGTATTTTGTGGCCCATACCACACCTAATAATTCTTTCTCAATAGTACTATAATTCTGTTCATGTTCGTTAAGTGTGCGACTTGCATAACATATTGGATGCCCTTCTTGGATGGATGCCTAGATTTATATTCAGTGTCGTTTATATTTATTTTTGAATTCTTTTTAAGATATTTCGTAATGGGCTTAGCTATTTTCGAGTAGTCTTTTATAAACTTCCTGTAGTAGCCTGTTAACCCAAGAAATTGTTTTATTTGTTTCGGAGTTTTCGGAATTGGAAAGTCTTTCGCGCATTGCATTTTCTTAGGGTTTGGTTTTATCCCTTCTAAGTTGACAACATGCCCTAAAAATTCAGTTTCTCTTTTGAGAAATTCAGATTTATCTAGTTGTACCATTAAATTTACTTCTTTCAACCTTTTAAAATTTTAGTTAAGGAGTCTAAGTGTTCTTCGAGTGAAGAAGAGAAAATTATAACGATAGTCCATGTATGCAAGGCAGATTTTGTTTATATAGTCTTTGAGAACATAGTTTGTTAGTCTTTGAAACGTTGCCGGGGCTGTTTTCAACCCGAACGGCATACGTACAAACTCGTAGTGCCCATCTTCGACACTAAAAGCTGTTTTGTAAACGTCCTTTTCATCAATCTCTATTTGATGAAACCCTTTTGAAATCAATGACGAGTCGCCACTTGGCTTTTCCACTGGCATCCTCTTCCTTCCGGGCTATTCATACGGAGGCTGAGTAAGGCGAACTACTGTGTCTTATGATACCTTTTTCTAACATCTCTGAAATTTGCTTTTGAACTTCTTCTTTATGGATTTGTGGGTACCGGTATGATCTTACGAAAATGGGAACATTGTTTGTCGTACGAATTTCATGCTTAATAATTTATGACTTTGTATAGCGCCTCAACCTCTTGGCTATTCAGGTGTTCAGTTCTTATTTGCTCGAATATATTTTTGTGTTCGAGTTCTTCGATAATGTTAAAGTTTTCAGAGTTTACTACTTGAGTTTTTATAGGTTTTACGCCGATGATATTTTTGTTATTGTTATCAATTTTAAAATTAGCTTCTACTTTATAATTTTCAACATTATATATGCCCTCAAATATAGTGACAGTGCCATTTAGGGACTTCTGCTCCTTTAAATAAGCTAGACCTTCTCTTTGTTGGACTGGAATAGACAATATATAGTTTCCTTTTGCTTTTATTTTATAATTAGAATTTTCTTGTTTATATGAAAAATGTAGTTTTATTTTATTATCATTTATTATTAGTATTTCTTTTTCGTAGTCTATTTTTGACTTAAGGGTTATTAAAATGTTGTTTCCTATTAAACCATCATATATTTCATGAAAAGGAAATACGTAAAATTCAACTTTTGTATCTGGACTACCGAATTCTTTAAATAAAGGAATAACGGCTTTTTGAGTTATTTGATTTTTCTGTTGAACTGTTTTTAGTATGATAGTACTATTTTCTAAATATTTTGGTTTATTATAGATTGCGTAGCTCCAAAATCTATAATAAATTTTAACGGTCTAGTATTGCTGTCAACTATTATATAGGAAAGCTGGTGGTTGAGGCCGCTAAGTGAAAATTTTTGGCTTGTGGTGGTTTCTTATCTTGATTATTTTGAGGAGCCATATTAATATTAATATCCATCGGTTCTGATGTTGTATTTGGATTTCTATAAGGATACAAGTTGTTCCAATAAGGGTTTTGGGGTATATTTGCTATTTGTGGCAGTTGTTCTTGGCGGTTTGAATTTTGGTTTCCCTGATTTGGGTAAGAAACATTTCTATTATTGAAATTATTGTAATTATTTCTATTTTGTAAGTGCTGATTTCTAATTTGACTAAAGTTACCAATATTATTACTATAAAGGTTATAGTTATTGGGCCTATTTTTGTTGTTATTATAATTATTAAACCTACTATTATTATTATTATTATTTGGATTATTTTGGAAATTTCTATGATTTGGTTGGCTAATCCTATTGTTATTGCTATTATTATTATTATTTGTATTTCTAACGTTTCTAGTATTGGTATTGCTATTATTATACCCTACACCTATAGAATAGGTAAAAGGGTATATTAACTTTGGTATGGTGTTTGTAACCACCTAAAGGAAGCGGGCTAGATATGGAAAAGTATATATATTTGTGATCAGCGTGACCTCCTGAGTCGATATAGCTATATCTGTCCGTCCGTCCGTCCGTCCATACGTAGGCACGATAACTCAAAAAATAATGGAGCTATCGTGATGAAATTTTAACTGGAGGTTACTAGGACTGAAAGTACGGCGGGGATTACATATGGGCGCAATCGGCCCATTGATTCGGATTCTGGACCTTTTAATCGATTAAAGGGCTAACGATCATATATAAAAAATCACAATAACTCAACAACTAATGACGCTTTCTTCATCAAATTTGTGCTGTAGGTTACTAGTAATGAAACTACTTCGGGGATTGCGTAAGTTCGGGACTGGACCATGGGTTCGGAACCTAGAACTTTTTGATCGAATTAAGGTCAAACGAACATAATTCCGAAACCAATGAAGATAGAACCTCCAAATTTTGTATCAGGGTGTCCCTTCCTATTTCCTTAATGTCTTTGAAATTTGGGCCCCATTTGAGTAGTGGGTCGGGCCATACCATACATTTCCGAAGACCTTAAAGCATATCTTTAAAATTAAAAAAGATAACAACTCAAAAAAATGTAGAAGCTTCAAATTTGGCACAAGGGTGTTCTTTACTATCCCTTGCGTGTCCCTCTAATTTGGGATCAATTGGAGTGGTGGTTCAGTATCCCTCTTAGACCTCTTAAGTTTTAAAAGCTTATAATCGAAATTATTAAAAATAGTAACTTAAAATTAAGATAGAACGTTCAAATTGTGTACAAGGGTTAACTAGTGCTTAAAGTTAAGCGTGGACTGCATAAGGGCGAAATCAGCCCAAGGGTTCGGATTCTGGACCTTTTAATCGGTTTCAGGGTTAACGAACATATATAAATAATCACGATAACTCAACAACTAATGATGCTATCTTCATGAAATTTGTGCTGTAGGTTATTGGTAATGAAACAACGGCGGCGATTGCGTACGGTGAGGATTGAACAATGGGTTCGGAACTTAAAACTTTTTGATCGAATTTAGGCCAAACTAGCATAATTCCGAAACCAATGAAGATAGAACCTCCAAATTTGGTTTCAGGGTGTCGCTTTCGATTTCCTTAATGTCCTTGAAATTTGAGCCCAATTGGAGTAGTGGGTGTGGACCAGCCACTCAGTTCCAAGGACCTTAAAGCATATTTTCGAAATTAATAAAGATAGTAACTTGAAACAAATGTAGAAGCTTCAAATTTGGCACATGGGTGTTCTTTACTATTTCCTGCGTGTCCCTTTAATTTTGTACCTTTCTTAGACCCCCCAATGTGTAAAAGTTTATCATCGAAATTAATAAAACTAGTAACTTAAAATTAAGATAGAACGTTCCAATTGTGTACAAGGGTTAACTAGTATTGAAAGTATGACGGGGACTGCATATAGGCGAAATCGTACCATAATTTCGGGTTTTGGAACCCTTGAAAAGTTCAAGGGCTAACAAACATATATCGTAAAAACACCATAACTCAAAAAATAATGCCGCTATTTTGATGAAATTTAAACTCTAGGTTACTAGTAATGAAAGTACGATTGTAATTGGTTCTGGTCGAGTTTGGTCAATGAGTTCGGATTCTAGAAGCTTTTGATCGATTTGAGGCCGAACGAGTATAATTTCGAAGCCAAAGAATATATTTCCTATTTCCTATGTGTCCCCGAAATTTAGACTTAATCGTAGTGGTTAAGCTATGTTCAAAGGTACTTGCTGCATTTATGTAAAATTTATTTTTATATTTAAATGAATTATATGAAAAGGTGTAAATTTGTAATTGTATTTTAGAAATACATTTATTTCATATTTTGCGTATAAATTTTTCTATTAGGTATATTAACTAGCCATTTAAAATAATTGCAATTTTGAAAAATTTGGATTATTAAATATATTATGCTTTGATTAGCTTTTTATCACAAAATTTAATAACTAGAATTTTTTCATTTTGTAATTGAATTGGAATAAATATATTTTCATTTATAACAAGTTTTTTTGTTTTTTAATATTTTTAAATAAATAAATTAGTAGGAATTTGGAATATTTTTTAAGAGATAGTGTAATTAGAAAATTTTTTAGTATTATAAAGTTAATTTGGTTAGCTATGTCTTACAATCAAATTAATAACAGCTTTTATGGCGTTAAAATGACTTATGGATAAGTCATTAAATTTGAACCAAATAGGTGTAGGGTATTTCTAAGTCGGTTGTACCAACTGACTGTTTCTTTACTTGTTTTTTTGAATATTTTGGTTATTATAGTTCCTATTACTATTGCTATTCCCAAAGTTTCTATATGCATACCCAGCTCCGTGTAATATGTCCATTGCCTCTTCAAACTTTTCCGGTTTTCTACAATATAAAATGACCCTCATGGGTTCTGGTGTTTTGTTCTTAAATATGTTCAATGCTGAAATTTTATTATTGTTAATAGCTTGTTCTATCGTGTGGAGGTCGTCAAAAAGCGAAAGTCTTCTTAAGGCAGTTTTTAATTCGTTGTAAAATTCTATACAACTTGTCCTAAAGTTTGTACCACGTAATTCGTCAAATAATTCCTCCAAACTAGTACGATCTCCAAAGTTGTTAATTAGTATCTCTTTAATTTCTAACCAACCTGTAACGTGGTTATTTATCTCAACCACTTCTCTTGCTCTTCCTTTTAGTTTAGATTTTATTGAATCAGAAAAAGTGCTTTGGCTTAAGGGGCCGTATCTTAACAATAAAGGATGTATTTTATCTATAAGATCTGTAAAATTTTGTAAATCTCTAAAATCTCCATTAAAGTCAGGTAATTTTCCTATGTACTTTAGAGGGTCGATAGAGAGAGAAAGGGGGGTAACTTGAACTGGACCATCATTTGCCATTCTTGAAATTTTATTACTAACTTGATTGTTACTAACAAGATGTCTATTTTGTAATGAAATATTGTTCAATAGTCTAGATAATTCGTCTACAGTCCCTTCATTAATATCTTTGGACATAAGAAGATAAAATTTTGTTTTATTATGAGTTTCTTATATTTACCGTATCAAAAAAAAAGGAAAAAGTCAAGTTTATCTACGACCAGATTTGAACTAATTTAGTAGTGTTAAGTTAAAATAAACCATAAAAAAAATTATGTTAAATGACATGAATATATTATAAAAACTTTTAGATATTAGATTTATTATTTAATTAATAAAAAGAATTTAGTATTTTCAAAAGTATTCAGAAATATAATAAAACATTAAAAGAAGGATAAATATATTTATTATTAAAAAAAAATTTCGAATATTTTCAAAAATCCAACTTGAATAACGATTTACAAAATATAATTATTTAAATTTTTATACCCGTGCATACATATATGAACATCGGGTATATTAAAATTACTCCTCGAGCTGTAACGCATCGAAATAGACGAGCTAGATATAGTGTCAAGGGTACGTATCGAATCAGCATCGAAAAGTGAATCGATCTAGCTATGTGTGTCCGTCCGTCCGTCCGTCCGTCAGCACGATAGCTCAAAAACTATAAGAGCTAGAATTCTGAAACTTTCACAAAGTAATTTTTAGACAATTTGTAGGTTCTCTATTGTTTTTGGTTAAAATCGGGGAAAGGCTTCGGGTAGCTGCCATACAAATTTTTCAAAATTTTATGAATATTTTCAAAATTAATAACGAAATAAAAACCAAATATAAAAACAAACAAATTGTTGTCTAATTATTAATCGTTTCATGGTGTAGTGGCTAGGACATGGGACTAGTAGTCAAAACGTTTCGGTTCGATTTCTGGCTGGGGCAAAAATTTTTTTTTTTTTTTTATTTATCTTAAAACTCTCATTTATAATTTATTTATTTTGTTTTAATACATTTTTAAAAAAATTCAAAACAGTTATTCAAAACAAATAATTGATACCATCGCAACTATAATAATTTAAAAAAAAAATTGAGATGAATATAAAGTCGATGGCTTAGTGGTACGACGTCGACATTTTAATTGAAAAGTGTGGGTTCGAATCTCGTTCAGAGCATATTTTTTTTTTAAATTCATCTTTTTTTTTTAATTCATTTTTTTTTTATTAATTTTTTTTTAATTAAATATAAAAAAACAAATATTTTGAATTTTCTGTCAAACAGTTCAATTGCAATATATGAAATTCTTATTTATTTAATACACGCACGGGTATCTAAAAGTTGACAAGGGCAACTATAATCTTCCTCGTTTTTTTATAAGTTTTTACTATACTTAATTTTAAACTTTCAAAACTCTTTTAATCTATTTTGAAGTACCAAATTGATTTGTGATATTTTAATTTAATATTGTTAACTAATTTTAAAATATTTTTCACAAGATAAAATTTAAAATTATATATTTCTATTTCAATTTAATAAAAAATAAGTTTCTTAAATAAGTAAAAATAAGAGAAAAAAAAATTTTTTAAAATAGGTCACTTTGAAATTGGTGAATCTCTTGATGTGTTTTAAATGGAATTTGGTTGCTTTATATATATTCTTCTTTATTTTTAATTTTCTCCTGTCTGAAATGGTTGTCACAATTCGTTGTTTTTGCTTGTAGATTTCTTGTAGCTTTCAGTCACTGCACTCCACTTGTTACGTAAACTTTTTGTATTTGGTTATTATATAAAAATTTTTTTATTTTATGTTAATATATATGAAGAGTGCAGGAAAATAACAATCAATGTCAATTTTTTTCGAAAATGCAATATGGGTATCATTGGAAAGGCAAAAATGAGATCTTTCGTTCTATCAACAATAAATAATGTAAAACCAAACAAGATCAAAGTTTTAGCCTGTTCAAAATTTCCTGTACAGGGAAAGAACAATCAATGTCACAGTTTTAATGGAAAAAACAATCAATGTCAGTTTCTTTTTAATATGGCAAATTTTGAATTGTTTTTATTGACTTGACTTGACTATTACAAATAAAAATGTTCTAACGGGAATTTAAAATAACATTTCCCGTTCGAGGCCATAGTTACATGGAATGTGACAAAAATATGGGATTAATAAAACAAAATCTTAAAATAGAATTGCCTGATGAATGGAACGATCATGTTAAATCTTCACGGGTCAAACCCTCGCCCTTTGTCATTATTAAAAGTAAACAAGATATTTTCAAAAACTGGGGCAGTTATTTGGAAAATAATTATTATAAAAAAAAATCTTCATTTGCAACGAGGCCAATTTCTGAAATCTACATAACAAAGGAACACAGTCGGACACTCCAATTAAGAAACACATATAACGGCCCATGGAATTCGTACATAATCAGATATAAAAATACTGGTAACAGTTCACAAAATTTAAAGGCTTCTTACACTAGCCTAATTCCACTTTCATCTGGAAAATATAATGATTTAATGGTACTTAAAGAATTTTGCAGAGACGAAGCGCAGCGGTTTTTTGAAGCACTGCCGCATTCGAATCAAGTTTCGGACACAGACGATAATAATTAAGCAAATCCATACGTTTAACGTTATAAAAATTTAAACTTAATGAATTACTTAATTTGAACTATTTATGTTTTTTTTTTTTTTAAATTATTTTTTGTTTGATTATTTTTTCCTAAATTTTTAATATTTGATTGTTTTTTCGTACAAAACTGAATTTTTTTGAAACTAAGTTTTTTTTTTTGTAAATAAAATAAGAAAATATTAAATTATTTTAATTTTTTTGTATTGTATTTCTTTAAGAATAGGATAAACATTAATTATGAAGCTTGTTTACAGACACTTTCAGAACATTTTTATACGCAAGAAGTCTTTGAAAATATTATTTGAATTTTCTCAATTTCTAAAAAAAGTGACGTTGATTGTTATTTGCCTGTACTCTTCATATGTATTTGTATTATGTTTCGTTTTTTATTTCAATTTTTGTTATTTTATTATTTTTACTTAGAGTCACTGAATTAGCGGAAACTTATATGCTTTTGTTTTAAATTTCTTTTTATATAAATAGTTTATTATCACTTCTACTGGTAATTGTTTTATTAGTACGCGTCATTAAGTGTTAAAACACAAAAGAAAAAAGGTAGATTATATATATTTTTTTTTTTTTTTTATTAATTTTGTTAATTATTTTAATATATACTTTGTATCATAATATTATAATTGGCAGTTATAAAATAAGTGTAGCATTGAATTATTATAAGAAGTTGAATTTTGTCTTAATAGCTAAGTAATTTTTTTTTATTTTTTTTCTAAGACTCTGAAGTCTCCTCAACTTATAATTTGTATTTTTATTTGTTGGTGTTCATAAGATTTGAATAATTGAATTTTAAAACTATTGTTACTATTAATATTGTTAATTATTATAGCTCATTATGAGATAATAAATATATAAAATAAAAAAAAATTAAAAAATTGAAAAATTCTGGTTTGATTTGATTTATAGATTTATAGGAATCCTTTTTACTTTTGTTTGAAATATGACTTGATCCACTTTACAAGAATGGAAAAGATTAATTTCAGATTGAAATATTGGGATTAGAATTGGTTAATTCTCATCTTTTATATTTACGACATGAAAGTTTTAGGACTTTTGTTATAAATAAGTATTAGAATCATATCGGTTATCTGTGTCACTAATTTTCATTTAACTCAAAGTTATTCGAAAGAAATATTAATTTGTGATTATAGATATACATATACGTTTATATAACTCGGTGGTTTTTAGTGTAAACTAAAAACATTAATGCTTTGATTGGCTTTTTGTCACAAAATTTAGTAATTCAAAATTTTTAAAAATTAAAAATAATATAAATTCCTAGTATATGTATCTATTAGAAAATCTTATAAATGCCAAATATGCTATAAATGTATTTCTAAAATACAATAAAAAATTTAGAAATTTTCCTATGATTCATTTAAATATATAGTTTTATGTTTTTTTTCCTATTATATTCTTTTATAATTAGAATAAAACATAATTTAGTTTTATGTTGTTTATTTGAGTTGTTCTTACAGACTCATTTTTATGTTGTTTCTTTGAGTTGTTCTTACAGACTCATTTTTATGTTGTTTCTTTGAGCTGTTCTTACAGACTCATTTTTATGTTGTTTCTTTGAGCTGTTCTTACAGACTCATTTTTATGTTGTTTCTTTGAGTTGTTCTTACAGACTGAATTTTAATACAAGTTTTTATTTTATAATTTAATTTGTTTTATGTTTGAATGGATAAAATACTACGTAAGCAAAATTCTAATACATGACAATATTTAACTTGATTAGAATCATACGATTATAATCCAGTTTGATTTTTTGTTTTGTTATTTTCGTAAATTAGCGTTTACGAAATTTGATAGTTAAAGTACAGTTATGCATTTTAAGGAATGCGATTAAAATTTAAAAGTACAGTTTATAAATTGACTGTTTAAATAGATGAATGCATTTTGCTTACGTAACACCTCCATCCCTAAGAGATTTTGGTCTCCAAAATTTAAAATTTAAAAAGGACTTGTTTCAAGTTCCTTTGGTTTTACATCTGATTGATTTATACTTATTTTAATATTTTCATTTGACTTTGTTTTTTTATAACAGTAGCTTATTATCATAATTACAATTACTATTATAAATAGGGTTTTAACCGTTAGTAAAGTATAAAAATTAACCTTAGATTTATATTCTAAGTATTCAATAGCTTTTAAGTTTTCAATTTGGTTTACATGAATTTGCTTAAGAGTAAAGTTATTTATAATTTTTGTTATATTTAATTCATTTACAATTGGTATAATAGGTAAATCTTTAAATTTTACAATTTTATTAGAAAATTCATTGTTTTTAATATTCAAATTACAATTGCTAAATTTAATTAAATTATTTTCCTTAATAATTATTTCTTGGTTAATACAGTTTTGTACAATTTTTGTTCTTTCTAAGTTGAAAGTTACAATTAATTCGTCGTTAATTTTTTCTATAGATTCTATTTCATTTATTTTATAGTTACATGTACTGTTTCCTTTTAGTAAGTTTTTTATACAATTATTATTTGGATATTGTAAGTTACTTAGAAATATTTTAAAAAAAGAGATCTTATTTATAATATTTTTTTTTTGAAGTTTATTTAAGACACGAATTTTAATAATATTTATTTCCTCTATTTGAAATGATATTGGGATAAAACATTTACACTTTTATAATAATAAGGTTTAAAATTTTAAATAATTTTTTTTTTTTTTTATAGAAATAAATAAAAAATTTTATTAATTTAATTAGAAGAGAATTAACCCTTTAATTTATTTTTTGTTTTTTTTTTTTTTTTTTATAATAATAAGGTTTGAGGATTTTTATTTTCCTTTTATTTGCAAATTTTAATAGTAAAAATTTTAAAATATTACTTAACTTTTGTTTGGTAAATGTTCTTACAAATGTAGCTGCTACCAATGTTGTTGTTACCAATGTTGCTGTTACTTGTCCCTGTGAACCAATTAACTAGCTATTTGTTGTATTTGTGGTTTGTTGAAATTGTTGTTGTAAATGTTGTCTTTGTTGTTGCAAATGATATTGCTGTTGTTGCTGATGTTGCTGTTGATGATGATGATGATGATCAAAATATTATCCGAAATTGGTGGATGCTGACACAGATGAATTATTTGTGATGAATACTTTTGCTGCGGGAGATCCAATTGTTGTTGGTGATGATCAGATTTTTTTTTTTGTTTTAATTATTATTTTTTATTATTTTTTTTTTTTTTTTATTTTTATTTATAATTTTTATAATTTTATTTTATACTAATTATATTCTTTTTTTCATTCTTTTCTTCATAATTAGTTTTTTTTTATTTTTATTTTTATTTCATATTTTTTATAATTTTATTTTATACTAATTATATTCTTTTATAATTAGTTTTTTTTTTTTATTTTTATTTCATATTTTTATAATTTTATTTTATACTAATTATATTCTTTTATAATTAGTTTTTTTTTATTTTTATTTCATATTTTTATAATTTTATTTTATACTAATTATATTCTTTTATAATTAGTTTTTTTTTATTTTTATCCTACCGACTGCGCCAGTTTTATGTTTTTTTTCCTATTATATTCTTTTATAATTAGAATAAAACATAATTTAGTTTTATGTTGTTTATTTGAGTTGTTCTTACAGACTCATTTTTATGTTGTTTCTTTGAGTTGTTCTTACAGACTCATTTTTATGTTGTTTCTTTGAGCTGTTCTTACAGACTCATTTTTATGTTGTTTCTTTGAGCTGTTCTTACAGACTCATTTTTATGTTGTTTCTTTGAGTTGTTCTTACAGACTGAATTTTAATACAAGTTTTTATTTTATAATTTAATTTGTTTTATGTTTGAATGGATAAAATACTACGTAAGCAAAATTCTAATACATGACAATATTTAACTTGATTAGAATCATACGATTATAATCAAGTTTGGTTTTTTGTTTTGTTATTTTCGTAAATTAGCGTTTACGAAATTTGATAGTTAAAGTACAGTTATGCATTTTAAGGAATGCGATTAAAATTTAAAAGTACAGTTTATAAATTGACTGTTTAAATACATGAATGCATTTTGCTTACGTAACAATATATATTAACTTTATATACATGCAGCAAATACCTTTGAACACAATTTAAGTCTCGTACGAATTTCTTAATTATATATTACTTAAGATTATAATTCAATTAAATATCTGATAAAATAAAACTTAAAAATAAGAATTTTTATTCATTTATTAAAAAAATAGTCAAGTTTTTAATTTATAAAATATAATACATAATATGTTTTATATTAAAATATAATTACCTTCTTAGCCTTTTAAAATTATAAAAGTATTAAATAAGAAAGCAAATGTTAAAGAACACTCGTGTTCCAAATTTCAGGTCTCCGAGCCACATTGTCCGATTTTGACCATAAGCAATCCCCGCGGTACTTTCATTACAAGTACACTAGAATAGCGTAATTAGTTTGTGCGTTATCGTGATTTTTTATGTATTTTCCTTAGTCCTTAGACCCAAAAGGTTCAGAATTCAAACCCATCGGCTAATCTCGTCCATATGCCATCTCCGCCGTACTTTCAGTACTAATAAACTACAGTTAAAATTTCATCAACATAGCTCCATTAGTTTTTGAGTTATCGTACTTTTTGGATATATGCTCCTTAGCACTTGAAGCGATCAAAAGTTTTAGAATCGGAAATCATGGTCCGATTTCGCCCATCCAAATTCCAGAGATATGCAGGAAATAATAAAAAAACACATTTCTATCAAAATTTAAGCTTCTATATTTATTTAAAGTTACTATCGTTATTAATTTCTAAGATATGCTTTAAGGTCTTCGGAGTTGTATGAGTGGTCCCCGAACCGTTAATCCAATTGGTCCAAAATTTCAAGAAAACTAAGGGAATAAGAAGAGACCTACTTTTACCAAATTTGGAGGTTTTAACTTCTTTGGTTTCGGAATTATTTTCGTTTGGCCTTATATCGACCAAAAGCTTCTAAGTTCCGAACCCACGGAGCTATATCGGAGCTATACGATACACAATCCCCGCCGTAGTATCATTACAAGTAACCTACAGCTCAAGTTGCATGAAGGTAGCTCCATTAGTTTTTGATATAACGTGCCTACGGACAGACGGATGAACAGACGGATAACGCGAAATCGGCTCAGGAGGTCACGCTGATCACAAATATATATGTTTTTCCATATCTAGCTTCCTTTAGATGGTTACAAACACCATACAAAAGTTAATATACCTTTTTACCTAACACCGTTTGACTAGGTAAGGGGGTATATTAACTTTGGTATGGTGTTTGTAACATATGGAATAGGTAAGGGAATCACTAAATGTTGTGACAATAAGCTAATCGAAGCATTAATGTTTTTAGATTACACTAAAAACCATCAAATTATATAAACGTATATATATATAATCACAAATTATTATTTAATTCGAATAAATTAGAATTAAAGATAACAGGAGAATTATAATTATAATACTTATTGTTAACAGAAGTATCAATAATCTGATCGCAATAAATGCAATCTGAAGAGACGAAATTGCTGCAGGTGTGTAAAATTTTATTGAATTCTACAAAAAGTTTTAAGTCTGGAATGTCTGGAATTTATGAATGCATTTATTTTAAGTTTTTTTGGTTTTTAATATTTTCAAATGGATAAATTAGTAAGAATTTTTAATATTTTTAAATAGATAAAATAATTAGAAAATGGTTTTAGTATTATAAAGGTACTTTGGTTATCTATGTCTTAAGATCAAACTAATAACAGCTTTTATGATTTTAAAATGACTTATGGACTTCTCATTAAATTTGAACCAAATAGATGTAGGGTATTTCTAAGTATATTTTCCAAAAATATTGATAATGGTAAATTCGTTAGCTGTGTATAATAGCAAAAATGAGAACGAACAGAGAAAATAAAAAATACAAAGAAACAAAAATACAAGAAAAAAAATTTATAAAAGAAAAAAATAATACATAATATTACAAAATGAAATGCAGTTAAGCTTTAAATTAGGTACCTTTTGATAATTAATTAATAATATGTGCTTTATAAAATTCATTTAAAAATTTTTTAAATTTATGTAGATCATTTAATTTTTTTTAAAAAGTTAGGTAATTCATTATATTTTTTATAAGCTAATTTATGTATTGAATCATATCCATTAAAATTTTTCCTTGATGATATTATTCTAAAGTTTTCAGCAATTCTAGTATTGTAAGTGTGATAATTAATCACATCAACTTGATAGTTTAGCATTAATATGTCGTTGTTTCTATAGATATCCAACGTAGGCATTATGAGCTAATACCAAACAAATTTTTTATAGTTTTGTTCTGTGAAATTTGTAAGCTTAGATATTTTTGTAGCTGTTTCCCCATATCTGAATAGCGTAAATAATAGTGCTATTAAACATTGATTAATATAGCGATCGTTTCTTCAATTGCTCATTTATGTGTGTACCCCAGTTGAATTTATCATCAATTGTAACTTCTAAGTACTTATATAGCGAAACTCTGTCTAATTTACAATTGTCATATGAAACCACTACATTGTCTACATATTTTTTAATAAAAAATAAGTATTTCGGTTTATTGGTGTTAATGATTAGCTTGTGGGTTTCCATCCATTTCCCGATAATGGCCATATCTATATTGATTGAACGTTGTAGATCTTGGCAAAACTCCTCATTATAAACAATTGCTAAGTCGTCGGCAAACATAAAGAAAACTGTTGACACAAAAGTTAAAGTGGGTCCCAAGTTGCTCCCCTGTATGACTCCATAGTGAATATTTCTGACTTACTTTTTATACATTGGCATTTTGCAAATTGCTTTCTCTCTTTTAAGTAACTCGCAAAACCATTTAAATTCCTTCCCCTTAATTTCATATTCAAATAGATTTCTTAGCAGAATACTTCTATCGATTGAATCAAATGCTTTCGTCAAATCAAAAAATACAACAACAACTTGTTAATTTTTTTTCTAATCCATTTTGTACGTGTGACACTACGTCAAATAGAGCCTTCAGTGTTCGAGTTCTTTTTGAAACCGTACTGTTGATCACTCATCAATTTTTCATTTTCTATGAAAACAGTTAGCTGCTTGTTGATGTAAGTTTTTATCAGTTTACTAAAAACTGACGCAATAGTAATTGGTTTGAAAATGTTCATATCATTTGGTTCGTCGAAACCCTTAGAAATTGGCATTATTTTGCATGTTTTCAGATTTTTAGGCATTCCTCCCTGGGTTAGGAAGGTTAGTTATAGTTTGAGCTAACCTATGCTTGCAATGTTTTGTTGTTATCGATGAAATATGATCTGACCCAGCAGAGTTTGAAGTTTTTCAAATTTTCTATTAATTTTATGCATTTATTTTTTTTTTATCAATCATTTGAAATTTAAATTTCTTAGCTGTTGTTATTTTAGGAAAATAAATGCCATTTTTAAATTTAGATGCCATAAATTCACCGACTGATGAATAAAATTGATTATATTTGTCAAGTTTTTCAATATTTTTCTTATTACTAATGTCATTATTATTCAGATACGATACGTTATTATCCTTATTATACACATTTCCTGACAATATTTCTTTGATATATAACCAGGTTTTTCTCATATCTTTCCCAGGCAGCCTTACTGTCATGTTCTGCTTTTTTCTTCCTTTTAATGACTGTAGTTTTATTTGACCAGTATGAATATTGATTTTTAAGGTACTCGGAGTTTTTATTCTTAGTGTATATTTTAAACCAATAATCTTTTATTTCGATGATTTTGCTACATTCATTATCAATCCATGGAGATAAAAACTTTTTACCACTCTCTTTTATTACTTTTACAACGGTCTCACTTTTGTTATACTTATTTGTTAATAAATTCTTCATTCTCACTTCAAACAGTTTAGACGTTATCGTTCTTCAAAAATTATTTATAAGAAATTTAAGTAAAAAGTGCTTTTTATTAACTTGACCTATAAGCATAATTTTTTAATTTTTATACTAGTGACCTACTTTTCTCTATACTTTTTATTACATTTCATAGTTACTTTTTCAAGTCAGAAACTAACAATTTTAAGTAATTAATAATAAAACATAAAAAAATAAATAACAAAAAAAAAAAAAAAAAAAAATACAAAATTAAAAAATCATAATCAACAATATAATTATATTTAAAGTGAATTATTAAAGTGAACTTATTTTTTGCAATTTTAAATAATTTATATTGCTTATTATTACAATGGAATTTAAATGCAGTGTAAACAATTGTTTAGTTACTGAAATGAAAGCAGATTCAGTAACTTGTAACGAGTTCTGTAACCGTAAATTTCATGGGGTTTGTTTAAACGCTCCTAGAAATTGGTATAACAACTTCTTGACGCAGCATTTTGTTTGTGAAGATTGTTTAGATCAACAAACTTATCTGAGAAAATATTCTCATGAAATATCGTCAAACATTAATGCCGTTAGAGAAAATTTTCAAGGAACAGTTGTGAAATTATTGGAAGTTGTAAAGAACAATACAGCCAGCTTTACGGAAATGGAAAGAAATTTCGAACTGCTAAATAACACTCTTAATAATTTCAAAAATGATCAAAAAAGAAGTGTTAGTGAGCTAATTAAAGTTGAAACAAATAATTTAAAAACGGAAATTTCAACGTTTAAGAACATTATTGAAAATTCATTAGCACAAGATCCAATTAATAATAAGCTTTTGTATGCGATGGACAATTTAAAGCAACTTTTCATCTCTAATTCAGAAAATATAAATAAAACTGATATTTCAATGAGCTTTAGAGATGTAGTATTGGCCGATTTAGATATCCTTAAGGCCAAAATAGAGACAATTCAGGATGGTGTTAAAATTTGCAGTGCTTCGCATCAGAATGATCTATATTCAAACAATGCAGCTAAATCACTATTTGATGCAATAAATGATGTAGATAAAGCTAAGACGGTTAACATTGAATCAACCAAAGAAAAATATGACGACATTTCAATCGAAATAGAAGCAGTTGATCCACCAGAAGTTACAATTAAACCTAAATTTAACTTAAGGATTTCCAACCTTAGCACTAATACAACAGAGGAGAAACTAGTCAGATACATAAAAAAGAGGTTGAATTTTGAAGAGGTTCATTGTAAATTAATCACACCTAAGTGGCTGAAATATAAACCGCAGTATCATACTTTCAAAGTTAGCGTACCGGAAACAAAAGTCCAGGAAATAAATAATATTAAATTGTGGAACAAAGGGACAAAAATATCCATCTTTAAACATATAGGTAAACAGTCAAACAATAGTAAATTAGATTCACTAAAAAGTAAATTAGATTCAGTAAAAAATAAAAATAAAATTAAACTTAATATCAATAATGTTAATAGCAAAACAATCACAGAAAAAAACAAGAACAGAAATACACGCAATAACACTAAGTCCACAAATAATAAAAAAAATATTATAAGCAAACACAAAACACAACCTATTTTACACAAAAATAATAATAATAAAAATAATAATAATAATAATAATAATAATAATAATAATGATAATAATAATAACAATAACAATAATAATAATAAAAATAATAGTAATAACAATAATAATAATAACAATAATAATAATAACAATAGTTTAAATTCATACAATACACAACCCATTTTATTAACTCAAACACCAGTTAAATTTCATAACTATTTGCCTCCGTCTAACTTAGTTACTTATTCGCTAAATAAGCCAGATTTAAATTTACTTGAAATTTCGGTTAGTAGTACAAATTCAAGTATAATGACTAACACAATGTGCAATTCAACCACTTCCATAAACTCAAATTCAAATTCAAATTTAATTACCACAAATTCAAATTCAAATTTAATTAGCACAACAACTCCAATAACGTCTAAACACAAATATCCTAACTTTAAGCAGGGAGAAACAATTATAGTCGGTACTCCATGTACACAAATTTCAAATTTTAACTGCATTACAACTTCATGTATTAATACGCCAATAGAATCTACTTCTACTCCTTCCAATGCAAGTTTCGTTAATCCTTTAATGCCTCCTATAGTTAGATTAACGAAAAACGCGTTAGCGAAAGATGATCATACTTATGTTCTGTCGCGTTTTAGAGATCAAAAAATTTACGAAAATGTAAGACTCTATTTAGCCTATTTGCATAAGGAAGATGATGACCTTTGTGTTGACGGTAAAACCAAACTCAATATTAAAATTTTTATTGATCAAGAAGGTTTACCGTCTAACCCAAAGGAATTAATGAAATTATTTGTTAAATATCATGAAGGTTTCGGGGCTTCTTCTAAATCGGTCGAAAAAGATCTACAAGCCTATTGCAGTCACCTTAAAAGCAAAAGAATCGATTATTTACAAAGAATTAGAAAAAGTAGCAGTAACTTTTTTCGTCCCCTTAGTGGGAAAAAATAGCATTAATACTAACCTAGTTTCAGTTAATACATCATCTAGCTTTAAGGTACATAAAAATATAGATAATAATAAACTTAAAATCTTCTATCATAATTGTAGTGGTATGAGAGGTAAGCTAAAAAAACTATATGTTGATGCTAAGTCCTGTGAATTCAACGTGTTAGCTTTTACCGAAACCTGGCTAAATGATTCCTTCAAAAATCAAGAAATACTGGACAGTAATTGGTCAATTTACAGGAAAGACAGGGATTACAATTCTACAAACTGTTCCCGTGGAGGCGGTGTTCTTCTTGCAGTTAATAACGAGTTTTCTAGTACTCCATTACATACTAGGACATCTATTTTATTCGATCATAAATTTATAAAAGTAAACTTAGGTAAAAAATTTTTATACCTTGGAATCGTTTACTTTCCGCCCAATACTGACAATTCCTCATATTCTGATTTCTTTGATATATATCATGGTATTATATCAAAATTGAACGAGGATGATTCAATATTAATTTTTGGGGATTTCAATCGTCCTTCACTATCGTTTATAGTAGACGATTCTGATAACTTGCTACTACCAATTAATTTTAATGACGAAACTGTTTTATGGTAACGACTTACAGCAAATTATCAGATTTCCTAACAAAAATAATAAGTGGTTAGATCTTGCATTTTCTAATGCATATGATAAAGTGGAAGTTAAACTCGCTGATGATACAGCTAATTTATTCTCCGACTCACTTCATCATAACGCAGTCATCTTTGAATTTTCTTCCATCACACCACTTTTTGCTAAATCTTACAATAATAATATTGTATTTGATTTTCTTAATGCCGATTATCAAAGCATTAATAATGCTTTATCGGTTGTTAATTGGGACGAACTGTTAAGACAACAGAACATTGACTCAACAGTATCTATTTTCTATATGAAATTATTTCATATAGTCAACTCCTATGTACCTAAAATACGAAAAAAGGATAAGACCACAGAACCGTGGCTTAACCGAGAACTTAGGACTTTGCGCAATCAGCGCAACAAACTTTATAAAAAAATTAAATTTACAAAGGAGCCTGATACTAATTTATTAAATATGTATAAGGATCTCGCTTTAGAATTTAAAAACAAATAAAATTTGGCATATGACAATTATGTATCCGAGATCGGTAGTAAATTAATTACGGATCCAAAAAAATTTTTTGCCTTTGTCAATACAAAACGAAAGACTTGTGGGTATCCAAACTCTATGTCTAAAGACAATGTTTTCTCTTCAAATCCTAATGTAATCTGTAATTTCTTCGCAGATTGCTTTCAAAAAGTTTTTCGTCCGCTTGACGTATCCATCAATATCCCAACTTCAAACTCGGTTAGTAATACTAATTCAATTATAAAAGATTTGTATATTTCGGAAAATGAAATTTATGAAGCAATTAATAACCTTGATCTTAAAAAAGGTGTGGGCCCGGATTTAATTGCTCCTTCTTTTTTATACAATTGCATTAGTTATTTGACATATCCACTTCACATTATATTTAATATATCACTTTCGTCAGGCACCTTCCCATCTGCTTGGAAATCATCTTTTTTGACCCCTATTCATAAAAAAGGAGACAAAGCTTCTGTTGAAAACTATCGAGGAATAGCCATCCTTTCGACTATCCCAAAATTGTTTGAGAAAATTGTGGTGGGCAAAATCACACCTATTATTAATATGAAACTAAATGAACAACAGCATGGTTTCAGAAAAGGTCGCTCTACTACTACAAATCTTGTAGTTTACACTTCTGAAATCTTAAATGAAATGGAGAAGGGTTACCAAGTTGACGCAATATATACGGACTTTAGCAAAGCTTTCGATCGTGTTGATCATAATATTTTGCTGAAGAAACTTGAAACTTTGGGCATATCTGGTTCTTTCTTGGCATGGCTTGGCTCTTATCTTACTGGAAGAACTCAGAACATAAAATTCCAAGGCCATTTGTCAAACCCAATTTATGTTACTTCTGGTGTGCCTCAAGGTAGCCATTTAGGTCCACTTCTATTCAATGTATTTATTTCAAATCTTTCTAAAAAATTATTAGGTGTATCTCATATTGCATTTGCTGACAATCTTAAAATTTTTCATGTTATTAAGAATAACTCTCAATTACTTCAAGAAAACATGCATTCTTTACATGAATGGTGCATATCCAATAGATTAGAACTAAATATTGAGAAATGCAAGGTCATAAGTTTTACACGTAAAAGAAATACAATACTTTTCAATTATTCAATAGACAATCTAGCTCTCGAAAGGGTGAATAGCATGACCGATCTTGGGATTCTTTTGGATGATAAATTAAATTTTAATCTTCATTACGAACACATGATTGCAAAGGCAAATAAAATGTTAGGTTTCATTAAAAGAAGAGCCAAAGAGTTTAATGACGTAGCAGTAACAAAAGCACTTTATTGTTCTTTGGTTCGATCTACTTTAGAATATGGTCACATTGTTTGGGATCCGGCATTTCAAACACACTCTAAAAGAATTGAATCTGTTCAAAAACAGTTTCTTTTATTTGCTCTAAGAAACCAATATGACCCTTCAGAGTACTCCACTCTTCCAAGCTACATTACAAGACTAAATACCTTGAAAATGTTAACTCTTGCATCACGCAGGGAAATTCTTTCATCCTGCTTCACTTTCGAAATCTTAAATAAAAATATTGATATTCAGTTTCTAACGTATAAAGTCAGAATAAATAACGAAGTTAGACAAACAAGAAACACTAAATTTTTGATTGAAAATACTCACAGAACTCAATACGCAAATAATGAACCTATAAACTGATGTTGCACTACATTTAATAAACAGTTATCTTTTTTCAACAGATATATCTAAAAACACTTTTAAATATAAACTTAAGCAAAAATTTTTAAATGAACCTATTTTGTAAACTTAATAATAATCAAGTTCAAGTACATATTAACATATTATATGATATTATATCATAAGTAATTACGTTCATTCAGTGCTTTTGCTTTTTTGTTTTTGTTCGGTAAGCATTTTTTGTTTTTTGTTTAAATTTTTAATATTTTGTACAGTGAAAAAAAAAACTTTGTATTGTAATTTGACCTAAATATTCTAATTTTTGTTTGTTAATTGTTCTTACACTTTTTTTTTTTTTTGTGAATTCTGTTTAAAATTTTAAATTATGAATAATAGTATACTATAAGATATTTTCTTTTTTTTTTGTTTGTAAAAACCTTGTTTTGGTTAATGAAATAAATAAATAAATAAATAAATAATGTTGAACTGAATTTATTGACAGTTACACCAAAATCTGTTGTTTTCATATTTAGGGTATTTAATTTCTCTTTAACTTTTTCATTGTTGATTTTTGTTATAGACTATCTAAAGATATATATACTATGGTTTTTAAGCTGCTTGTTAATATATGATCTGAACAACTATTTGAAGCTGGTCTGGTTACTTCTTTATGGAAGAAATGGAAGGTATTCGAATTTGTAATTGTTTTGTAAGTTTAAATATAGCTATCTTTTGTTGTGTTTATGTTAAAATTAAAATCTCCTACAATAAATGACTTTACATTTTTTTAGGATAATGAGTTGATCTTCGAGTTTGTTTTAGAAAATATTCAACAGGTGAGAACAAATTATCGGGTATATTAAATATAATTATTTTAAATTTTATTTTTTTATAAATATAGGTTGCACATCTTTAACCTCTCCTAGTTTTTCTACAAGATAAAACTCTATCATCATTTTATATTTGAATGTTATTTTTATACTCTAGGTCAAGTATCCACGTTTCAGTTATAATTACAAGTTGAATTACAGAATTGAATGTGCTAATATATACGTTATATCTTCTATTTTGTTCTTTAAGCTACGAGTATTTAGGTACATAATTATACCCGGGCATATTTAGACATCGGGTATATTAAAATTGCTCGTCCGTTTGTAACGCATCGATCTGGATAAGCTAGATATAGTGTCAAGGATACGTATCGGCTCAGAATCGAAAAATCGATTTAGCTATGTGTGTCTGTCCGCCCGTCCGTTTATGTGTCAGCACGATAACTCAAAAACTAAAGGAGCTACAGTTTTAAAATTTTCACAAAATATTTTTCAATCAATTTCTAGGTTCACATGAACTTGTATGAATTTTGTTTTTTGTTAGTTTTTTTTTGTTTTTTTTTGTAGATAAAATATCTTTCGAGTTACGATTTCATATGATTTAAATGTTGCGTAGTTTAAAAACAAAATTTAAGACAAGCTAAAAAGAACACAAAGATTTTTTTAAATAAATGGCTTCATAAATAATTTATATGTATTCATATAATATGTATATGTGTAATATTTTGCATGCTTTGTATTTTGATATTGAGAGATATAATCATTATGAATGTGATGACTATTATCTATCATGATAATCATTTTATCAATATGACGCTTATTTTGCTTAGGTTTAATATATTCGTGAATTAAAAATTAATTATAAAAGAGATAGAATTGAAAAATTAGAGCTAGAGTTTTGAAATTCACACAAAACATTTTTGGACATTTTTGAGGTTCCCTATTCTGTTTGGTTAAGACCAGACCAAGGCTTCGGGAGCTGCCATACAACTTCTTTGGACTAATATGAATTTCTTCAAAACTGATTATACTACGAGAATGAAAATTGCACACGGTTTGTTATATAATGAATCGAGCACTTATATGGAGTTTCAAAATGTTACGGCCCCATTTTCGGGCACCTGCCATACAAAGTTGTTAATTCGATAACTGTGAGTCTAATGAAGCTACGAGGTTAAAATTAAAACTGAGCAGGTAAAGTAATAGGGCGAGTTACTTGGTACAGTTGGGCATCACTAGAACCAACATTTAGGGTGGGCCATTTTTTTTTTTTTTTAAGCAAAAATTATGAGGTAATGAGTTAAATTTTTTTTTAACTATTTTACTTTTTTAAATTTTTTTTTGTAATATACATATATAATAGCATAAGGGAAACAAATAAAGGTTAGTGGGTATGCACGGGTATTTAAAAGTTGACTATAATTTTCCTCGTTTTTAGTGAATTTTGATTATTAAAGCATATACTAGAGTATCAAATATATTTGTTTTTACATGGTTATTTAAAAGCAAATTAAATGTTAGATCATTCAACATTTAAATTATCAATGCAATTCATTTTTATTACTTAACTGTTTGCCTATTTTCTAATAAATAATTTGCCATTTTTTACCCAAGTAAATTCAATTTTCTACCTTTTTTGTATAGATAATTAAAATAAGGTGTTAGCTTCTTGTTCAGAAAAATTATTTCATTTTCACTTCTTTTTTCACTGCTTAGCAACTGCATTGTTAATTTCTTTTTCTTAACAGATTTCAATAAATTATTTTTTGTGTCTATATATTTAAATTTTACTATTATTTTCTCTGGCTCACCTGATTTTATAGAATTTTTGATTTTATATAAATCTTTTTTTTCATCCTCATTTATATTTATTCCAGCTTCCATATTTTTGTGACAATAATTTTTGGATTCTCGTCTTTTATTTTTTGTACGCTGCATATTTCAATGTACTTAGCATAAGCTTTCTACTTTAATTTTTCCAACTCAAATCAGTTTTCTTAATATCTTGCTTTAATTCATTGTTTTCGTTTTTTAAGTTTATATTTTCTTCAATCAATCAATTGATATATTCCTTAATGTCCATAATCTCGTTTTGTAACTTAAGCAAATCCTCCTCATGTGCTGAATGATTATTCAAGATAAGATTCAGCTTGTTTTCAATCTTACTTACACTAATGGTCGCTTCCGTTTTATTTATATTGTCATTGTGTTGTTGAGTAGAGCAGCACTTGTTGATTTTCTCTTCTTTCGTTTTGTAACTGTACATTGGTTACAGAACCATTTTGCACGTTTTCCATCACATTGCAATCCAATATTGTTTCGTAAATTAATTTTTTATAAAAAACTTATAAAGAAACCCGTATTTCATGCACGCAGTAAACATATCGGTATATGAACTTTAGAGAAATATATCAACAAAACATAATTAAGCTTGTTTATGAACCGACCGAAGACATGGAAGCGGATATGTTTACGAAGAACCTGAATAACACAAAATATAAAAACTTTTTGAAATGTTAAATCTTGCATAAATAATACTTTTATTAATTACTATATTTTTAGTTATTACTCTTATATAGTACATAATTGAAAGATAGTGTTGAAATATTAATGTAATGTATTGTTTTAGACAGTACTGTACTATTACATTTTAAATTAACAGTAAATTGCTTGATAACTATTTAACAAATTACTGTAAATGTATTGAATTTTTGCATATTGCCTTTTTTTGCTATTACTATGTAAAGTTTTTTTTCTTTTAAAAAAGTTAGTTCATTTAATAAACTTGAATTGAAAGCAACTTGGTTTTTTTATTCCTCCGTTGCTAAAATTATCTTACAGGTACAGAAATTTTAAACTTCTTTGATTCTTTTATAGACTGAAGACTTTTATAGATTCTGATTGAGGAGCAAAAATGACTGTTATTAGCCAATTCAGTTTTAGCTTTTTCGTGACACAATTTATCCATATTTCTTGTATTATAGTTGTGTATATTCCTTCTCTTTTTTAATAAAGTTTTGCTTTTAGTTATGCCCTTTGCAATTTTGTGAATTATTTTAGCCTTTTCCAATATTATTAATTCATTTAGCTTTAGAAAACCAGTTCTATTATATAGTTCTTCAACAGGTGTGCGCCAATTTAACCCATAGAGTATCTTGATGGCTTTATTAATCGCTGCGTTCACTTTCCTTCTTAGTGTGGCAGTACAACACGACCATGTCGCCACATTGTATCGGATATGAGACATGATGTGTGTGTGAAACAACAGTCTAGCTGATTTATCCTCTAATTTCAACCCACATCTCTTAATAGCACCTAGTAATGGCATAATTTTTTTCAAAAACCAATTAACATGATCGTACCATGATAGTTTAGAATCTATGGTAATGCCAAGATATTTATAACATTGTTCCCTTTTGATTTCTTTGTTCCCAATACAAATTTTTAGATTAATATCAGGTTTATTGCCCATTCTAAATATCATATACTTTGTTTTTTCCACATTCACTGTTAATTTATTTCCATTTACCCATTTCCTATATCTATCTAGATCCTCATTTACAAGTCTTTCCAAAGACTCAGCATTTTTTCCTGTATATATAAGTAAAGTATCACCAGCGAATATTTTATAGTCCGCTTTTAAGTTGACATATTGCATATTATGTACATATAGTAGATATAGTGTTGGTCCAAGTACAGACCCTTGCGGGACCCCCAAAGTTAATGCACTTTTACCACTATACACACCATTGACTTTGATCACAATAAACCAGTTTTCAAGATATGATTTTAGAAGTTTATGAGGAAGCCCCCTTATTCCAATTTCATATACTCTATCCAATAGAATTTTATGATCCACAGTATCAAAAGCTTTTCTTAAATCAACAAAAATTGAGTAGACATAATTTCCTTTATCCAGATTGCCAATAATAGATCTGATAGAATCATTTATTGCTACATCTGTGCCATGAGATTTCTAGAACAAATTGATTAATATCGAATTCACCGGAACTTTTGATAAATTCACAAATTCTTTTATTGATTATTTTTTCAAAAATCTTACTCAAACAACTAGTAAGTGTAATAGGTCTATATTTAGAAGTATCCAAAGGAGAACCATTTTTGTAAATAGGTATCACAGATTCGGATTTTAATGTTTGTGGATAGACACCTGAGCGAAAGCAATTATTAACAAAATTACTGATTATTGGCGATATAATATTAGCTATAGTTTTTAAATCCTTTGCTGCTAGGTTATCCGAGCCAGGTGCATTATGTTTCAAATTCATAATAACAGAATAAACTTCATTATGATTTGTAGGCATTAAAAACATAGAGTTTTCATTTATTATATTTCTTATCGTATTTTCATCCCCAACTTGAATGTTATCAGCTAATTTTTTCCCTATATTACTAAAATGATCATTAAAATAGCTAAGTCATTACTGTTATTTAAAAGTTTATCATTATATCTAATTTCCTTAATTATTTTCTTATCATCTGATTTTTGGTTTGCTATGTGAGAGTTCAAAACTGTCCATATCTTTCTGGTATTTAAACCTGCTGTTTGTAATTTTTTGTTAAAATGAGCTTGTTTAGCTTTTTTTATCTCAATATTGACCTTGTTTTTTATTTTGTTGTAATTAATTTTATGCTCTAAACAATTTGGGTACTTTTTGTGTCTCTTGTATAATTCGTTTCTATACTCCATAATTTTTAAAATTTCTTTAGGCATCCAATGATTGTGCCTTCTGGTTCTAATGTTTTTAACAATTGAACACCTTTCTTTAACAGTACTTATTAGTTCAACCAGTTCATCCACATTTTCGTAATCGTAATTACGTATATAATTTTCCATTAGATGTGAGTATTTTGCATAATTTGTAATATTTATTTGTTTAATATCCATAGCTTTAAGTTTTCTAAGAACTGTTTTAATTTCTACACAAATAGCTTTATGGGATATCATGCATTGTGGTGATATCAAACTCAAATCGATTTGTTTTAAGATCTGAAAGTACATGATCAATAAGTGTCGCTGAATTTGACGTTACTCTAGTAGCATTATCAAAATCAATATTATTTTTTATATGAACTGAATTGACATATAGCATATCTTGATACCATCTGCTTACATCTGTTTCAGAGAGTAGATCAATGTTTGTACCACCAATTAATATTATATTTTTATACTTATCAACCAATTGATCTAAGTACTCTATAAATGCATCATTGCTCTCATTCGGGCTTTTATAGCATACCGCAATGTTTAATCAGGCTTAGTATCTTCTAAGGAAATTAGTATAGTATTGAATGAATTCGATGTTTCCAGAATTTTATACCTCCCTCCCCTGCTCAAATTATTTGAACCCAGGAATATTGAAGTATTTTTCCTCAACAGAATATAACCATGTTTCACCAAACATGATAATGTCAACCCCTGTTTTAATTTTTATAAAAGCTTCTACTTCAATTAGATTTTTTCTTAGACTTCTAGAATTAAAGTGCACAATTTTGATATTAAATAGCTTATTAAACATCATGGTATTCCTATCATATAGTTTTGCCATGATTCTCTTATTTTCTGCAGATGTTCTCTATATTTATTATCTATATGCCTCCTGAAAATAGTTAGATCTTGTAGTACTTCTTTTCTAGATAATCCTAATATTTTTCATGATAATTATAATATAGTTTAGAGAGTTCTTGGTACTTGTTTGGTAATCCTTCTTGATGTATAAATACTTTCAGACTAGTCTGTGTCATACCCTCATAGCAAATGTCATCATGATCATAAAAATAAGATAAGAACAATCTTACATTATTATATATTCTATGATCTCTAAATCTAGAAGTGGCATAAATATTATCACCAGATTCAATGGAATTTCTTGTTAATCTGACTATCGGTGGTGCTAAAGGATGTATAAAACTTTTACCTTTAGATTTTTCAACATCGGTACAGATATCATTTAGAGTTTCTCCCTTAATCCAGTTAACATATTTATCTGTTGCCACTTCTTTAACTTTCTTTGTTTTTACAGCTTTGATATCAATTTCTTTGCTTAATTTATCAGATTTATTATCGGAAATTATACTAATATTATTATTGTTATTGGAAACATGAGCACTAGTTTTCTTGTAACTATTATTATTATTATCATTATTATTATAATATCAAATAAAGTTTCCTCTTTTGGGAAACTATAAATCTGCCATCGAAATTTCGTCCACTTCTTCTACACACCACGCATGGTTTACCTACTCTACGTTTGTCGGAGTACAATTTTTTGAACATTCTAATATACTAGTAGGACCCATGTGCAATTGCACATATTTTTTTTGTTATGAAAGTATTTAAACTCTATTAGATACCTAATACTTTACTTTGTAATTGAAGTACTTTGTAATATCGAGTTACTTTAGAAAATTTTTTAATACTTCGACAAGTATGTATTTAAATTACGTTTTGTATAAATATTGCTTAAAAAAATTAAAATTCAGATTTTTAAAAATTTATTTTCGAACGCGTTACGTTGATTAGTGAGAAACTAAAAAAAAAAACTTATCTTTTTATTACTTTAAAATTTTTCTGAACATCATCCCTACTTTCCTATTACAATTTTAACAAAAATTTAAAAAAATTCAATTCATATTAATTTTTTTTTTATATTTGCCTCTATATTCTATTTCAAATACATATCTGTTGCTGTTCTATCAATACAATATTGATGATCGTATTACATTGTATAAAACTGAATTGTGATGTGAAATAGCTAAGTCTCGCTAACATATTTGTGTATTAGTAGTTTGATTGGTTATCATTTTTAAAAAATAAGACATTGCAACTAAGATATAGTACTTTAATTAAAATATAAAAAAAATTTAATATATCTATATCAAATTCAAAGTATGATTATTAAATTTATAACTAATCTTTTTGTAATATTTGAAATAAACAACGAAAAACACCATACCACTGATAAAATGTCTTTATTAAGTTTAATTTTTTGCATGTAACCTACACAGATAAATATTTGTTTTGTACACTTCTTTTTGATATAAAAAATCTTTGAAAAAATTTAAGCAATAATCGCGTTTAGAATGAAGTAGCCCTACACTGAATCGAAGTGGTGAAGCATCTAGCGCTAAATTTTGGTATTGTACAATTTGCAGCAAAATTAAATGACATTTGATTTTGAGTGACTTTTTGATTATAGTATATTTTTATATTATTTAAATTATGGACAAAATGGCAAATTTCTATGGTATTCAAAATCATTTCTATCCTTATTATTCTTTTATTTAAAATGTAATTAAAATTCAAATTTTTAAAATTAATCAAATGCGTATGTTATTTTTAATCTTATATTTTGTATTTTTTAATTAATTTATATTTTTAATTTTATAAGAAATGCTTTACTTTCAAAAATTGTCAGAAAATCTTGTAAACAAACAAATCAAACACGTCAATTGAAATATGAACAACAATACAATTCCTTCGATAGAAAATTTTATCGTGCGTTGCACTTTTCTTGTAGCGCTAGATGGTGGTAATTTTTTCTGTAGACAAAAGTACAATTTTATTTAAATTTAGTTACATATGGTTCAATGTTAGTCTTGCACAACGAAATCATATTATAATTGATTTGTCATTTTATAAAACGTCAAAATTTGTAACTGCTTTATTTGTATGTATTTTAAAACATTCAAACAATCAAAACATTCGTTGACTTTATTTCAGTTAAAAAATAAAAAAAATCATTTTTAATTCGCACTGTCAAGTAAATTTAAATAAAGTTATACTTATGTTTTACACAAAACACACGTCAAAATTTGGAACAGCTTTATTTGTAATTCAAAACATTTAAACAATCAAAGCAATTGTTGACTTCGTTTAAGTTCAAAAATAAAAAAAAAATCTTTTTAATTCGCAGCTGTCAATTTTATGTATATTGAGCAGTTCCAAAATTGATGTTTTATAAAATGACAAATATGTATATTATATGATGTAATGTTTTTATTTTGTAAGACTAAAATCATACCAAATGTGAGTAAATTTAAATAAAATTGTAATCTTTTCTTACACAAAAAAAGGCATTAACAGCCCGAGGATCTATTCTATACTCATAATTCAAATTAAACGTTTTGGTTCTTTTATCTCTTTGCTACTATTTTTTAAAAAATCGGTTTGTATTTTGTTATGAAAGTGTAGGTATGTACATTTACAATATTGAATTTTATATTGCTCTTTTTAAAAAGTTTGTGTTAATGAAAAAGAAAACATAAAAATTTTTCGATTCGGAATATCTCAGCGTTCTTTTGTACGAAATAAGAAAAAAATTATATTTAAGATGTTCAACTTGCCCATACATGATACAACTCAAAATGCCAACCAAAGACTTAGCCAACAAAAACCGATATTGATTTATTTTCTTCCAATCAACTTTTCAACCTTCAAAATGGGCTTTCAACTTGCCCTTACACGATTCAACTTCGTAAGTACGCTTACCAAGTTGAAAACATCATGTGTGGGATGCATAGCAACAAAACAGGTCCAACGCGTATAAGATGCATAATAATAAATTTAAAGGTATGAGAATTGCCATCATTATTTATTGTGTGAAGGATATTTATAATAATTTTGATGTACAATATTTTTTTACATGTTGGCAAGGCCTCGCCAACACATGTGTATTATATAAATGATTTTATTAACAGAAAACAAATATAATTAAAAAGCTTTATAAGTACGGACTTGATAAAATCTTTATCTGACTATCTAGTTGGTTAAACAAAACTTAAACAAAATTGTTTTATATTTATTAGATATCCTTAAGTCTGAATACCTTTTTGCACATTATACATATCAGTATGTTTCATGTGCAATGTAACAGATATGTTCCTACCTTTACAGTCTACATTATAAGTCATATTAATGTCATTAAAGAAAATTATTAACTAAAATATTTTTTGCTTACATTTGCATATACACTAAAAGCAAAATACGTCCACGCATGTTCATGTAAGATTAATATCTTACAAAATACAAATAAACTTACAATTAGGCACATTACTAAAATTTATACATATATTGCATATCAAAACAAATTAATAAAATCATTTCGTAACCTTACATTTTGTATTACGCAGATTATACTTCAATTCTAATATACACATACAGAAAAAGTAAACAAAAACAAATGGCTGATATAATTTATTGTTGCGTCTTAAAAATTTGAAGATAATTAAGTTATGTATTTTACTTTTAGTACGTTTCGAATATTATAAAATGTTGGGGCCGTTGGTTCAAATTCGCTTCGTGGTGAAACTTTTTTTTTTATTTCAATAAAAAATTTTTTTTTTTTATTTAAGTACCTACTTGTATAAATTTTAAATTAATAAACCAAAAATGTACGGACTGACTTAAAAACAAGTAAAAAAACAGTCACTCGGAGTAACCGACTTAGGAATACCCTACACCTATTTGGTTCAAATTTAATGAGATATCTATAAGTCATTTTAACACCATAAAAACTGTTATTAATTTGATCGTAAGACATAGCTAATCAAATTATTTGTATAATACTAAAAACATTTTCTAATTACACTATTTATTAAAAAACATTACAAATTCTTACTAATTTATCTATTTAAAAATTTTAAAAAATAAAAAAACTTGAAATAAATGAAAATATATTTATTCCAATTCAATTACAAAAGTGAAAAATTTTAATTATTAAATTTTGTGATAAAAAGCTAATCAAAGAATAATATATTTAATAATTAAAATTTTTCAAAATTGCAATTATTTTAAATGGTTATTTTGTGTACTTATTAGAAAAGCTTATAAGCGCAAAATATGCAATAGATGTTTTCTAAAATACAATTGCAAATTTAGACCTTTTCATATAATTCATTTAAATATAAAAAGAAATTTTACGTAAATGCATCAAGTACCTTTGAACATAGCTTAAGTATCGTACACAATGTGTTATTTATATATAATCTATGGTAATAATTCAATAAAATATATGATATAATAAACATTAAAAAAAAAGGAATGTAATCGTTTATTAAAAAAATATCTTGTTTTTAATTTATAAAATATTATACATAATATGTTTTTTGGTAAAGTTCTTAGCCTTTTAAAAATATAAAAGTGTTAAATAAAAACGTTTCTATCTTTATGAATTTCGAAGATAAGCTTTTTAATTTTGGGATTTCTTAAGAGGCACCTGAACCACCACTACAATTAAGTTTAAATTTTGGGGACATATAGGAAAATATTCTTTGGTTTCGAAATTATACTCGTTCGGCTTCAAATCGATCAAAAGCTTCTAGAATCTGAACTCGACCAGGACCAGTTCCCATGCTACTTTCATTACTAGTAACCTTGCGGCATTATTTTTTGAGTTATGGTATTTTTAAGATATATATTTGTTAGCCCTTGAACTTTTCAAAGGTTCCAGAACCCTAAACTATTGAACGATTTTGCCCATATGCAGTCATTTGAAGCTTCTACATCTTTACAAGTTGCTATCTTTATTAATTTTAAAGATATGCTTTAAGGTCTTCGGAAATGTGTGGCGGACCCACTACTCCAATGGGGCCCAAATTTCAAGGACACTAAGGAAATATGAAGGGACACCCTGATACCAAATTTGGAGGTTCTATCTTCATTGATTTCGGAATTATGCTCGTTTGGCCTAAATTCGATCAAAAAGTTCTAGGTTCCAAACCCATGGTCCAATCCCGAACGTACGCAATCTCCGCCATAGTTTCATTACTAGTAATCTACAGCATAAATTTGATGAAGATAGCGTCATTAGTTGTTGAGTTATCGGGATTTTTTATATATTTTCGTTAGCCCTTCGATCGATTAAAAGGTCCAGAATCCGAACCCATGGGCCGATTTCGCCCATATGTAATCCCCACCGTACTTTTAGTCTTAGTAACCTACAGCTAAAATTTCATAAAGATAGCTCCATTATTTTTTGAGTTATCGTGCTTACGGACGGACGGACGGACGGCCAATATATATATTGGCTCGCTCGCTTCCTTTAGGTGGTTACAAACACCATACCAAAGTTAATATACCCTTTTACCTATTCTATAGATGTAGGGTATAAAAAAACTTAAAATTTTTATATGAAACTGATCGTTTATATAATTATTTGGTCTATGGTTTTACATTATAAAAGTGAAGTATTTTAGTTTTTAAAGTTACAAATTTTTAAAGAACTATTTAAATAAAGTAATTTTATTTGTAATTTTTTTCATTATTTCTGTTGAAGTAAAAAAAAAATTTTATCTTTTACTAGGAGGATCGAAAGCAGATCTGTTTACAGACCAAGCCACTTGGCTAATCACTGCACAATACAATTCTTAAGAATTTATGGACAGATTTCTAATATGAATGTACCACTAACTTACAGAACGAAAAATAAACCCATAGGCACAATAAAGTTAATATAAAAGTATTTAGGATTAATAACAAGTTTTTTCTTATTTCACAAAAGTGAATTCAAATTATATTAAGTCTTTTTTAATTGTAGTTATTAATTGTGTATAAATTAAAAAACTTTTTGTTCTTAAATTAATTGTTAGAAAATTAAGATATTTAATTTTATTACATTTTTGTTTATAAGCTGTTATAAATCAATTATTTACTTATGTGCACCAATATATTATGTAAATATATGTTGATAAATATCGCAAAGCATTATTTTTATTTTGTTTATTTTTTAAAGTAAATAATTAAAATTTTTAAGAGTTTTGAAATAAATTTGTTTTCAATTAATAGAATTTGGTTTATTAATTAATTCTTTTAAAAAAATTCTGTGTAAGTAGTTTAAGTAGTAGTGCTAAATTTTAATATGCAAGATTATTTTAATTTTAATTATTTTAAAATTACTATTATAAAAGGAATGAATTTACAAAATATCTTGAAAGCGAAGGTATTCATCATCAATTTACAACTAGCTACACATCACAACAAAATGGGGAAGGCGAGCGAGGCAATTTAACTATTACCGAAATAGCACGTTACAAGCTACTAAAACCAGATCTTTCATTTTCGCTGTGGTCCGAGGCTATCATTTGACTGTTTACATAAGGAACCGATCACCTTTAAAGATTTTTGTTTTGCTTCCCAAAATTACGAAATGTGAAATTTTTGGTTGTAAAGCAATCATGCTTGTTAAAGGTAAAAATAGGTTAAAGAGGTTACAGGATGTATGTAAGTGCTTTGAAAGGATACAGGGTGTATTAACAGAAAACAAGAAAAACGTTTATTAGTCGAGATGTAAAATTTATCGAAAATGTAGAATGTGTCAGGCGTGAAAAAATCATTCAGGTAAAACCCGTTTCTTCAAATAAAACAGTTAAGAAATTTTAGAAAATATACAAGTGATGAAAAAAACCAAGGGTTTTTAAAAACGCATTTTCAAAATTATATATGGTTTGTTACTGAGTATTTTATCATTATAAAAAATATATACAAAAATATATATAAAAACAAATGATAATATTATAATTTAGTTACTTCATCAATTTATTAATTATGACTAATGGGGAAATCAATACTTAGAATATAATCCCAATGCACATAAGAAAACCTGCTAACAAGTGCGAAATATAATGTTGGAGCTTCAACGTTAACGTTTAATTTTGGAAAAACATACATTGGTGAATAAGTTACTGTTTTATAAAAACATAAAAGTTTTAATTTTGAAGACCTAGTAGCCCTTCAATGGGGAAGGTTCCCAAAGTTTTGCTTAGCAAACTTATGATGGATCTGCACATCCTCCTCCTGTCCCCACTTTTTATTTTTTTAAGTTCTAGGAATTTAAAATTTTAAAAAAAAAGGAAATTCAATTTAAAGAAACCCTTTCAAATTTAGAAAAACCTTTAACATATGTTGAAATATTGTAGCATATACTGACCGTTCACAAATTTATTTCCAAACACAACAATATTATCAAAACAAAAATTATAATAAAATCTGTTTACAAATGCATTCAACAAGTATTCTTTCGGTCAAAATAAACATAAATGAAAGACATCAAATTACTTTCATGATTTAATTTTGTTTTTGCTTTATATGAATTTGTATGCAATTGAATACAAATCATAATATTTTAATATGGATATTGTTTTTACGAGTATAGAATGATACTAGGTCAGTATATGATAATGCACTTTGTCCTAAATATAATTCTAAGTAACAAATCAATAAATTGTTGTAATTTATTGACTTTGGTAAATTTATATGGATTTAGAAGAATCCAAAATAGTATATAAGACTTGATTTTTTTAAAATAAAACTAGATATATTCATATCACACAACTAATAATTTGTTTTATTTCAATTATATTAAATTACTAGCTAATACCCGGTGCGCGTTGCTGCGCCTCTTAATGATTGAATAATACTGCAAAAAGTTAACACAAAAATTTCACACGGTTTACACATGTAAATTTTAAAATGTATGAAAACAATCTTTTTAAAAAGATTTTTCTAGGATTATTCTAGTAATTTTTGAAACTTTCTGTAATTCAAAGCAGTACAAACTACTGCCAAAATAGTAAATAAATAATTTACTTCCAAAAAAATTTTTTTGATTAATCGTAGGACCGACTGTTAACAGGCTTAACTCCATTATCAAGTTGCTTCAAACATATAAAATTTGAGGTCAACCGGTCAAATCGTTTCTAATTTAGAGTAAAATAACCAAAAACTTTATAAAAAGCTGTTGGGCCGCAATGGGTTAATGGAACTTAACAAAATTTATTTTGGGGCTTTCTTGAAAGCCAAAGCAGAATTTCGTAAAATCGGACAAAATTTGGACCCAAAATTTTTTTTTACCAACCGTCGGCCCGACATGGGTTAACAAATTCCAAAACTGTTAATAGTGTCTACTCAATTTTCAAAGACCATCACGTATACAAAATTTGAAGTCAATTGGTCAAACAGTTTCGAACTTAGAGTAAAGTATTGAAAAAACCTATAAAAAGCTGTTGGGCCGCAATGGGTTAATGGAACTTACCAAAATTTTTTTTGGGGCTTTCTTTTAAGCCAAAGCAGAATTTCGTAAAATCGGACAAAATTTGGACCAAAATTTTTTTTGACCACCCGTCGGCCCGACATGGGTTAACAAATTCCAAAAATTTTAATAGTGTCAACTCAATTCTCAAGGAGCATCACGTATACAAAATTTGAAGTCAATTGGTCAAACAGTTTCGAATTTAGAGTAAAGAATTGAAAAAACCTATAAAAAGCTGTTGGGCTGCAACGGGTTAATGGAACTCAACAAAATTTTTTTTGGGGCTTTCTTTTAAGCTAAAGCAAAATTTCGTAAAATCGGACAAAATTTGGACCCAAAATTTTTTTTGACCAACCGTCGGCCCGACATGGGTTAACAAATTCCAAAAATGTTAATAGTGTCTACTCAATTCTCAAAGACCATCACGTATACAAAATTTGAAGTCAATCGGTCAAACCGTTTTCATTTTAGAACAAAGAAGTTTAAATACTTGCACCACAGCCCCAACTTGGCGGTCCGTTAGAGCAAAATTTTTGGGCCACGATTTCTTTCCGTACCCAAAAACCTCTATACACAAATTTTCATGAAAATCGGCTGGGCAGTTTAGGAGTCTATTCGCTACAAACAAACAAACAAACAAACAAACAAACTTTCATTTTTATATATATAGATAGATAAAAACAAGCATTTTTAACGCAGGAGCTTATAGTTTAACACAATTTAAAATACACTTTATTATTATCATATAAGAATCCAACCAAAATTAATTTGCAGGTAATTATATGTTAATAAATTAGTAAAACTTATGCATGTACATGGTTTGCCGTACCATTTAAAAACGGAAAAGTAAGCAGAATTGGCAGGTGACATGCGATATCCTTTTCGCAGTTAAGATATTTAAAGGAACTTTCTGCATCAGATATTTTGTTAGCATCTAAGTCATGCTCATATTTATTTGATCAGTTAGTGTTAGGAATTGGCCTATGACAGATAGACTAATTTACAGAACACACCAATTATATTACAATAATGCTGTAACTTCAAATTTTGTATATTTGTAAAATAAATTTTTGAACAGGTATTCAAGTTACAGGTGTTTAAAAATAGCTAAATTTCAATTTTCGAGCCGTTATAGCTGTTAAACAGGGGACTTGACAAAACAATTTTGTTAACCGACTCCCACTAATTTCCAAATTTCAAGGCCCTAGCTTAAACCGTTTAGAAGATATGTGGGGCCAAAACACTTTGCAAAAGTTGAGTTTTGCACAATGGTAAATTTTAGTACCGTATGGCAACCCTAAAATTTGCCTTTTAAAATTTATAAAGTTAATAATTAATATTAATTAAAACCTAGCAGAACTCTTGTTATAACAATTTAAAAATAGGGCTTCTTCCAACTTTCGGGGGCTGCAGCTACGTAACGGATTTTTTCTATGAAATTATTTTTTTTGCAATACCTACCGGACAGACAGACGCACAGACGGACGAACGGACAGAGTTAAACTATACATGCACATTTTTACAAAATTTTTTGAAAATGCGCTAAAAAACTAGAAAAACAAAACATGATGAAAAATATGACGAACCTAATTTCGAAGTCAAGGAATTTTGTTCAAGTTAATAAAATTAAAAAGATAATAATAAGTATAACAATGGAAAGATCATTAGAAATGTCTTGCCTGGTAGACCAAGGTAGGTAAGTTCTAGTTCAAATTTTTATAATACTGAAGAAATTATTTTAAAAAATCATTTGATTGTGAAACGAGCACTTATCAGTAAAGATTCTAAAATGTGGTTGGAATCTGTGCAGCTGTAATATGATTCATTACTCACAAATGGTACTCGGGAGCTTGTGGACTTACCTAGTATTCATAATTTCATTAAATCAAAATGTGTGTTTAATATAAAACAAAATTGAACGCTAAAAAGCTTAACTGGTTGTAAAAGGGCGGAGCCAAAAATTTGGTATAGATTACACAAACATTTTTTCCAGTTGTAAGTTATTCTTCCATCCCGTTAGTCCTTGCTTTGGCTTCTGAATTTGGTTTACTTTTACACCAAATGGACGTTATATCAGCTTATTTAAGCGGAGAGTTGTCTGAAGAAATATACATGATTCAACACAAGTTGAAAAAGTGTCTTTACTGTTTAAAGTATTTTTTAAGGAAGGTGAACACCTAGCTTGATCAGATTTTAAAATCTTTTAGATTTAACCAACGGAATTCAGATTCCTGATTATATATATTACAAAATGGGATATCAATTTGAATAATTGCTGTTTATGTCGATGACATCATGATTGCTTACTCAAACAAAGAAAATGTAAGCAAAAAATATTTAAGTGAATATTTTTTATTAATGACATTAATATTTCTAATTAGTTATATTATTATAAGCATATATAAATATTATAAAAGATCATAAACAAAGAACTAAGTATAAATCGTTTTATTATTTATTAAAGATATTATCATAAGAATTCCTATACCAAGTTTCTTTAAAAATTAAAGCATATATTCTAAGCCGTAATTAAAAAATGTTGACAACTAATATTTAAATTGGTTTTGGAAATTTTGAAGAAAAATATAATTTTGCAATAATTTTGAAAGCAAATTACATTCAGTAGATTTTAATAGTGTAGACTATATAAAAGAAATGCAAAAGATCTATCGAAATTAATAAAACTAGTAACTTAAAATTAAGATAGAACGTTCCAATTGTGTACAAGGGTTAACTAGTATTGAAAGTATGACGGGGACTGCATATGAACGAAATCGTACCATAGTTTCGGGTTGCCACACATTTCCGAAAACCTTAAAGCATATCTTTAAAATTAATAAAGATAACAACTTGAAAAAATATAGAAGCTTCAAATTATGTGTTCTTTACTATCTCTTGCGTGCCCCCCTAATTTGAGATCAATTGGAGTGGTGGTTCAGTACCCCTCTTAGACCTTCCAAGTCTTAAAAGCTTATACTCGAAATAACTAAAAATAGTAACTTAAAATTAAGATAGAACGTTCAAATTTTATACAAGGGTTAACTAGTGCTTAAAGTACAGCGCGGACTGTATAAAGGCGAAATCAGCCCAAGGGTTCGGATTCTGGACCTTTTAATCGGTTTCAGGGCTAACGAACATATGTAAAAAATCACGATAACTCAACAACTAATGACGCTATCTTCATGAAATTTTGTGCTGTAGGTTATTGGTAATAAAACTACAGCGGAAATTGCGCACGGTGAGGATTGGACAATGGGTTCGGAACTTAGAATTTTTTGATCGAATTTAGGCCAAACTTGCATAATTCCGTTACCAATGAAGATAGAACATCTAAATTTGGTATCACAGTATCGCTTTCGATCTCCTTAGTCTCCTTGAAGTATGAGCCCAATTGGAGTAGTGGGTGGGGACCAGCCACTCAGCTCCGAAGACCTTAAAGCATATCGGAACTGTGTGGCGGGTCCTCAACCCACTACTCCAATTGGTCCCACATTTCAAAGACACTAAGGAAATAGAAAGAGACATCCTGATACTAAACTTGGAGGTTCTATCTTCATTGTTTAAGGAATTAGGCATGTTTGGCCTAAATTCGAATTTAATATGCCCCTTTACCTATTCTATAGGTGTAGCGTATAAAAATAATAAAAAAAATAAAATAAAAGAGTATATTAACTTTAGTATGGTGTTTGTACACACCTTAAGGAAGCTAGCTGGACATGTAAAAGTATATATATTACAGCGTAACCTCCTGAGTCGATATAGCCATGTTCGTCCGCCCATTTTAACTGTAGGTAACTAGTACTTAAATTACGGCGGGAATTGCATATGGGGAAAATCGGCCCTTGGGTTCGGATTCTGGATCTTTTCATCGTTCTACGGGTTAGCGAATAAATATAAAAATTACGATAACTCAACAACTAATAACGCTATCTTGAAGAAATTTTTACAGTAGGTTTCTAGTAATGAAACTATGGTGGGGTTGCGTACAGTCGAGATCAGAACATGGGTTCCTAGAATAATTTTGAAACCGAAACGAGCATAATTTCGAAACCAATAAAAATAGAACCTTCAAATTTGGTATCGGAGTGCCTATTCTATTTCCATAGTGTCAAAATGAAGTAGTGGGTCGAGGACCATCTACGCAGTTCCGAAGACTTTAAAGCATATCATCGAGCTTAATATAAATAATAACTTAAAAATAAGATAGAACGTTCAATTGTATACGAGGGTTAACTAAAATTGAGTGTACTGCATATGGGTGAAAACGGGCTGTGGGTTGGTATTCTGGACTCTTTAATCCGTTTCAGGGTTAACGAACAAATAAAAAACAAGTGAGGAAAAAAACCAAGGGTTTTTAAAAAGCGCATTTTCAAAATTATATAAAGTTTCTAATTCAGTATTTTATCATTAATATTAAAATTTAGTTATTTCATCAATTTATTAATTATAGTTAATAGTGAAATCAATGCTTAGTATATAATCCCAATGTACTCAAGAATATCTGTTAACAAGTGCGAAATATAATGTTGGAGCTTCAATGTTAACGTTTAATTTTGGAAAAACATACACTGGTGAATAATAGAAACATAAAAGTTTTAATTTTGAAGACCTAGTAGCCCTTCAATGTGGAAGGTTCCAAAATTTTTGGAGAGATCTGCCCACTCTCCTCCTGTCGCCACCTTTAAATTTTTCATATGTTTTTTATTTAAACTTATTATTTGTGTTTGATTTAGTATTTTTTTTTATCAAAATCAACAAAAATTTCATTTGAAGAAAAGGCATTAAACATAGGCTTGAAGCTGACACATCATTTTGAATTAGCACATTCTACAATTTTCAAGTCCTATCTTATACTAATTTGTCAAAATTCATAGCATTATTTTAAAACGACATTCGTTTATTACGACGAATATTTTCCGTCCTTTAATGGTCGTTATAAGCAAAAAGCATTTTTTTTTTGTTTTGAAAACAAAAATATTTTATACCATACATATATTGTTGTTGCTTTTTGTTAGGTTTTTTGTAAAATAAAAAATACGGCTTTTGAAATATATTTTGTAGTTATCATTACGTTTGAGAAACGAACTAATGCTAGTGTATAATATATTTGCCAAAAATTAAAAAAAACAAATAATCTTTCTTAAAAAAATAATTTGTAATTTAAGTGTTTTGTTACTTAGGGCCTAATGTGTATAATTTCTGCAAAAATTTTAAAATAAATAGTTTGGTACATGAATTTACATGTGAGAAACCGAAATACGCGTCGTACTGGTTCCTCGATTTTAAAAATTGACAAAGCGAAAAACAAAAATAGAAAATTTAAAATAATATTTTTGTAAAATATTTGTTTATTAAAAAATGCCTTTTATTAAAAATAATTGAAAATACCTACAATATATTTGCAAAAACAAAAAAAATATTCTTCCTTGAAAAAAATGATTTGTTCCTTAGGATCCAAACTAAATAAAAGCGTACGTATAATTTCTGTCAAAAAGTTTAGAAATAAGTAGGTGCATGAATTTACATGAGGGCAGCCAAAATATGCGTAACGCGATGTGCTGAACCTCGGATTTTTAAAATTAACAAATTGACAAAATGTAGAAAAATATTATTATATATATACTAGCTAATACCCGGTGCGCGTTGCTGCGCCTCTCAATGGAGGTTTAATTGAAGTTGATGTTACTGCAAAAAGTTAACACAAAAATTACACTCGGTTTACACATGTAAATTTTAAAATGAATGAAAGCAATCTTTTTAAAACCATTTTTCTAGGATTGTTCTAGTAATTTTTGAAACTTTCTGTAATTCAAAGCAGTACAAACTACTTTCCAAATTTTGACGTAATTTACTTCCAAAAAATTTTTTTTGAAAAATCGTAGGACCGACTGTTAGCAGACTCAACTCTATTTTCAAGTTGTTTCACACATATAAAATTTGAGGTAAACCGGTCAAATCGTTTCAAATTTTTTTTTGACCACCCGTCGGCCCGACATGGGTTAATAAATTCCAAAACTGTTAATAGTGTCTACTCAATTCTCAAGGAGCATCACGTATACAAAATTTGAAATCAATTGCTCAAACCGTTTCGAACTTAGAGTAAAGTATTGAAAAAACCTATAAAAAGCTGTTGGGCCGCAATGGGTTAATGGAACTCAACAAAATTTTTTTTGGGGCTTTCTTTAAAGCCAAAGCAGAATTTCGTAAAATCGGACAAAATTTGGACCCAAAATTTTTTTTGACCACCCGTCGGCCCGACATGGGTTAACAAATTCCAAAACTGTTAATAGCGTCTACTCAATTCTCAAAGAGCATCACGTATACAAAATTTGAAGTCAATCGGTCAAACCGTTTCGAATTTAAAGTAAAGTATTGAAAAAACCTATAAAAAGCTGTTGGGCCGCAATGGGTTAATGGAACTCAACAAAAATTTTTTTGGGGCTTTCTTTAAAGGCAAAGCACAATTTCGTAAAATCGGACAAAATTTGGACCCAAAATTTTTTTTGACCACCCGTCGGCCCGACATGGGTTAACAAATTCCAAAACTGTTAATAGCGTCTACTCAATTCTCAAAGAGCATCACGTATATAAAATTTGAAGTCAATCGGTCAAACCGTTTTCATTTTAGAACAAAGAAGTTTAAATACTTGCACCACAGCCCCAACTTGGCGGTCCGTTAGAGCAAAATTTTTAGGCCACGATTTCCTTCCGTACCCAAAAACCCCTATATACAAATTTTCATGAAAATCGGCTGGGCATTTTAGGAGCCAACTCTTTACATACAAACAAACAAACAAACAAACAAACAAACAAACAAACAAACAAACAAACAAACAAATAAACAAACTTTCATTTTTATATATATAGATAAGAAAAACATATTTCTAGGATTATGAATTAAAAAATAATACTTTTTTAATATAATTTTTATTAATAAAAATTTTACTAAATTAAAACATTATTGTACTAAATTCAGTTTAATTTAAACTACAATACAGTACGGACGTGTTTTATTTTTCTTTATCGATTATAATATAATTATTACACGATAACGAAAAATTGCGTGTCAGCGGTAATAAATAATAAAAAATAAAAATAATTATTTTTTATTCTTTTGGTTAAGCGAAATGGCTTCGTGCCAAACTTGCAAGTTAAAAATAAAGGGTGAAACGGGTATTGAATGTGCTGGGCTAGATCAGTCTACAATAAATATACTGTTTGCGAATAAGAATATAAAGTTCATATATGACGATATATGCAGCTTAAGAAATAAAATTTATGAATTCGAAACATTAATTAATGAATGAAAAGAAATTGAAATTGTGATTCTAACAGAAGTATGGATATACAGTAATGAAATCACTACTTATAATATTCCAAACTATAGGACAGTTTTCAATTGTAGAGATGAGAAAAGAGGTGGTGGAACTGTCATCTTTATAAAAAATAATATCAATTTTACTGAAGTATTAAAAGACGAAAAATATAATTTTAGTGTAATTGAAATTCTGAATTCTGCACCTAGATTAAGAATTGGTACATTTTACAAGGCTCCAGCGGAAAATAGTAACATATTTATAGAATATTTAGAAAATAGATTAAAAAATAAAGCAAATTACATATTTTTTGCTGATACTAATTTAAATATATTTAATAATTCTAATACCGTAATTAAGTATAAAGACATGATAGCAACAACTGGTTATAGTATAATAAACAAAACACAAAGTACAAGAAACACAGCTCATTCCAATACCTTAATTGATCACATTTTAACAAATTCAAATGATAAATATGATATTAATTTTACAATAGAAAGTAACAGTCTATACGATCACCAATTGGCAATAGTATCACTAAAAGCAATAAGTATTATGAAAATACCAATCAAGAAGCACACTATAAGTAAAACTGATTATAACCAGATGTCTCAAATTGTAAATAATAAAATAGAAAACACTAGCGTTTTAGAAATAGACACGTTAACAAAAATAATACAAGAAGCTAAAGTTCTATGTACAAATTCAATATCGGTTAGAACATGGATAACACCGTCGATAAATAAAGAATTAAAAATTAGAAAATCACTATACGATAGCCATAAAAGAGATCCAAATAACAGAGATAAAAAGATAAAATATACTCTATGTAAGAAAAAAGTCGATAAAAAAATAAAAGAGGCTAAGAAAAACCATATCAATAAAAGCATTGAAAATGCTGGAAGTGACTCTAGGAAATTATGGAAAGTGTTAAATAATACTATAAGGAATACTAATAAGGATATTTCAGAACATATAACAAGCCTTGTAAAAAAAAGTGGAGAAACGACAAAGGATGAAAACGAAACGGCAAACACGTTAAATGAATTTTTTAATGAAGTAGGAGAATCCATTATAAAAGGAATAAAAAACAAGTGATGAAAAAAACCAAGGGTTTTTAAAAAAGCACATTTTCATAATTATATAGTGTTTCATACTGAGTATTTTAATAATAATAATGATATAATAATGATATGAAGCTTCAATAATAGTAATATAATGTTGAAGCTTCAACGTTAACGTTTAATTTAGGGAATATATACGTTGGTGACTAAGTTACTACTTACTTATAAAAACCGTAATTTTTTTAATTTTTAAGTTTTTTTTTAATTTTCAAGCCCCTCTATGGGGAAGGTTGCCCAATTTTTTAAGGATCTAATCCTCACTACTCCCCTTCCCACAAATTTTTTAGGTTCAAGGAATTAAATTGTGAATTCTAGCAAAATTTGGAATTTTATTTAGAATTTTACTATATAAGCAAAAATGGTTAAAAATGACAAAGACTTTCTTCAATTTAAAGAACCGCTTTTAAATTTAAGAAAATCTTTTAACATATAAGGTCCAACACTATACCTTAAAATTTTGTATATTAACAAAAAAAATTTGAACAGGTATTCAAGTTACAGGTGTTTAAAAATAGCAAACTTTCAATTTTCGAGCTCTTATAGATGCTGAACAGGGGACGTGACAAAAATATTTTGTTAACGGACTCCTACTAATTTCTGAAGGCCTAACTTCTCTTAATTTCAAGATCCCAGCTGGAACCGTTTAGAAGATATGTGGGGCCAAAAATTTTGCAAAAATTGAGTTTTGCATAATGGTAAATTTTAGTACCGTATGGCAACTCTGTACATTTTAGTGATATATTTTTGTAAAGCCTAAATTTCAAATTTTGGGCCCTTATAGCTGCAAAACAGGGGACGTGACAAAAAAAATTTGTTAACCGACTTCTACTTATTTCTAAGGATCTAACTACTTCCAAAATTTTAAGACCCTAGCTTGGCTCGTATAAAAGATATGTGTAGCCAAAAATTTAGCAAAAATTGAGTTTTGCATAATGGTAAATTTTAGTACCGTATGGCAACCCTAAACATTTGTCTTTTAAAAAGTTTATAAAACCAGCTATCTTTTTCCGTTTTCAGATTGAAAATACACCTAATAGAACTCTTGTTATAACAATTTGAATATAGGGCTTTTCCCAAATTTCGGGGGCTGCAGCTACATAAGGGGTGGGGCTACAGAAAAAAATTCATCTACGAAATAATTTTTTTTGTAATACCTACTCGTAGTTAAAATTTATTTTCTCTATTTCAAACGATGTAAAAGTTTTTGTAAACATACGGACAGACAGACAGACAGACAGACAGACAGACGGACGGACGGACAGAGTGAAACTATATAGGCACATTTTTACAAAATTTTTTGAAAATGTGCTAAAAATAATATGGTAACTATAGAACACATAAGAAATAATAAAACATTATTTCTTAGACCTGTTACTGAAACAGAGATTTATCAAATTATTATGAAGTTAAACAGAAATGCAGACCCAGGACTATATAATATAACGGTAAAGGATTTACAGGAATTAGTTAATATTATCAAAAAAACATTGGCAACATTGATAAATAAATGCCTTGAAGAAGGAGTATTCCCTGATTCATTAAAAAAAGCGTACATAGTGCTAATTCATAAAAGTGGATCTAAAGTTGAATGTGGTAACCATAGACCAATTTCTATCCTGAACTCAATATCCAAAGTATATGAAAAGGTAATTAATATAAGGATAAGAAATTTTATTTCAAAAACGATTGGTTGTGATCCAAATCAATATGGTTTCCTAGAGAACAGCGGCACAGAATCAGCAATAACAGCTACGTTAGAATATATTTATGCCGCACTTGATGAAGGATACTTCGTCGGTGCAGTATTTATTGATCTTACGAAAGCTTTTGATGTGGTAAATCATCGTAGACTGATTAGTTTTTTAGGTATATTGGGCATAAGAGTTACTAGTAATCTTTTATTAAGCAGTTACTTAACAAATAGGACTCAGGTGTTAAAATGAACGAAGTGCTTAGCGATGAACTTATTATAAAAACAGGTGTACCACAAGGCTCACTGCTAGGACCGCTGTTGTACCTTTTATATATAATGAATATGCCGAAAAATTATTTTATTTCAAATTATAACGTTTATGCAGATGACACTAATATCATTGATAAAGCTAGAATAGTACAATAACTCGAAAATATACTAAATAAGGATCTAAATGATTCTAATTAATCAGATTCTAATTAATCGTTACCGAATGTAGACGTGCTAAAAGTTAACGGAAAAACTGAAATTAATAATTCTTATTTTTTATTTTTTTTTTATTAAACTTAAATTACGTAATTTTTTATTACCGCTTGACATTGGAATTTGATCACTTCATTATTTAAAGTGATCGAGCAGTAGTAGTTTTTACAACCATAAGCTTGATAGCAATGGATTGTACTAAATGTAAGCTGAAAATTAGAGGTGAAACAGTTTTAAGGTGTGCTGGGGTATGTAACAAGATATACCACAGTCAAATTAAATGCTCGGGACTAGATCAATCTTCAACTAGAGTACTAAATGTGAATCCCAATATCAAATTTACATGTGATGAGTGATTAATCAAATTGGTATTTTAATGAATAAAGCGCTTAAAATTCTTTACAAATATAATTACAGAACTAGTACTAAGTATTTGTATAAAAAAACAAATGAATTAGATATTAACCAATTAATCTATTTTGAAAAAGGTAAATATATTTATAAAGTAATAAATAGTAATATTAAATCTAATTTAAATTTAATAAATAGAGAAATACCAAAAGCTAGAACCACAAAGAAACAAAAAAGTTTAAAATGTAGTGCTATTAAAATTTTTAGTTCATTACCATTAAACATTAAGAGAAGTCAAACTTTAGAAATATTTAATAGAAAACTTAAAAAATATATAAAAAGCTTTAGAAATTAAAATTAAAATTGGAAATAAGTAAAATTAGTGTATTTAAAATAATTATTTTTAAACTAAAATTAATTGTTATTATATAATTTATTAGATTATAGCTTTAATTAAATAATTTCTTATACATAATTTTATATATATTGTAAAATTATCTGAAATTAAATGAAATAAAAAAAAAAAAAAAAAAAAATTAAACATCCAAATAAATATTTTTCGATAAATTAAATAATGTACGTACGCGTGTATCGATTACGGATATGTAGATAGAATTATTAAAATACTGCAGTCTTCATTCAGTCTTCAAAGTTCAATAACGTGTTTTATTTTACTTAATTAAAGAAGTTTTAACAACAAAAATATTTTATTTTATATTAATTTCAATTTTTGTTAATTAAAAAAAAATAATAAATTTCACAATTTCTCATTCTTAAGACTTTTTCATAATTATATAGTGTTTCATACTGAGTATTTTAATAATAATAATGATATAATAATGATATGAAGCTTCAATAATAGTAATATAATGTTGAAGCTTCAACGTTAACGTTTAATTTAGGGAATATATACGTTGGTGACTAAGTTACTACTTACTTATAAAAACCGTAATTTTTTTAATTTTTAAGTTTTTTTTTAATTTTTAAGCCCCTCTATGGGGAAGGTTGCCCAATTTTTTAAGGATCTAATCCTCACTACTCCCCTTCCCACAAATTTTTTAGGTTCAAGGAATTAAATTGTGAATTCTAGCAAAATTTGGAATTTTATTTAGAATTTTACTATATAAGCAAAAATGGTTAAAACTGACAGAGACTTTCTTCAATTTAAAGAACTGCTTTTAAATTTAAGAAAATCTTTTAACATATAAGGTCCAACACTATACCTTAAAATTTTGTATATTAACAAAAAAAAATTTGAACAGGTATTCAAGTTACAGGTGTTTAAAAATAGCAAACTTTCAATTTTCGAGCTCTTATAGCTGCTGAACAAGGGACGTGACAAAAATATTTTGTTAACGGACTCCTACTAATTTCTGAAGGCCTAACTTCTCCCAATTTCAAGACCCCAGCTGGAACCGTTTAGAAGATATGTGGGGCCAAAAATTTTGCAAAAATTGAGTTTTGCATAATGGTAAATTTTAGTACCGTATGGCAACTCTGTACATTTTAGTGATATATTTTTGTAAAGCCTAAGAAAGCAGCTCTCTTTTACCGTTTTTAGATTGAAAATATAACTAACAGAACTCTTATTATATCAATTTAAATATAGGCTTTTTTTTTAATTTGCGGGGGCTGTAGCTTCGTCATCCTTCAAATTTAACAAAAACCTTTGACACATGTTGAAATATATTTAGAGAGCTTTCAATTTTGTAAATCACAAAAAAAAAATTTGAGCAGGTATTTAAGTTACAGGTGTTTAAAAACAGCTAAATTTCAAATTTTGGGTCCTTATAGCTGCAAAACAGGGGACGTGACAAAAAAAATTTGTTAACCGACTTCTACTTATTTCTAAGGATCTAACTACTCCCAAAATTTTAAGACCCTAGCTTGGCTCGTATAAAAGATATGTGTAGCCAAAAATTTTGCAAAAATTGAGTTTTGCATAATGGTAAATTTAAGTACCGTATGGCAACCCTAAACATTTGTCTTTTAAAAATTTATAAAGTTTATAAAACCAGCTATCTTTTTCCGTTTTCAGATTGAAAATACATCTAAGGGTGGGGCTACAGGAAAAAATTCTTCTACGAAATAATTTTTTTTGTAATACCTACTCGTAGTTAAAATTTATTTTCTCTATTTCAAACGATGTAAAAGTTTTTGTAAACATACGGACAGACAGACAGACAGACAGACAGACAGACGGACGGACGGACAGAGTGAAACTATATAGGCACATTTTTACAAAATTTTTTGAAAATGTGCTAAAAACAATATACAATAAACCAAATCATGGAATTCAAATGCAATGCTAAAGTTTGTTTAATCAATGACGCAATAACTGAAACTGTTACCTGTAAAGGTGCTTGTCATTTAAAATTTCATGGCACATGTATAAATGCACCCAGAAATTGGTATAGCACAATTCTTGCTAAATATTTTGTTTGCGAGAATTGTTTGATACAAAATAACAGTTTTCAACAATTTTATAGTAAAATCTTTAATGTAATCAACGAAATTAAAAATGATCATCAAGGAACGGTAGCAAAACTAACTACCGTTATTAAGAATAATGCTGCTAATTTCCAGGAAATGGAAAAAAATTTTGGGTCATTAATCAATAATTTTAGCATTTTCCCCGGTGATATAAAAAATATTTAAACGTACAATTAATGGAGTTAAAAAGTGAAATATTATCACTTAAGGGTATTGTTGAACCGCAATCTGCACAAAAAAAATTCAATCAAGAAGAGTTTAAGAATTAAGGATGTCGTCTTAGCCGATTTAGATTTAGTGAAAACTAAACTTGAAATAATTCAGGACAACTTTAGAACTGACAATCTAACCGGGGTTCCTGAACCGGCTAATAGTTTATCTTTATTGGAAGAATTAAAGATAGCTGACTGCTTAGATGGAACACTTGCAAAAAACGAAACTCAGATATCAGACCTCATTATGGTTCCATCGTTAATACCCGTTGAAAAAAATGATCAAGCACCAGATGTAGTTCTTCAGCCGAATTTTAATTTAAGAATTTCAAATTTGAGCACTAATACTACAGAACAGCGTTTGGTTGATTTTATAAAGACAACATTCAATTGTGAAGATATTTGCTGTAAATCAATTACTCCACGAGGGTTAAAATTTCAGTCTAAATATTTTACTTATAAAATCAGCGTTCCATCATCAACGGTGAAGGCTATCAAAAAATCTAAGGCATGGAAACCAGGTACGATTGTGACGGATTTTAAGGATTCAAGAAAGAAAATTGTAAGTAAAAATATACAAGTAGAACAGAATAGTAATTCAAATCTAAAAAATAAAAATAAAAAAAATTTAAAAAATAAAAATAAAAACAAAAATTTAAATTCAAAAAATGTAATAACAAACCAAAATAAAAATAAAAAAAAATTAGTAAATAGAAATAATAAATTAAATAATAATAAAAATACTAAAATTAGTCCTAATAAGAAACAGGTTAGTTTTAATGGCCACAATGAAACAAACACTCATACAGAATTATTTACAACTTCACAACAAAACAACACTAATTTGAATACTTCTATTCTATCTGATAACAATTTTACTTTCCGCACCTCACCACACTATGAAAAACACCGTTTACTACCTTCTTTCAACAAATCCACATTTTTTATTACTAATTTAATGTTACCGATTAACTATAATATTAATAATGTTGTTAATGATAGTGTTGATACTAATAGTATTATAAGTACTGATAATAGCAATACAGACAATAGTAATAATAATACTAGCTCTTTAAATACTTTAACTTATTCGACTTCGAATAATAATAGTTCTTTAACTTCAGTAACTTATTCAACTTCTTCTATTGATAAAAATACAAATAAGTACTCTAATTTTGTACATGGTGGTATCCACAATAGTAAAATTGACAATGGTAATAATATTACCAGCTATGCAGATGTAGCCATTAATTCGGTTTCACCTACAGATGTACTTGAAAAAAGTCATTCTAATACTGTAAATGGTGGTACAATAAAAAAGTCGTTTGTTAAACCTCTTATGCCACCCATTACTAGAATGACTCATGAATAACTACTCGGAGAGGGCGCGCATGCTCTTTCAAGATTTCGGGAGAAACGAGTTTATAATAACGTTAGGTTATTTTTAGCTTACCTTCACAATGATTCGTATAATCGTGTTCTAGAAGGTAAAACTCGTACTAACCTTAAAGTTTTAATTAATAATGAAGGACTCCCAACTAAATATGAAGACCTATATAAGTTATATATTAAATTTCACAATTCTATAGATGTTTCGGAAAAAGATGTAAAAGATGATCTTAAATCTTATCGAAGTCACTGTGAGAGTAATTATTATAAACATTTAAAAAGAGTTAAATAAGTTATAATAAGTTTTTTCTCCTCAGTGCCCCGAAATAATCTTCTCAAGGTATCTATCAACCGTAACTTAAATAAATATAATATATCTTTTTATTATCAAAATGTTAGAGACTTGAGAACAAAGACTAGGGATGTTTTTTTAAATTCATCTATTTTAAATTTTGACGTATTTGCATTAACTGAAACATGGTTAAATCCAACCATATTGGACTTACAACTTTTTGATAACTGTTATACAGTTTTTAGGAAGGATATATATTCTGATCCATCCGATTACCCAAATGGTGTAATTCCTAAAGGGGGTGGAGTTTTAATTGCGGTAAAAAATAACTTTAATGCAAATCAAGTCAATGTCCCTGGATTAGAAGACCTTGAAGTTATTATTGTGAAAATTGAACTTCCTTCTAAAAATTTATACCTTGTTAACTGCTATATTCCTCCTGCGTCTGATTCTGATATTTATACTTCTGTAGGTAAAACGATAGATTTTATTTGCAATGACTTTAGTCCTAAAGATGAATTGGTGATTTTAATCTACCCAATCTTAAATTGGTAAAGCATTTTATGATTCCGAAACATATTAGGACCGAATGTAAATATTTATTTTAGTTTTAGTTTTAATTTTAACAAAGCTAATTTTGCTGTTTTAAATGCATTCATTAGTTCCTTTGATTTTTATTCTGTATTTAATTATACAGATGTTAATATAATGACAAAAAGGTTTTATGAAGTTATTTTTGAAGGCTTTCGGCAATTTGTACCAAAATCTAAGAACCGAAACCCTTTATTAAGTCCGCCATGGTTCAATTCGGATTTGAGAAAACTCAGAAATAAAAAGAATAATGAAGGTGTAATTAAAATGTATTTAGATAAACTTGGGAATAATACTCTTTCTGGACCTGATGGTATTCTGGAATTTATACTCAAAGAGTGTTCAAGTGCTTTGGCTATTCCCCTTTCAATACTATTTAACTCTTCTTTAAATTCAGGAGTTTTCCCTTCTATCTGGAAACACTCATATGTTAGACTTATTCATAAGAAAAATGCCAAAAATGAAATTATTAATTATCGACCAATTGCGAAACTTTCTTCACTTCCAAAACTGTTCGAATTAATAATGTATGATTCTATTCATAGTCTCAAGTAAATCTTTTTTAGTTCATAATCAACAGTTACTAATCTTGTTGAGTCAGTTTCAACTTTTACAAAAAATATGGAAGAAGGTTTTCAAACGGATGTTATCTTTACAAATTATAGTAAAGCATTTGATGTTTTACCACATTCTATAATACTGATAAAGCTAAGAAAACTTGGTTTCCCAGATATTTTTGTGAAATGGATTGACTCATATTTATCTGATAGGACCTACAATGTTTTATTTAGAAACATTACTTCTAAACCTTTTAACGCCAATTCCGGAGTTCCACAAGGCAGTCACTTAGGTCCTCTTTTTTTTATAATCTCGGTGTTTGATGTTTCTTCAGTTATTGTTAATAGTGAGCTTCAAATATATGCGGATGACATGAAAATTTTTAAGAAAATTGAGTCACTAAATGATGCTTTACTCTTACAAAATGATTTAGATAATTTTTTTATTTGGTGTAAAAACAATAATCTTCTTCTAAATGTAAATAAATGTGCACTTATGTGTTTCACACGTCGTCTTAATCCGATTTGTTTTAATTACTGCTTGAACGGAATTAGTATTCCTAAAACGAATTCTATTAAAGACCTAGGCGTTTACTTCGATAATAAACCTAATTTTAAACTTCATTTCTGTTATATTATAAATAAAGCTAATTCTATACTTGGTTTTATAAAACGTTGGTCTAAAGAATTTAATGATCCTTATGTTCTTAAATCTTTATATTCTTGTCTTGTTAGACCTAATTTAGAATATGCTAGCCAAGTTTGGTCACCATTTTACGAGGTACATATTAATAGGATAGAGGCGGTGCAAAGAAATTTTTTAAGATTTACTTTGAGAAATCTTCAATGGTCAAACCCGCTGATTCTACCTCCTTATGAAAATATATTGAATTTAATTCACTTGAAAACTTTAAAATTAAGACGAGAAGTTGCTGATGTTATTTTTATTACTGAAGTTATAAAAGGTAACATTTCTTCTCCTCAAATCCGTAATAACATTAAAATTAATTCAAATAATCGTTTACGTAATACTAATTTATTTACGTTAAGTTTTCATAGAACAAATTATGGCAATTATGAACCAATTCATAAGGTGTTGATAATGGGTAATAAACACAAGAACAACATCGATTTCACACTTTCAAAACAAACACAAAAACTTAAACTGTATAAATAGAAATATAAATTCCTTTTCATACCCGTATGACTATATAGGCAAAGGGTATAATAAATTTGCCATTACGTTTGTAACGCAGAGAAGGAGGGGGGGTAGATATAGACTCAAGTGTATGGATCGGATCAGAATCGAAAAATAAATTGATTTAGCTATGTATGTCCGTCCGTCCGTCCGCACGATAACTCAAAAACTAAAGGAGCTAGGATCTTGAAATTTTCACAAATCCGTTTTTTGCAATAGCCGTCATCGCTATTTAAATCCAGCCATTTTGGTCTATGGGTTCGGGTAGCTGCCATACAACTTCTTTTTTTATATGAGAATTACTCTGTACCTATTACAGCTGCGTGTCTGAAGTTTTGCCAAAAGTAGTTTAGTTTTATGGCCAAAGTTTTTGCAAAATTTGGTTTGTCTACTGCAGTGGGTTCGAGTAGCTGCCATACAACTTCTTATTTTATATGAGCATTACTCTATACCTATTGAAGCTGGGTGTCTGAAATTTTGCTAAAAACAGTTTTGTATAATGGCCAAAGTTTCTGCAAAATTTGGTTGGTCTACTGCAGTGGGTTCGAGTATCTGCCATACAACTTCTTATTTTATATGAGCATTACACTCCACCTAATGAAGCTGCGTGTCTGAAATTTCGCCAAAAATAGTTTAGTGTAATGGCCAAAGTTACAGCAAAATTTGATTGGTCTATTACAGAGGGTTCGAGTAGCTGCCATACAACTCCTTCTTTTATATGAGTATTCCATTAAACTTAAAAAAGCTGTATGTTTGAAATTTTGCCAAAAGTAATTAACCGGATGATATAATGTATATGTTACGGTCATACGGGTATCCCAGAGTTGACACAGTCTACTCTACTACACTCTTCCTCGTTATACCCGTATGACTATATAGTCAAAGGGTATAATAAATTTGCCATTACGTTTGTGACGCAGAGAAGGAGGGAGGGTAGATATAGACTCAAGTGTATGGATCGGATCAGAATCGAAAAATAAATCGATTTAGCTATGTATGTCCGTCCGTCCGTCTGTCCGTCTGTCCGTCCGTCTGTCCGTCCGTCCGTCCGCACGATAACTCAAAAACTAAAGGAGCTAGGATCTTGAAATTTTCGCAAATTCGTTTTTTTGCAATAGCCGTCATCGCTATTTAAATCCAGCCATTTTGGTCCATGGGTTCGGGTGGCTGCCATACAACTTCTTTTTTTATATGAGTATTTCTTTGTACCTATTACAGCTACGTGTCTGAAATTTTGGCTAAAGTAGTTTAGTTCTATGGCCAAAGTTTCTGCAAAATTTGGTTGGTCTGTTGCAGTGAGTTCGAGTAGCTGCCATACAACTCCTTCTTTTATATGAGCATTACTCTATACCTATTAAAGCTGGGTGTCTGAAATTTTGCCAAAAATAGTTTAGTGTAATGGCCAAAGTTACTGCAAAATTTGGTTGTCTACTGCAAAGGGTTTGAGTAGCTGCCATACAACTCCTTCTTTTATATGAGCATTATATTTCACCTAATAAAGCTGGTATGTTTGAAATTTTGTCAAAAGTAATTAATGTTTATAATAATAATGATATAATGTTTATATAAGGGTCATACGGGTATCCCAGAGTTGACACAGTCTACTCTACTACACTCTTCCTCGTTTTATAATAAAAAACTATTTTTAGTTTTACTTTGACATAACGAAAGATTTTTATAAAATGCATACGTTCCTTTTAGCAAAAAGTGTAGATGAAGAGTATAGATAGAAGTAGTTGATAAATGGAACGCTAATTTTGCTCCAGGATTATATAATTGCCAGATTAATTGTCATACATATATTTCATATTTTAAAACTAACATTTGAGAAATTAATTACATTTAATATATTTAAATATTGAAAACAAAGTGAAAAAATTAAGGTTTATTGCTGATATAAATACAAAGAATATTTATACCCGTATGACTATATAGTCAAAGGGTATAATAAATTTGCCATTACGTTTGTGACGCAGAGAAGGAGGGGGGGTAGATATAGACTCAAGTGTATGGGTCGGTTCAGAATCGAAAAAAAAATCGATTTAGCTATGTATGTCCGTCCGTCCGTCCGTCTGTCCGTCCGTCCGCACGATAACTCAAAAACTAAAGGAGCTAGGATCTTGAAATTTTCCCAAATTCATTTTTTTGCAATAGCCGTCATCGCTATTTAAATCCAGCCATTTTGGTCCGTGGGTTCGGGTGGCTGCCATACAACTTCTTTTTTTATATGAGTATTTCTCAGTACCTATTACAGCTACGTGTCTGAAATTTTGGCAAAAGTAGTTTAGTTTTATGGCCAAATTTTCTGCAAAATTTGGTTGGTCTGTTGCAGTGAGTTCGAGTAGCTGCCATACAACTCCTTCTTTTATATGAGGATTACCTTACACCAAATGAAGCTGGGTGTCTGAAATTTTGCCAAAAATAGTTATCATTCATTTATGGCCAAAGTTACTGCAAAATTTAGTTGGTCTACTGCAAAGGGTTCGAGTAGCTGCAATACAACTTCTTATTTTATATGAGCATTACTCTATACCTATTGAAGTTGGGTGTCTGAAATTTTGTCAAAAATAGTTTAGTGTAATGGCCAAAGTTACTGCAAAATTTGGTTGGTCTACTGCAGAGGGTTCGAGTAGCTGCCATACAACTCTTTCTTTTATATGAGCATTATATTTCACCTATTAAAGCTGGTATGTTTGAAATTTTGCCAGAAGTAATTAATGTTTATAATAATAATGATATAATGTTTATATAACGGTCATACGGGTATCCCAGAGTTGACACAGTCTACTCTACTACACTCTTCCTCGTTTTTCAAATGGAAGGGTATATTTTGTTTGGCTATTAAAGTTAACTACTATTGTATACGTAATGCTCATGTGAAATATAAAGTTGTAAGGCAACTACTCAAACCCACTGCAGTAGACTAACCGAATTTTGCAGAAACTTTGGCCATAAAACTAAATTATTTTTCGCATAATTTAAGACACCCAGCTTCATTAAGTGTAAAGTAATGTTAATATAAAAGAAGCAGAAACCCAGCTTCATTTGGTGTAGAGTGGACTAAAATTGCTGGATTTTAAAAGCGATGACGGTTATTACATAAAAACGAATTTTTCAATATTTCAAAATCCTAGCTCTTTATTTTTTGTTATCGTGTGGAAGGACGGACGAACGGACATACAAAGCTAAATCGATATACTTTTCGATTCTGATCCAATCCATACCTTTGAATCAATATTTACCCCTCTCCTTCTCTGCGTCACAAACGTAATAGCAAATTTCGTATACCCCTTTGACCTATAGTCATACGGGTATAAAGATTATCAAATTCGTTTACAGATTTATTATATTTTTCTACTATAACTACTAGTATTAGCAGGTTTTTTTAGCCATTTTTGGTAAAGTATTTTATCTCTTCTAGCATTAGATACCTGATACTGTCATTTTGAAGTACTTTGTAATACAGAGTTACTTTATTAAATTTTTTGATACTTCGTCAAATACTTTAATACGTTTTATATAAATATTGCCAAAAAAATAAAAATTCAAGTTTTGAAAAATTTTTTTTTGAACGCGTTACCAATTTGCTAAGTGAGAAACTAAAAATTTAATCTTTTTATTATTTTAAAACTTTTCTGGACATCATACCTGCTTTCCTATTACAATTTGAGCAAAAATAAAAAACAATTCAATTCATTTTAATTTTTGTTTTATATTTGTCTCCATATTCTAATTTAATAAATATATGTTGCTGTTCTATCAATACAATTGATGATCGAATTACATTGTATGAAAATTAATTGTGATGTCAAATAGCTAAGTCTCGCTAACATATTTGTGTATTAGTAGTTTGATTGGTTATCGTTTTTAAAAAATAAAACATTGCAATTAAGATATTGTATTTTATTAAAAATATTAAAAACGAGGAAGATTATAGTTGTCCTTGTCAACTTTTTGATACTCGTGCGTACACTATTATGTATTAAATAAATAAGAATTTCATATATTGCAAAAAAATTAATAAAAAAAAAATGAATTAAAAAAAAAGATGAATTTAAAAAAAAAAATATGCTCTGAACGAAATTCGAACCCACAATTTTCAATTAAAAGGTCAACGTCCTAACCACTAAGCCATCGATTTTTTGTTCATCTCAATTTTTTTTTAAATTATTATTGTTGCTATGGTATCAATTGTTTCTTTTGAATAACAGTTTTGAATTTTTTTTTTATAATTTTAAAAAAAATGAATCATTTTTAATATAAATGAGAGTTTTCCGTCAAATTTTCTATAAAATAAAATTTTTCATAATTAAAATAAATACATATATTTTATTAAAAAGAAAATAGATAAAAACGAGGAAGATTATAGTTACCTTTGTCAACTTTTAAATACCCGTGCGTGTATTAAATAAATAAGAACTTCATTTATTGCAATTAAACTGTTTGACAGAAAATTCAAAATATTTGTTTTTTTATATATACCTAATTAAAAAAAAAATTAATAAAAAAAAAAAATTAATTAAAAAACAAGATGAATTTAAAAACACTTTTCAATTAAAAGGTCGACGTCCTAACCACTAAGCCATCGACTTTTTTTCATCTCAATTTTTTTTTTAAATTATTATAGTTGCTATGGTATCAATTGTTTGTTTTGAATAACTGTTTTGAATTTTTTTAAAAATGTATTAAAAAAAAATAAATAATTTATAAATGAGAGTTTTAAGATGCCAAGTTCCCCAGCCAGGAATCGAACCGAAATTTTTTGACTACTAAGTCCATGTCCTAACCACTACACCATAGAACAATTAATATTTTGCCTACAAAACGAGTTTTTATTTACCTTAATTTTTTTTTTTTAAATAATTATAGTTGCTATGGTATCACTTGTTTGTTTTAAATAACAGTTTTGAATTTTTTTATAAAAATATTTAAAAAAATGAATAATTTTTAATATAAATGAGAGTTTTCTGTCAAATTTTCTATAAAATAAAATTTTTCATACTTAAAATAAATACATATATTTTATTAAAAAGAAAATAGATAACAAAAACTGAATTTAAAAAAAAAAAAATTTCCTTAGCCTGAATTCGAACCGAGACATTTTGGCTACAAGTAACATGTCCTAACCACTACACCATGAATTGATTAATAACTTAACTACATTTTGTTTGTTTTTATATTTGGTTTCTATTTAGTTATTAATTTTGAAAATATTCATATAATTTCGAAAAATTTGTATGACAGCTACCCGAAGCCCTTGTCCGATTTTAACCAAAAACAATAGGGAACCTACAAATTGTCTAAAAATTACTTTGTGAAAGTTTTAGAACTCTAGCTCTTATAATTTTTGAGTTATCGCGCTGACGGACGGACGGACACACATAGCTAGATCGATTCACTTTTATCACACATAGCTAGATCGACTCGATACGTACCCTTGACACTATATCTAGCTCGTATATTTCAATGCGTTACAAACGGAGGAGTAATTTTAATATACCCGATGTTCATATATGTATGCACGGGTATAATGAATTTAAAAAAAAAAAAATTTTTCCTTAGCCTGAATTCTACCCGAGACATTTTGGCTACAAGTAACATGTCCTAACCACTACACCATGAATCGATTAATAATTTAACTAAATTTTGTTTGTTTTTGTATTTGGGAATATCTTTTGTTGAACATAGAAGCCCTATTTTAACCAAAAATAATAGGGAACCTACAAATTGTCTAAAAATTACTTTGTGAAAGTTTGAGAACTCTAGCTCTTATAGTTTTTGAGTTATCGTGCTGACGGACGGGCGGACACACATAGTTAGATCGATTCACTTTTCGATGCTGATTCGATACGTACCCTTGACACTATATCTAGCTCGTATATTTCGATGCGTTACAAACGGAGGAGTAATTTTAATATACCCGATGTTCATATATGTATGCACGGGTATAAAAATTAATATACTCGTATTTATATAAAATTCAAAATTTTTCAATTTATGACTCATCTTTTTGCAATATTTGAAATAAACAACAAAAAAACACCACACCACTGTTAGAATGTCTTTTTTAAGTTTTATTTTTTTTTGCATGTAACATACTCCGATAGTATATTTATTTTGTACACTTTTTTTGATGTAAAAAATCTTCGAAAAAAATGTAAGCGATAGTTGCGTTCAGAATGAAGTAGCGCTATACTGAATCACAGCGGTGTAGCATCTAGCGCTAAATTTTTGTATTGTACAATTTGCAGTAAAATTAAATGACATTTGATTTTGAGTGACTTTTTGATTATAATCATAGAATTACTAGTACTAGAATGGCAAAAGAATGTTCCCGACTCTTTTCTTATAATGTGATTTCCTATCCTGAGGTATTCAGACAAAAAAATACATATGCAATTTCATATGCGTATACAAATGGTACGGCTACTTCATTTGTCATTGCTTAAATTTGAGTAAATGAGAATGTTTATTAGGCAGTTTCTAGAAATACATTTGGATTGGGCAGTTTGTATATTGTAAGTTATTTCGAATAAAGATATTTACTATTTGATTAAATTTACTTTTATATATATAATTGAACAAAAGATCAAGAAAAAAATTTGAATAATATTAGAAGAAATCGCAGTCAATTATTTTTAAAAATAATGGAATCTCCAACAAGTATATTTTTAGTTTAATTTTAATTAACTTTCATATCTATTTTGATTTATCTTAAGGTTTATCGTAGGTTTATTTATTCATCGTGGAAATGAAAATAAGTAAATCAAAAACAAATCATAATTTTTTGAACAAAACAACAAGTATTTATAGTCTTGTGAATATATAAACATTTTTAGGCATTTTTAAATATGAACCAACCTTTTGCAAATATGAAATCTACATTTGTGTTAACCGTAAGGAGGGTTTTGATTTCTGTTTCAAATAACTTAACGTTTCCGAATACAGAATTATAAGGTTTTTTCTTTACCCTTTTTTTATTCAATCAAAATTTTACTTATTATTTAAAAATTTTAGCATTACAATATGATTTTCAAATTGATTCTATTCGAAAATAGACAATGTTTTGGTAAATTTACAGGACGGTCATTTAATAATAATGAAAAATGGAAAGCAAAAACCAAAAGGAAAATACCTTTAAAATAATTTAAAAAAAATCGGCTGAAATTTGTAAAACCTCAAGAAATAAAAAAAAAATCCTTTAAGCAACACTTTCTTCCCATCTTAATAATCCTTTATTTAATTTAATGTTTTTTAAAAAACTTCAAAAAGCACAACAACACACAAATTTTTTGAATATAATATTTTCTAATTTGTTTTCATTTACTTTTAAGTTTGAAATCTTACTTAAATCGTACTTAAAAGTTTCTTTTATATTTCACTTTCAAACTGAAATGAGTCGCGGAGAAACTAGTAAATACATACAAACGGTACACGTACCAAATTTTGAAATTTGTCTGAAAATTTTTTCTCTATTGCCATTCTAGTACTAGTATTTCTATGATTATAATATATTTATTTAAATTATGGACACAGCAGAAAATTTCTATGGTACCTATTTACTTTCAACTTACCCTAACACGATTCAATTTCGCAAGTATGCATACCAAGTTGAAAACTTCATGTATGGGATGCATAACAACAAAAAAGTTCTCACTTATAGAGAGCTCAGTTTATAGAGATGGTCTTCGTCTTATACTTTGTCGAAAGCTTGTGATACTTCGAGAAGGTTGATGAACATTTTCTTTTTTCTTCTACAGCATCTTCTATAAGGTTACTGATACGATGCTTTTGGTCTATTGTTGAATGCTTCTAAATCCAAATTAGTAACTGGGACTTAGATGGTCTTGTATCAAAGCTTGAAGTCGTGCTAACTTAGGTTTAAAGCGCTTTTGGTCCGCGCAATAGCATTCAATAATAAGATTTGCTTTTAAAAAATGAGATGTATTTTAAATATAAATCTGTAATCTAGCTCTATGTTACAACCCTTCAACGAGATGTAGAATTTATATTATTTCATTTGTTACAATTTATAATACATATATAAATTTATTTGTATAATAGAATTCTTCAAATTTTTAATTTACATTTTTTTTAAGGTACAAGATTTTAGGTTTTTATGTCCAAATGGTACTGCCTTTGACCAAGAAGCCCAAATTTGTACTGATTGGGGTGATGTGGATTGTCATCAAGCATTATTTAGTAATGGATTAAGTTTCGATATTTTTCGTATAAAGGTGCAAAAACACGAATTAAAGTCAAAAATAAAAACAGAAAGTAAAGAAGATCCATTGTTATTACAAAATCTATCACAAGGTAATTTATTTTAACATATTTCTTTATAAACACACATTATTAAAATTATTATATGTATTTCTACAACTCGGACACAACAACACACACGCTGGGACAGCTTATTTATATATTTATACCCGTATGATAATAGGTCAAAGGGTACAATAAATTTGCCATTACGTTTGTGACGCAGAGAAACAAGGAATGGAGGGGGGTATTGTGAAAGGGGGGGAGCTATGATCTTGAAATTTTATCTATCCAGCCATTTTGGTCCTTGGGTTCGGGTAGCTGCCATACAACTTCTTTTTTTATATGAGCATTACTATGTACCTATTACAGCACCGTGTCTGAAATTTTGCCAAAAATAGTTTAGTTTTATGGTCAAAGTTTCTGCAAAATTTGGTTGGTCTGCTGCAGTGAGTTCGAGTAGCTGCCATACAACTTCTTATTTTATATGAACATTACTCTTTACCTATTAAAGCTGGGTGTCTGATATTATAACATAGATAACTAAATCTATTTATTTTTCGATTCTGATCAAATCCATACCCTTGAGTCTATATCTAACCCCTCCATTTCTGCGTCACAAACGTAAAGGCAAATTTAGTATACCCATTTGACTTATAATCATATGGGTATAAAAAAGAAATACTGAATACGTACATTAATGTTCTACACATATTTCGTCTGAATTGAAATCTAAAAAGTTACAGCACTATCTCAGTTGCGAAATTTTTACAGGTTACCGATAATTCAAAAATATTATATTTTAAATTTTAAAACTAACTTTTCATTTCAATTCGAGTATTACACTGTAGCCTGTAAAATAAAATTTCAAAACCTGTTTTTCTGAAAAAAAAAAATTAAATTATATCTAAACAAAACTTTATGAACACATAGAAGGATGGTAAAATAACAAGTAGTAACACATGTATATGGAATAGATAACACTTTTATAATATTAAAAAACATTGCTAGATATAGAGTCAGGGGTTCTTATCGGATTTGCATAAAAAAGTAAATCGATCTAGCTATGTGTGTCTGTCCGTCCGTCTGTCCGTATGTCAGCACAGTAAAAACTAAAAGGGCTAGAGTTTTCAAATTCACACAAAGTCATTTTTAGACAATTTCTATTTTTCTATTGCTTTTGGTTAAAATCGGATCAAGGCCTCGAAGACTTTCCATACAGCTGTTTTACATTAATATGAATTTCTTAAAAACTAATTATACTACGAGGATGAAAATTACACACGGTTAATTATATAGTGAATCAAGCATTTATATAAAGTTTCAAAATGTTAAGGCTTCTTTTTGGGAGCTGCCATACAACATCTTTGGACCAATATGAATTTCTTCAAAACTAATTATATTTGATGGAAATTACACACGGTTAGTTATATAATGAATCCAGCACTTATATGAAGTTTCAAAATGTTGCGGCCCCATTTTCGGGTAGCTGCTATACAAAGTTGTCAATTCGATAACTGTGAATCTAATGAAGCTACGAGATTAAAATTAAAACTGCGCAGGTTACATTGTTACTAATAGGCCAAGTTACTTGGACATCACTCGGACCAACTTTTAGGGTGGGCCAATTTTTTATATATATATTTTAATATTAAATATCTTTATCTTAGAGAAAATTATAGGCAGAACTATATATATTTAACTGTTTAAAATGCAAATTCAAAATTGTCAGATACTTTTGTCATTTAACATATTTTTCAAAAAGAAAAAAAAATCAAATGATGGTTCAATGATTGGTTGGATAAGTGTATGGTATGGTTTATAAACATGTCCGCGCACCAAGTTGAAAACCTGGTCTACCGTCTGTCTATATGGGATGCGTTAAAAATAAAAGCAAAAATTAAATATTTCTCGTTACAATAATAAAAATTTTTGTTGGACTTCGAATATTGCTGTGTATTTATAATATCAGATACTTAGTCAAACTATCATCGAACCATCATTTAATTTTTTGTTTTGAAAAATATGTTAAATATCAAAAGTGCCTGACTATTATGTTTAATGTCGAGGTGATAAATTAATAAACATAATCTTAATTATTTTAATATATAGAAGTAGATAAGCTATGTCACTCCGAGCGCAAAAATCCCATGTATTTTAAAGGGGGCAAAATTCAGATATTTTCCAGTGTGGCCGTTGTAGCTAAATTTTGCGGTACATGCTAATGAACTAAACTGCAAAGCTTTTTCCATTGTAAATTATACTACCATGAAATGAAAAAGCTTTTTCTAGAAAGATTACATATCCATACATACACTTTATCATAAGAGCAGTACAGAGAAAAAAATGCTAAAAAAAACCCCATATAAACTAAATAACAACAAAAAGGAAAAAAAAAAAAAAAAAAAATTAAATATAAATTAAACCTATGCAGATTTTTTTACAGCTTTTTCTTGAACGATTTAATGTAAACTATTACATTTCGCATGTAGAGTAGATTTACTATATTAAAAACATTATTTGTAGCTTAAAAATGAATTGAAGTTTTACCAGAAATTATATATAAATCCTAGTTTTACTAATTAGGAACATTTATGAATTATGAAAAGAAAATTTATTGATGTGTAATAATTGTATAGATATACATACATAGTTATATTAACTCAATATAGTGCTATTATAAGTTTTTGATTAATGCAAATAAAGTTTTTGTGATAAGAAAATGTAATTATATTAGTTAAAAAAAAAAAAAACATAAAGTAAACAAAAAAAAACAAAATAAATAAATGTACTAAATCTACTATATTTTTCTACGTATCATAAATAATATTATTGCGCTTTCAATTTACCGCCCGGCAAAACATAAATTTTATATTTGTTAAAAAGAAAAAAACTATTGATTATAATGGATCATGTGGCTTTTTCAATCTCAAATTATTTGATTATTTTTGTTTATATTTTTGTTTTTGCTTTAAACTTTTATCACGGTAGATGTAATACAAAATGCAGGAAATGTAATAAAAATTAAATAGATATTGATGCATAAGTGATTGTTACTTAAAATTGAAACGCATATTAATTAGAAACGTAAATATAATCGTATTTGTGAACCTCTTATAAAATTTTTCATACAATATACTTAAGCGCAATAGGTTTAAGCACTTAAAAAATACAGAAATAATCATAAAATAAAACAGAAAAAAAAAATATGTTTAAAAGGTTTAACAAATTAATTCCTGCTCTTACGCATGCGCATTATATTCATTCTTAATACAGGCAACTAATTATTTCAAAACCACCTTTAACAAAATCTCTCTTCTCTATTTTTGCGCATGCACATTGCATTGCACATTATTATTCTCTTCCTCTTTCTTAGCATTTCAGCCCTCTGTGAGCCAAAGCTTCCTCGCCTACTCTCCTCCATTCTCCTCGATCACTTGCTAGGGTGTTATAATTTCTAACATTCATGGTATTTAAGTCTGCTTCAACCATTTCCAACCACCTGCTTTCTGGTCTTCCTCTCGCTCGAGTTCCTTGTTCACGATGCATGAAAATTCTTTTTAGGACTGTTTCATTCGGCATGCGGATAATGTGGCCTAGCCATCTTATTCTCTGCGACTTTATGAATCGAATAACGGTTTTGTGTTGTATCAGCGCTTCGAGTTCATGATTAAATCTTGCCCTGTAAATGTTGTCATCAATTCTGACTGACCCGTATATTCTTCTTAATATTTTTCTCTCAAAAATTGAGAGCATTTTACAGTCTGCTACTTTTAAGTTCCATACTTCACATCCGTAAGTAAGGATTGGTCTTATTAGTGTTTTATATATTTTGAGCTTTGTGGATCTTGTTAGAAGCTTGGATTTTAGAAGTTTTGAGTGCGCGAAGTAGCTTTTATTTGCAGCACTGATTCGTTCTTTAATTGCTATTGCGGAGTCGTTTGTATTTGAAAAAAGAACACCTAAATATTTGAATTGTGTCACGTTTTCAAAAGTGTAGTACTGTAAATGAAGATTTTCTGCATTCCTAGGCGTTCTGGTTTTGATGAAGTATTTCGTTTATTTCTAAACCAATGTTTGCCGTGGTTTCAACGAGCTTAGTACATACTTCTTTTATTATTATTATTAATAATTATACATATTTTTATATACACATTATTATTATTATACATAATATGTACTTATAATGTACATACATATATTCTTATTTAACTATTTTTTGTTGTTTTTTGTATTTACAAACAAGTTACTACTTTGTATGTCAGATTTTTTCGTAATAAATAATGAGAATGAACAAAAAAAATCATAATATGTGAAACGTGTCTCCCTAAGTAAATGAATTGAATATGATTGTTAAAATACAATTTATGATATACCTATGTGTTATATAAAGCTTTTGGTATCTGCAAAATTAGATACATAGTTGTTTTAATAATTTACATTAAGAGCAAAATAAATGAGAAATAAAAATCCAAAATTAACTTTGTTATCGGTGCTGAGGTATCTATAATGATAAGCTGCAACTTATGTATTTAGTCTACTTTGTTTCTTCTATTTTAGATGCTCGAATATGTTCTGATTAAAACAAAAAAGAAAGGAAAGTAGAAATAAATATTGTATTAAATTTTGCTACTAAGTTTTCTGATCGGCACAAAATAAATTATTGGAGAGCATTACTGAAAAATTGAAGTATGTAGATTTAATAATAGAAGTAGATATACAAATAGGAGTAGAACGGAGTATTTTCTAGAGTTTGAAAAAAAAAACATATATAAATATTTATATGTATATATGTACATCTGTAAAAACAAAAAAAAAAAAAAAAATTTCGCGGTCATCTTTATATTTGTAGAATAAAAACAAAAGAGATTATAAAAATTGGTTTTGACTATAAAAAGAAAACAAATTACAGAGATATTTGATGGTAAAAATGCTGTTTTTTTTTTAATGGTAAGAAGATTTTGATCAGTTTGCTGAAAATTTATTTTATAAATTTAAACTTTACAAAAAAAAAACAAGTTAAGAAACAGTCAGTCGGTGCAACCGACTTAGAAATACCCTACACCTATTTGGTTCAAATTTAAGGACATATCCATAAGTCATTTTAACACCATAAAAGCTGTTATTAATTTGATCGTAAGACATAGCTAACCAAATTAACTTTATAATACTAAAAACATTTTCTAATTACACTATCTATTAAAAAATATTACAAATTCTTACTAATTTATCTATTTAAAAATATTAAAAAACAAACAAACTTGAAATAAATGAAAATATATTTATTCCAATTCAATTACAAAATGAAAAAATTCTAATTATTAAATTTTGTGATAAAAAGATAATCAAAGCATAATATATTTAATAATCAAAATTTTTAAAAATTGCAATTATTTTAAATGGTTAGTTTATATACCTAATAGAAAAGCTTACAAACGCAAAATATGCAATAAATGTATTTCTAAAATACAATTACAAATTTAGACCTTTTCATATAATTCATTTAAATATTCAAATAAATTTTACATAAATGCAGGAAGTACCTTTGAATATAGCTGAACCACTACAATTAAGTCTAGATTTCGGAAACACATAGGACATAGGAAATATATTCTTTGGCTTTGAAATTAAACTCAACCAGAACCAATTCCCATGGTACTTTCATTACTAGTAACCTAGAGTTTAAATTTCATCAAAATACCGGCATTATTTTTTGAGTTATGGTGTTTGTAAGATATATGTTTGTTAGTCCTTGAACTTGTCAAGGGTTCCAGAACCCGAAACCATGGTACGATTTCGCCCATATGCAGTCCCGTCATACTTTCAATACTAGTTAACCCTTGTATACAATTGGAACGTTCTATCTTAATTTTAAGTTACTAGTTTTATTAATTTCGATGATAAGCTTTTACACATTTGGGGGGTCTAAGAGGGTTCCTGAACCACCACTCCAAATGATTCCAAATTAGGGGGGCACAGAAGAAATAGTAAAGAACACCCTGGGCCAAATTTGAAGCTTCTACATTTGTTTCAAGTTACTATTTTTATTAATTTCGAAAATATGCTTTAAGGTCCTCGGAACTGAGTGCCTGGTCCCCGACCCACTAGTGCAATGAGGCCCAAATTTCAAAGACAACCTGATACCAAATTTGGAGGTTATATCTTCATTGGTTTCGGAATTACGCTAGTTTGGCCTAAATTCGATCAAAAAGTTCTCAGTTCCAAACCCATTGTCCAATCCTCATCGTACGTAGTCACCGCCGTAGTTTCATCACCAATAACCTACAGCACAAATTTCATGAAGATAGCCTCATTAGTTGTTGAGTTATCGTGATTTTTAATATATGTTCGTTATCCCTTACACCGACTAAAAGGTCCAGAATCCGAACCAATTGGCTGATTTCGCCCTTATACAGCCCGCGCTTTACTTATAGTACTAGTTAACCCTTGTACACAATTTAAACGGTCTATCTTAATTTTAAGTAACTATTTTTAGTAATTTCGATTAAAAGCTTTTAAAACTTGGGAGGTCTGAGAGGGGTACTGAACCACCACTCCAATTGATCCCAAATTAAGGGAACACGCAAGAGATAGTAAAGAACACCCTTGTGGAAAATTGGAAGCTTCTACATTTTTTCAAGTTGTTTATTTATTTTAAAGATATGCTTTAAGGTCTTCGGAAATGTGTGGCTGGTCCCCGACCCAGTAGTCCAATGGGACCCAAATTTCCAAGACACTTAGGAGATAGGAAGGGACACCCTGATACCAAATTTGGAGGTTCTATCTTCATTGGTTTCGGAATTATGCTCGTTTGGCCTAAATTCGATCAAAAAGTTCTAGGTTCCGAACGCATGGTCCAATCCCGACCTTACGGAATCCCCGAAGTAGTTTCATTACTAGTAACCTACAGCACAAATTTTATGAAGAAAGCGTCATTAGTTGTTGAGTTATCGTGATTTTTAATATATGTTCGTTAGCCCTTCGATCGATTAAAAGGTCCAGAATCCGAACCCATGGGCCGATTTCGCCCATATGCAATGCCCGCCGTACTTTCAGTCCTAGTAACCTACAGTTAAAATTTCATCAAGATAGCTACATTATTTTTTGAGTCATTGTGCCTACGGACGGACGGACGGACGGACATGGCTATATCGACTCAGGCGGTCACGCTGATCACAAATATATATACTTTTCCATATCTAGCTCGCTTCCTTTAGGTGGTTACAAACACCATACCAAAGTTAATATACCCCTTTACCTATTCTATAGGTGTAGGGTATAATAAACAATTGCAATTCTTTTATGCTGATACTATTTTCATAAAAAATTTACAGGAATAATATTTAAAGTCAAGTTTTTAACTCTTTAAAGTTTTTCGTTTATGCTTTAGTTATTTTACCTGTATAAAAATTTTATGTAAACATTTAGTGGAATGCAGAAGGATCAAAAATATATATTTCCATGTAATAATATAGCATAAAGTAAATTAGTTACATATGACGTAAAAGATAAAAAGTATGATTAAGTTTTAAAGTGTAAGATGCAAGATTTTTCTTATTTTTTGGTTAATTCTACTTGTTAATGGGAAAATAAAAAATTATAGGTTTCTGCATTCTAAAATAAAAATGTAAAAGTAGGTTTTGTTGTTTAGAATAAATTTGTAGAGATAAAGGTGAAATAAAAATAGCATGAAATTGAAAATTCTTTTAAATGAAAACAAAGTAATTCAAATTTAAAACTTTCAGTGTTGAACTTGAGACATGAAGATATAGTTATTAATCAATATTTCCTTTATTTCGTTAATATAATATTATGTACCTGTATAACACCTATAGAAAAATATAAGAAAAGCTTTGGTCGTTGCATCAAACATAATCGCATTAAAATGTAATAATCGCATTGATACATGAAATTTCACAATTCTTGTTCTTCTTTATGCTTCTATATTGATACTCTCATTTCTGATCAAGTCAAAAATAGATAGTCATGCAAGTCATGTTGGTAAAAAATAGTATTATATAGTTCAAAATAGTAATATGCAATGGCATCATTGAAAAATACATAATTAACACAAAAAATTGAGAATGTGTGAATTCAGTTCCCTTTAGAACCTTAGTCGTGACAAGTGCTAAACGCATTAAAAATCTTGTAAAACAGGAAACTTAAAAAAGTAGTTCCATTAACCTTATTAACAAAAAATAACAACATTATCCATAACAAAAATTAGCTTATATAAATAAAACTATATATTAAAACGAAAAGCAAATCAAAACAATAATTAACATGGAAAACAGCAGCAGTGAAATTAATGTTAAAGATATCATTAAAGATGTTCAAGAAAATTTTGAAAAATATAAAGATGCGACTTTATTCGAAAATGACATCAAAGAATGTTCCAGATATCGTTGAGTTTTGTGTGCCAAACTCAAAATCGCAAAAACTGTAGCTAAAAAACAACATTTTGGGAATGCTATTCATGTTTTACAAAGCTACAGAACTAAAATGAAATTATTAAGGCACGTCAAATTTATCTAATAATTTTGTTAAATGGGAAAATGTACAATCATGCTTCAAAGGACGCATAAGAACGGGAATTATCATTAACCTTAAGCATAAAGAACCAGAAAGTTTTTTAAATGATTGTAAAAAGTTGTTTAAAACACGTATTAATAACGCACTCAAAAGAGATGACTAAAGTAAATGCAATTTTCTGTGTGGAGTTCATAAAAGGTAGTGGAAATGATGAAATATATGAAATAAAGTATTTGAACACCAAAAATGTACCTGTGTATGAAAACACTGACATCAATGCATTATTTTTAGAACATATTAGAGAAAAAATGCTTAAAAAATTGGAAGAATTCCAAGAAAAAGATAGTGGCTGGGCATTATCGGCCGTTCTTCATTTGGTTGTAAATATTAACAAATTTACACCTATATTGGGATCATCTTATGTAGCACTTCTTTCAGAAATCAAGATGAAAGAAGCTTGTATAAATGTAAAGAATAATGATAATGCTTACTTTGCTTGGGCAATTACATCAGCGTTATATCCTGTAACTAAAGACCCGCAACGTGTAAGAAAATATCCAGACTACTCAACATTATTAAATTTTAGTGGAATTCAATTTCCTGTAAAACTTTGTCATATTCATAATTTCGAAAAACAAAACGAAGTTTCGGTAAATGTATATGGTCTCAAAAAATTGGGAAAAAATTATGTAGTTATTCCTAACTACTTAACTGAGAATAAAAAAACAAAGCATACTATACTTTTAATGATACAAAACAAATATTATGATGAATATGACGAACAAGATGAATCCAATGAAGATGAGAAAATGTATGAACCCATTAAATATCATTATGTTTGGATTAAAAGTTTATCTCGATTACTATCATCGCAGCTAGCCAAAAACCGACATCAAAAATATTTTTGTGATAGATGCCTTCATTATTTCTGGACTGAAGATAAGTTGATTAAGTACACATATGAAAGACTGTAAACTATACAATAGCTGCAGAATAAGATTACCAACGCAAAAGGAAAAAATTTGCTATTTAAAAATTATAAAAATAAAATGAGTGCTCCGTTTGTAATATATGCGGATTTGGAATGCTTATTAGAATCAACTGAAACAAAAAATAAGTATCAAATTCATAAACCTTGTAGTGCAGGATATTACGTTAAAAGCTCATATGACCCCAAGCTATCTTTTTATAAGGGCTATCGAGATGAAAACTGAAAACTAGAATAAATTTAGAGCTTTTAACTGATATAGATATGTTGATGTTTATTGAACGAGGCGTTCGTGGTGGTCTTAGCCAATGCTCAAAACGATATGCTAAAGCTAAAATATAACAAATATTGTACAAAATATGACCCCTCTAAGCCATCAACATATTTAATATATGATGATATTAATAATCAATATGGTTGGGCAATGTCACAATTTCTTCCACATAGCAACTTTCAATGGGTCGATAATGATAAAAACTTTAATGTTAATGATATAGATGCGAACTCATCAATTGGGTATATTTTGGAGGTAGACTTAGATTACCCAGATTATTTACATGACTCACATTCAGATCTACCATTTTGCGCTGAACATAAATCACCCCCTACAATTCAAAACAGATAAAACTCATGGCTACTCTTTACAATAAAAAAAAAATATGTAGTCCACTATCGAAATTTACAGCAAGCTTTAAAACATGGATTTAAATTAAATAAAATTCATAGAATATTAAAATTTAATCAATCAAATTGGCTAAAGTCATATATAGACTTAAATACTAAACAGCGCACATTATCAAAAAACGTATTTGAAATTGATGAATAATGCTGTGTTTGGAAAAACTATGGAGAATGTAAGAAAACATAGCATAGTCAAGCTAGTTACTAAATGGTGTGGTCGATATGGAGCAGAATCGTTAATTTCCAAACCTGAGTTTAAAACTTCAATTATTTTTAGTGAAAACTTATCTATAATAGAATTAAACAAAACAGAGATTTATTTCAACAAACCAATATATGTTGGAATGTGTATTCTTGAACTAGCGGAAACAACTATTTATAATTTCCATTATGATTACATGCTTCAAAAATTTAATTCCAATTGTTCTATATTATATACTGATACAGATTCTTTAATTTATGAGGTAGTGTGTCCAGATATATATGAAGTAATAAAAAATGATTGTCACACCAAGTGATTATCCAAAAGATAATATTTGGGGAATACCTCAAGTAAATATAAAAGTAGTTGGTTTAATGAAAGATGAATTGAATGGGAAAATAATGACTGAGTTTGTAGGTTTAAGATCTAAAATGTATGCTATTCGTGTAGGTAGAGAATAAAGATAAAATTAAAAAGTCTAAAGGAATAAAAAAAGGTATAATTAAAAATAGAATAACTTTTGATGATTATGTCGAATGCTTGAATACGAGCAATGAAATCAATAAAACACAATTTAATACAATCTCAAAAACACAAAGTTTGTAGTATAATACAAACTAAAATTGCACTTAATTCAAATGATGATAAAAGATACATTTCAAGAAACAATTATAAAACGCTACCTTGGGGTCATTTTAATATTATGGAATTAGATTAATGAAATATGTATATTATTATTATGAAATATGTATAATATTATTGCTTTTTAAATTTAATTTATTTGCATAAAATTTTTAAATTTATTAATAATATTTCTAATAAACACTTTTGTTTTGGATTCGTTTTATTAACAGCTTTGTTTAATTTGTGAATCATAAAAAAAATTTTGATGCGATTTGATATTGTAGCAGCTTTCTTAAATTGTTATACATATAATATATTAAATTTCTTTAATGATTATACAAACTAATTGTTATGCCTATAGTATTAATTAAATAAAATATACTATAAATTAAAAACAAACATTTTTCTTTTTGTTTTCAGAATTTTTTTATTTCAGGTTTTCTGTTTTTTAAATTTTTATTCAGATTTGATTTGACTGTTTTTTAGATTATAGCAAGAGTGCTATAACTCCTATTTTCTTTCAGGTCATCAGATCATCGCAAAATTGTTAAAGCTGTTTCAGCTAAATAAAAATTATTTGAACATATTAACTCATGTGTTTTATTTTTTATTTTTATGTTTACTATAGGCAAAGATAATGAATATAACTAGATGTGCACTCTCATATAAAATTTTTTTTAAAAAATAAAACCCTAATATGAGTCTAATATCATCATACATTCATACACATTAAAAATTAAAAAAGCTTTTAAGAGAGTTAAAAATAAAAATAACTCACGTGACGGTCGATTAACTATAGCAAAGAAGAACATTTGAGAGAGAATTTTTTATTTTAATTTTTTGGTATATGTATGCGAATACGTATACATCATAATATTTAATCAGCTTATTTTTCCCATACAAATATAAACATCCCTTTTTAGGCCAAACTATTTGACCAATTTTAACGAAACAACAACCAAAAGAAAGGTTTTTTTCGTTTTCATAGGACAATGATATTTTTTTTTAAGTGTATTGCGTTTTTTCAGGTGAAAACCTGTCTTTAATTTAATGTAATTTTGAATTTAACGGACACGCGGTTACAAGTTGAGACTTATGACTCTAATATTATGCGCCGACTTTCTGTATAAATGTAATTCATTTTCGGTTGTAACTCGCAGCTAAATCTAAATCAAAAGATTATAGGCGCCGACTTATGTATATCTTTCTTTTTTTTGTTTAGCTCAAATATTCAATGAACAAGGAGATTTAAATTTTTTAAAAATTTTTTTTTTGTTTTTGTTTTTTCTTTATCTTAAAAAGTGAACGAAAAAAATGAGTTCTGTCGAAATGAAAGCAATACATTTGGTTTTTACAGTAGTTTTCATTTATAACGAACTCGGTTCAATTTTAATTATAATAAACTTTACACATTTTGCCAAAGAATTAAATTTTACCTAAAAATGGAAGTTTTTTATTACATTGATATTTCTTTTATTTAAAATTATTATATCTAATTATATTGCTTGGCGATTAATTAAGTGTTTATTATTTACTTTTGAATATAAAAAAAAATCACAATAACACATCAAAAATACCAAAAACGAGGAAGAGTGTAGTAGAGTAGACTGTGTCAACTCTGGGATACCCGTATGACCGTAACATATACATTATATCATCCGGTTAATTACTTTTGGCAAAATTTCAAACATTCAGCTTTATTAGGTGCAGAGTAATGCTCATATAAAAGAAGGAGTAGTATGGCAGCTACTCGAACCCTTTGCAATAGACCAACCAAATTTTGCAGTAACTTTGTCCATTACACTAAACTATTTTTGGCAAAATTTCAGACACCCAGCTTCATTTGGTGTAGTGTAATTCTCATATAAAAGAAGGAGTTGTATGGCAGCTACTCGAACCCTCAGCAGTAGACCAACTAAATTTTGCAGTAACTTTGGCCATTACACTAAACTATTTTTTGCAAAATTTCAGACACCCAGCTTCATCAGGTGTAGTGTAAAGCTCATATAAAAGAAGGAGTTGTATGGCAGCTACTCGAACCCTCTGCAGTAGACCAACCAAATTTTGCAGTAACTTTGGCCATTATACTAAACTACTTTTGGCAAAATTTCAGACACGCAGCTTCCATAGGTATAGAGTAATGCTCATATAAAATTAGAAGTTGTATCGCAGGTACTCGAACCCGTGGACCAAAATGGCTGAATTTAAAACTCGATTCCGTTTTTTGCATAAAAACGAATTTGTGAAAATTGCATAATCCTAGCTCCTTTACTTTTTGAGTTATCGTGATGACGGACGGACGAACGGACGGACGGACGGACGGACAGACGGACGGACGGACGGACGGACAGACGGACGGACGGACGGACGGACGGACATACATAGCTAAATCGATTTATTTTTCGATTCTGATCCGATCCATACACTTGAGTCTATATCTACCCCCCTGCTTCTCTGCGTCACAAACGTAATGGCAAATTTATTATACCCTTGGACTATATAGTCATACGGGTATAAAAAATTCAATAGAAGAAAAAGCACTATACCTACATAGGCTTGAGGGTGACACATCAAATAAAATTCTAGCAAATGAGTTCGAAGTGTCCATTCTAGAATCAGCACATTCTACAATGTTCAAGTCTTATACTAATTTTTCAAAATTCACAGCATTCTTTTAAAACGACATTCGTTTATTACGACGAATATTTTCCGTTCCGTAACGTCCATGGTTGTTATAACCGAAAAGTACTGTATTTAGTTTTAGTTTGCAATTTATTATAATACAGTTATAAAACAAAAATTTTTTTTGTAAATCGTAAATTGTTGTTTCTTTTTGTTAAGTTTTTTGGACAATAAAAAACCGACTTCTGGAGTTGTCATTACGTTTGAGAGTCATGATATTAAAATATATAAATATTTGCAAAACAGTTAAAAAAAAAACAAATAATCTTTCTTAAAAAAATAATTTGTAATTTAAATGATTTGTTACTTAGGGCCTAACCAATTTATGGTGTATAATTTCTGGAAATTTCTAGAAAATTTTGAAATAAGTAGTTAGGTACATGAATTTACATGTGAGCAATCGAAATACGCGACGTACTGGTACCTCGGATTTAAAAAATGACAAAGCGAAAAATAAAAATCGAAAATTTAAAATAATATCTCTGTAAAATATTTGTTTATTAAAAAATACCTATAATATGTTTGCAGGAACTTAAAAAAAAATAATATTTCTTAAGAAAAATGATTTCTTTCTTATGGATCAGCCAAAATCAGCATGTACTGCATTCAATTTCTGTCAAAAAATTTTTAAATAATTAGTTATGTAAAAAAATTTACATGAAAGCATACGCGACGTATATACCTCGGAGTTTTAAAAAATTGACAAAGTGTATAAAAATATTGTAATTGTTTTTTCTTATGTTACTACGATTAAATTTTAAAAATAAAATATTTTAAAATAACATTTTTTTTTAAATAATTTTGTTTAAAACATACATATATTCAAATAAATTGAAAATACATACAGTACAATATGTTTCCAATACTAAAAAAATTATCTTTCTCAAAAAAAGTTATTTATTCCTTAGGTCCCAACATACATAAAAGCGTACAGCGTATAATTTCTTTCAAAAAATTGAGAAATAAATAGGTACATAAATTTACATTAGAGCAGCGAAAATACGCGTTACGCAATGTACTGTATCTCGGATTTTTAAAATTTACAAATATTGACAAATATTATAAAAATATTATTATTGGTTTTTCTTATATTACTATGTTTTAAAAAATAATATTTAATAATTATACCCGTATGACTATATAGTCATTATACCCGTATGACTATATAGTCATTATACCCGTATGACTATATAGTCAAAGGGTATAATAAATTTGCCATTACGTTTGTAACGCAGAGAAGGAGGGGGGGTAGATATAGACTCAAGTGTATGGATCGGATCAGAATCGAAAAAAAAATCGATTTAGCTATGTATGTCCGTCCGTCTGTCCGTCTGTCCGTCCGTCCGTCTGTCCGTCCGTCCGTCCGTCCGCACGATAACTCAAAAACTAAAGGAGCTAGGATCTTGAAATTTTCGCAAATTCGTTTTTTTGCAATAGCCGTCATCGCTATTTAAATCCAGCCATTTTGGTCCATGGGTTCGGGTGGCTGCCATACAACTTCTTTTTTTTTATGAGTATTTCTTTGTACCTATTACAGCTACGTGTCTGAAATTTTGGCAAAAGTACTTTCGTTCTATGGCCAAAGTTTCTGCAAAATTTGGTTGGTCTGTTGCAGTGAGTTCGAGTAGCTGCCATACAACTCCTTCTTTTATATGAGCATTACTCTATACCTATTAAAGCTGGGTGTCTGAAATTTTGCCAAAAATAGTTTAGTGTAATGGCCAAAGTTATTGCAAAATTTGGTTGGTCTACTGCAAAGTGTTCGAGTAGCTGCCATACAACTTCTTATTTTATATGAGCATTACTCTATACCTATTGAAGTTGGGTGTCTTAAATTTTGCCAAAAATAGTTTAGTGTAATGACCAAAGTTACTGCAAAATTTGGTTGGTCTACTGCAGAGGGTTCGAGTAGCTGCCATACAACTCCTTCCTTTATATGAGCATTATATTTCACCTAATAAAGCTGGTATGTTTGAAATTTTGCCAAAAGTAATTAATGTTTATAATAATAATGATATAATGTTTATATAACGGTCATACGGGTATCCCAGAGTTGACACAGTCTACTCTACTACACTCTTCCTCGTTTTTATTAAAAAATATCTTATATTCAAAATACCTTTAATATGAAATTAAAAATATTTTTTGTAGGTACTAAATTAAAACATTCAAATAAATATTTTTGATAAATTAAATACTGTACGCGCGTATCGATTTACCGATGTAGACAGACAGACGTATTGACGTACTGCCGTATAAAAATTGTACGTCGTATGTTTTGATTTCATTCTAATAATTGAACAGTTTATTTCACACTTTCAACATCGAATAATGTTTTTTAGCACATTTTCAAAAAATTTTGTAAAAATGTGCCTATATAGCTTCACTCTGTCCGTCCGTCCGTCCGTCCGTCCGTATGTTTACAAAAACTTTTACACCGTTTGAAATAGAGTAAAAAAATTTTAACCATGGGTGGTTTTTGCAAAAAAAATAATTTCGTAGGAGAATTTTTTTCTGTAGCCCCACCTGCTACGGAGCTACAGCCCCCCCAAAGTTGGAAAAAGCCCTATATTTAAATTGTTATAACAAGAGTTCTGCTAGATATATCTTCAATCTGAAAACGGCAAACGATAGCTGGATTCATAAACTTTATAAATTTTTAAAAGGAAATGTTTAAGGTTGCCATACGGTACTAAAATTTAACATTACGCAAAACTCAATTTTTGCAAAATTTTTGGCCACACATATCTTTTGAACGGTTCAAGCTAGGGTCTTGAAATTTTGGGACAAGTTAGATACTCAGAAATTAGTAGGAGTCGGTTAACAAAATTTTTTTTTCAAGCTCCATATTTAGGAGCTATAAGGGCTCGAAAATCGAAATTTTGCTATTTTTAAACACCTGTAACTTGAATACCTGTCCAAATTTTTTTTTAGTGATAAACAAAATTGAAAGCTCTATAATTATATTTCAACATGTGTCAAAGGTCTTTCTTAATTTTGAAGGGTGACGAAGTTACAGCCCCTGCAAATTCCAAAAAAGCCCTATATTTAAATTGATATAACATGAGTTCTGTTAGGTTTATTTTCAATCGCTCAAATATATAGGGTTGCCATACGGTACTTAAATTTATTATTATATAAAACTCAATTTTTGCAAAATTTTTGGTCCCACATATCTCCTAAACGGTTTAAGATAGGGTCTTGAAATTTTGGAACAAGTTAGATACTCAGAAATTAGTAGGAGTCGGTTAACAAAATTTTTTTGTCAAGCCCCATATTTAGGAGCTATAAGGGCTCGAAAATTGAAATTTTGCTATTTTTAAGCACCTGTAACTTGAATACCTGTCCAATTTTTTTTTTATTAATATACAAAATTTAAAGGCCCAACATTATATTTTAACATATGTTAAAGGTTTTCCTAAAATTTAAAAGCGGTTCCTTAAATTGAAGAAAGTGTCTCTCAGTTTTACCCATTTTTGCTTAGATAGAATAATTCTAAATAAAATTTAAAATTTTTGTGGAATTCACAATTTAATTCATAGAACCTAAAAAAATAGAGGGGAGGAGGGGGGGGGGGGTTAGATGAAGTTATATCCTTGAGAAATTTGGCAACCTTCCCAAATGAAGGGCTATAACAACTTTAAAATTAAAAATTTACTGTTAGCAGTAAATTTTATAAGTCAGCAGTAACTATTTCCAAGTAAATATTTCCAAAGTAAATATTTTCAAACTCAGTATGTAATACAATATAAATTTGAAAATGTACTTTTTTAAAAACCCTTGGTTTTTTTTCATCACTTGTTTTATAATAAAAAAACTATTTTTAGTTTTACTTTGATAAAACGAACAAATTTTATATATCGAACGGATTTTATAATTTGTAAATGGAACGCTAATTTTTTGTTGAATGAATCTTAATAGATTTTATTTTTACTTTACCAAAAGGTTTTTTTATGAACGATTGCGTATGGCTATTTTGTAATTTTAGAAAGGAAAATGTGAAAAAAGAAAATCTGAAAAAAAAAATATCTTGTTGAATTATAATTAAAAATTATAGAAACGGTAACAATAAATGTTTTAATTCTTAACGTTTTTAAATTATATATATAGGTACATGTTTTTAAATTATAAACATATGTCTAATTCAAATTTACATGCACTTTTTTAAGTATTTCAGTTTTACTAAAATCCATTTACATTATTTTTTGTTTTTGAAAAAATCGAAATATATACGTGAATTTAAAAGATCATAATATATTATATGTACTCATTCGATGCTTCCAAACAATAACTATGTAAGTCAAGTTTGATATCACGATTAGAATAGGTATAAGTAAATTCATATCTCCTTTACTTGTTAATTTTTATAATTCATATTTTTATAAATAACATTTTTTTAGTTTTAAGTATAGTTACAACGAAACAAAATTAAAAAAAAACAACTTTTTCGTAGTTATATGCTTAGTTACGTCATTTTTAATTGTATATTTTTGTTATTCGAATGGTATAGAGTGAACATTTTCGGATAAGAATAATGTAAGCCTACTTACATTAGCATTTTTAAGAGAAATAAAAAATAATAACCCGTAAAGAACGTCATAAGTCTTGGAGATCACATAATAAAATTGTTTTAAATATTTTTCAAAGGTTTTTTAACTTCACATTTAAAATCATGAATTTCTAATTGTATTCTTAATGTATTCTTAATAAAATTGTATTCTTAATTTATTCCTAATAAAATTGTATTCTTAATTTATTTAAAAATAACAAATTTATAATAAAATATATTTCAGACTTACATCGTTATAGCTTGGAGCCGTCGATATATTATTCATAAATCGTATTTATTCATAGTTCAAAATTTTTATTAAAAAAATTAAGTCAACAAAGCTTTTATTTTGTTTTTATTTTTTTTCGTTGTCTGATTAAAATTTAATAATGAATAGAGTATAAAGCTTTAAGCTTTTTTTTCTTTTTATTTTATTTCTTTCTTTTAATTTAAAGAGCTTAAATTTTAAGGTTTTTGTTTTATATGGACTGTGCGCATCTAGTTATCTTTGCTATAGGTACCAAAAACAATTAACCTGTTTTTATTTTTCATTCCTTACAGCAAGGTTATATATGTAGATCAGACATAGCAGTAAGTATATATTTTCAGAATCATTCTAAACTTTCAATTTCTTTATTATCATTTTTTTATTTTATTATAAAGCATTTTTAAATAATACAAAGATTCAACTATAGTCATAAAACAGATAATGTTACTACATATTACACTATGATCATTGAACTTTTGATTTCTTTCTTTATGTAAAGGTACACTACACATCTTCTTTACCAAGAATTATTTTTTTTTCTTGTTATCTATAATTCCTATATTTAAAACTATCTTTTTTTTTTTCTTTTTAAGGAACTACTTTTACTTTTAAGGAATTTTAAGGAATAAAAATTATATATATATATAGATTTTACAACTTCGTCTTTCATAATATTATTTAGATTGTTAAATTTCTATAAAATCAACCAAAATGTTTTTGTTTTCAATAATAAACGTTTACAAAGTGACCTTACATCAGTCTGTGGATAATATTGTTATATATTTTTAGGTATGATGTATGATAAAACTTTAAATGATCTTAACTGAAATGATATATTTATTAACCCTCACCATCAGATAATAGAAAAAATTATATGAATTTATAGGAATCCTCTGACATCAATTCATACTTTTATTTTTCAGCTTTAAAAAACAATGTAAACAAGGTTAGCAATTTGTTTAATTCAAATAAATTTAAAATCTCTTGAAATCTAGACAATGTACATATATACATATATATATTTATATATGTTTTTTTTTTAAAGCTCTAGAAAATGTCTTTATAAAATTATTGAAATTCTACTCCGTTCTACTACTATTTTTAAATCTACATACTTCAATTTTTCAGTAATGCTCTCCAATAATTTATTTTGTGCCGATCAGAAAACTTAGTAGGAAAATTTAGTACAATATTTATTTCTACTTTCCTTTCTTTTTTGTTTTAATCAGAACATATTCGAGCATCTAAAATAGAAGAAACAAAGTAGACTAAATACATAAGTTGCAGCTTATCATTATAGATACCTCAGCACCGATAACAAAGTTGATTTTGGATTTTTATTTCCCATTTATTTTGCTCTTAATGTAAATTATTAAAACAACTATGTATCTCATTTTTCAGATACCAAAAGCTTTATATCACACATATAGGTATATCATAAATTGTATTTTAACAATCATATTCAATTCATTTACTTAGGGAGACACGTTTCACATATTATGATTTTTTTTGTTCATTCTCATTATTTATTACGAAAAAATCTGACATACAAAGTAGTAACTTGTTTGTAAATACAAAAAACAACAAAAAATAGTTAAATAAGAATATATGTATGTACATTATAAGTACATATTATGTATAATAATAATAATGTGCAATGCAATGTGCATGCGCAAAAATAGAGAAGAGAGATTTTGTTAAAGGTGGTTTTGAAATAATTAGTTGCCTGTATTAAGAATGAATATAATGCGCATGCGTAAGAGCAGGAACTAATTTGTTAAACCTTATAAACATATATTTTTTTTTTCTGTTTTATTTTATGATTATTTCTGTATTTTTTAAGTGCTTAAACCATTGCGCTTAAGTATATTGTATGAAAAATTTTATAAGAGGTTCACAAATACGATTATATTTACGTTTCTAATTAATATGCGTTTCAATTATAAGTTTTAGTTTTAAGAATTTTTTTGTAAAAACCTTGTTTTGGTTCAAATAAATAAAAAAATAAATAAATAAATAAATAAATAAATTTTAGGTAACAGTCACTTATGCATCAATATCTATTTAATTTTTATTACATTTCCTGCATTTTGTATTACATCTACCGTGATAAAAGTTTGAAGCAAAAACATAAATATAAACAAAAATAATCAAAAAAATTGAGATTGAAAAAGCCACATGATCCATTATAATCAATAGTTTTTTTCTTTTTAACAAATATAAAATTTATGTTTTGCCGGGCGGCAAATTGAAAACGCAATAGTATTATTTATGATACGTAGAAAAATGTAGAGTAGATTTAGTATGTTTTTTTTTTTTTTTTTTGTGTTTTTTTTTAACTAATATAATTACATTTTCTTATCACAAAAACTGTATTTGCATAAATCAAAAATTTATAATAGCACTATATTGAGTTAATATAACTATTTATGTATATCTATACAATTATTACACATCAATAAATTTTCTTTTCATAATTCATAAATGTTCCAAATTAGTAAAACTAGGATTTATATATAATTTCTGGTAAAACTTCAATTCATTTTTAAGCTACAAATAATGTTTTTAATGTAGTAAATCTACTCTACATGCGAAATGTAATAGTTTACATTAAATCGTTCACGAAAAAGCTGTAAAAAAAATCTGCATAGATTTAATTTATATTTTTAAATTCTTTTTTTTTTTTTTCTCCTTTTTGTTGTTATTTAGTTTATATGGAGTTTTTCTTTAGCATTTTTTTCTCTGTACTGCTCTTATGATAAAGTGTATGTATGGATATGTAATCTTTCTAGAAAAAGCATTTTTCATTTCATGGTAGTATAATTTACAATGGAAAAAGCTTTGCAGTTTAGTTCATTAGCATGTACCGCAAAGTTTAGCTACAACGGCCACACTGGAAAATATCTGAATTTTGAATTCATTTTCGCTCATTATTGTAACTACAGCTCCAGTATCGACTTCAAATATTGTGTTGACATTATTAAAATTTAGTGCACATTCTAAGTGTTGATTAACGTACATAATATAATAAAACTCCTACTTCAACGAATACAACGATCAATGCACTTTACATAATACTAACGAAGTCAAGACAAATAAAAAATGAACAACTATAATTTCAAATAGAAATGATATTCCAAAAACTTTTAGACCTTAAATAAAAAATATTTTTAGTCCCACAGATAAATTAAATGAAAATCTATTTCTCCAGCAAAACTCAGTCTCACCTGAAAATAAAAGTAATATTACTGTTATGCCTCACAATATTTCATCAATCTTAGAGAATAATAATGACGAAGAATTTTTAAAAACCTCAAATTCCTATAACATAGGTGCTTACAAAATTAATCATATACCTATTAGAGATCTGCACAAATACATTCCTTTATAAAAATTATCAAATGTATTTAAATACTGTATTCTAATTCTATCCATTCGTTCAAAACGTTTTTTGTAAATACAAAAAACAACAAAAAATAGTTAAATAAGAATATATGTATGTACATTATAAGTACATATTATGTATAATAATAATAATGTGCAATGCAATGTGCATGCGCAAAAATAGAGAAGAGAGATTTTGTTAAAGGTGGTTTTGAAATAATTAGTTGCCTGTATTAAGAATGAATACAATGCGCATGCGTAAGAGCAGGAACTAATTTGTTAAACCTTATAAACATATATTTTTTTTTTCTGTTTTATTTTATGATTATTTCTGTATTTTTTAAGTGCTTAAACCATTGCGCTTAAGTATATTGTATGAAAAATTTTATAAGAGGTTCACAAATACGATTATATTTACGTTTCTAATTAATATGCGTTTCAATTATAAGTTTTAGTTTTAAGAATTGTTTTGTAAAAACCTTGTTTTGGTTCAAATAAATAAATAAATAAATAAATAAATAAATAAATAAATTTTAGGTAACAGTCACTTATGCATCAATATCTATTTAATTTTTATTACATTTCCTGCATTTTGTATTACATCTACCGTGATAAAAGTTTGAAGCAAAAACATAAATATAAACAAAAATAATCAAAAAAATTGAGATTGAAAAAGCCACATGATCCATTATAATCAATAGTTTTTTTCTTTTTAACAAATATAAAATTTGTGTTTTGCCGGGCGGCAAATTAAAAACGCAATAGTATTATTTATGATACGTAGAAAAATGTAGAGTAGACTTAGTATGTTTTTTTTTTTTTTTTTGTGTTTTTTTTTAACTAATATAATTACATTTTCTTATCACAAAAACTGTATTTGCATAAATCAAAAATTTATAATAGCACTATATTGAGTTAATATAACTATTTATGTATATCTATACAATTATTACACATCAATAAATTTTCTTTTCATAATTCATAAATGTTCCAAATTAGTAAAACTAGGATTTATATATAATTTCTGGTAAAACTTCAATTCATTTTTAAGCTACAAATAATGTTTTTAATGTAGTAAATCTACTCTACATGCGAAATGTAATAGTTTACATTAAATCGTTCACGAAAAAGCTGTAAAAAAAATCTGCATAGATTTAATTTATATTTTTAAATTCTTTTTTTTTTTTTTCTCCTTTTTGTTGTTATTTAGTTTATATGGAGTTTTTCTTTAGCATTTTTTTCTCTGTACTGCTCTTATGATAAAGTGTATGTATGGATATGTAATCTTTCTAAAAAGCATTTTTCATTTCATGGTAGTATAATTTACAATGGAAAAAGCTTTGCAGTTTAGTTCATTAGCATGTACCGCAAAGTTTAGCTACAACGGCCACACTGGAAAATATCTGAATTTTGAATTCATTTTCGCTCATTATTGTAACTACAGCTCCAGTATCGACTTCAAATATTGTGTTGACATTATTAAAATTTAGTGCACATTCTAAGTGTTGATTAACGTACATAATATAATAAAACTCCTACTTCAACGAATACAACGATCAATGCACTTTACATAATACTAACGAAGTCAAGACAAATAAAAAATGAACAACTATAATTTCAAATAGAAATGATATTCCAAAAACTTTTAGACCTTAAATAAAAAATATTTTTAGTCCCACAGATAAATTAAATGAAAATCTATTTCTCCAGCAAAACTCAGTCTCACCTGAAAATAAAAGTAATATTACTGTTATGCCTCACAATATTTCATCAATCTTAGAGAATAATAATGACGAAGAATTTTTAAAAACCTCAAATTCCTATAACATAGGTGCTTACAAAATTAATCATATACCTACCTATACATTCAACGCAAGTTATCTTACAGAAAATCTAAGACCAAATACAAATATTATTGAAAAAAACACAAAATTAAGAAATAGAGGGTTAATCAAATCGCTTCAACATATATTGCCAGAAGCAAACAAAACAAAAATAAACTTAGACATTGTTTTATCAAAACTTAACTCTCATAAAATTTTCAAAAGATTCAACAATCAAAAGGGAAGTTTAAAAATACAAACTACTCGTCGAAATAAACAAATAACGAAAAGCGTGAATAATAATATTAATACTTTATTGCCTAATCAATATCAAAACAACTATTCAATAAGATTTCCAAATTTAAAAACTGATCACACAGATAAAGGAATGGACTCTAAGCTTTCTGTAAAACATCAAGAAAATACTTCGGAACATTCAAGGCACTTTAACATTACTTTATTCCAAAAACCAGATTTTCACATGCAAAACACCAATATAAAAGATTTTTAAAAATAAAAATGAGGATACCAGCTATGATTATGCGCATTACGATGAGCTGAAATCCTACGGTGAACTTGAAATATTCTCGGACTTTGAAAAAGTAAGAAAACCATGAAAATCTTAACATTTTTTTACTAAACGTTCATTGTTAACATTTTTGATTATTTTGTAATTTAATATAAACCATTATTACATTAATACATAAGTTTAACTTGAATATGTTGTTGCAGGCTTATAAATATGAAAACGAAATAAAACACAATTTGAATTTTTTATCTAAAAATTAATTGGCCTTCATTATTTAAAAAAAAAACCGAAATATTAAAAAACTAATGTATAAACCACGACGTTCAATATTAATGTCTGATTTAACTCGAAGTCTTATTGGAAAAAGCAGTTTTAATTGGCGGCTTTAAAATGATTATAACTGATAAATTTGTAACTTTTTTTAATTTAGCTCAAAAAATTCCATATTTTAAAATTTTTAAATACCTAATCAAAAAAAATTTTTATTTATTCAGAAATTTTATTTTGAAAATTTACTTCTATTAAAAGCTTCTTATTAAGCTTTCTGTGTAAAGAATAATTTCATTAATATGCTTAGTTAATTTATAAGTATTACAACTTTTATTAATAATAGTTTCGTCATTAAATAAAACAACAAAATTAATTTAAATGAAAATATGGAATTTGAAAGTAACACATCAAATGAAATTTTAGGAACCAAAAAGGGTTTACTTAAAATATGATATTATGAAATAAATTGCATAAAAAAAATTTATTTATATGTTAATAATTTAAAATAAATTTTAATATATAATATTATATTATTCCTATTTCCACACCAGTTTGAGGATTAAAAAAATAATATTCGTTAAAAATTAACAGACCTTATAAATATATAATAGAAATTATAAAATAAATAAAATTTATAAACATTTGAAAACTAAAATATTTCAACTTATAATATAAAAAAAAACAATATAACAATTAATTTGTAACAACAAATTGTACATCTTAAAATAAAAGCAAAAATTTTAAATCTAAAAAATGAAAATTTAATAAAAACAAAAGAAATATCACAAAAAACTGTTATCAATTATAATTCTATATATTTAATTTGACATCCGAAAAAATCATTTTTTTTGTAAAATACAAAATGATATTATTTTAATTTTAATTTAATAACCAGCCATTTAAATTAACTTTTTGTATAAAGATGTGAAACCAAATTGAAAAATATTTGTAAAATTAAATTATTTTCATCAGAATTTAGCGTTTCTGTGTTATTATTACATAACCGCGGATTATTGGAAAAAATACTTGGAAGAGTGTTTGGAAGCACACTTGGCCGTTGTGTATTTTTAAAAAAATACGATTGCGTAAAATGATTAAGCACATATGCAACTACATTTTATAGCTTGCCATACAGCGCTAAAGCGCTAATCCAGCGCTGAAAACTTGAAACTAGAATCATAATTCGATTTACATCCAGAACGGAACATTTTAGAATCATAATTTATTAAAAAATTACGATACCTAATATACTTAAAAATATTATTTAATTTAAAATTTAAAATATTAAAATGAGTAATATAAAATCTACGTATTAATTGAGGTCTACGCACTTTTTTTCTTTTGTATAAAGTAAAATAAATATTACTTACCCAGAAATATGGTTGAACGATAGGAAACTTGTATTGCAAACTTTAATTCATCCATATAGTCCGTATAGCGCAGAAAAATACGATTTGAAATTTTAATTTTTTTATGAGCGTAAAGAAAAAAACTTCAAAGTTTATTTTGATTTATAATTTAGGTATTTTTATTTAAATTAAAAATATAAAAACTTGATATAAAAAAAATTACTTACCACATTTGCATTAGAGTTAATATGGATCTTTTTAAGTTAGGTTAGGTTTACTAAAATTGATATGGTTTATACCACGTAGTTTAATATGTGCTGTCCTGTTCTGTCCCGTCCCGAAAACTGATAAACAAACCTAATTAAAAGTCAAACACTTTAAGACTATCTAGAACATAAAAACTAAAAACCTAGAACACAAAAACTAATGAACGTACAAAAAATTGTACTTTTTTGAACACTAAGTTCCCAATTTCCAAAATTGACAAAAATGCAACTGCCTCACTTTGGACTCCGAATACCAATAAAGATAACATTAAGGCGAGAACGAATCGTTTTGAAATAAATTTAAATACTAACTACAAATATTTTAATCCAAATAAAGAAAAATTAAAATAATAATTTATTTATTTATTTATTTATTAGTTTAACTCAAACTTTACAAAAATTTTAACAATTAGTATTATACAACATATAAAAAAAAATAGCTTATGAATTAAGTTACAATTTCATATTTCTTAAATTAAAATTTAAGTGAACAATAAAAACAACTAAATATATATATAAAAAAAGAATTTCTATTTCTATTTATACAATTTAAGTTTTTGTGTTTGTTTTGAAAGTGTGAAATCGATGTTGTTCTTGTGTTTATTACCCATTATCAACATCCTATATGAATTGGTTCATAATTGCCATAATTTGTTCTATGAAAACTCAACGTAAATAAATTAGTATTACGTAAACGATTATTTGAATTAATTTTAATGTTATTACGGATTTGAGGAGAAGAAATGTTACCTTTTATAACTTCAGTAATAAAAATAACATCAGCAACTTCTCGTCTTAATTTTAAAGTTTTCAAGTGAATTAAATTCAATCTATTTTCATAAGGAGGAAGGATCAGCGGGTTTGACCATTGAAGATTTCTCAAAGTAAATCTTAAAAAATTTCTTTGCACCGCCTCTATCCTATTAGTATGTACCTCGTAAAATGGTGACCAAACTTGGCTAGCATATTCTAAATTAGGTCTAACAAGACAAGAATATAAAGATTTAAGAACATAAGGATCATTAAATTCTTTAGACCAACGTTTTATAAAATCAAGCATAGAATTAGCTTTATTTATAATATAGCAGAAATGAAGTTTAAAGTTAAGCTTATCATCGAAGTAAACGGCTAGGTCTTTAATAGAATTCGTTTTAGGAATACTAATTCCGTTCAAGCAGTAATTAAAACAAATCGGATTAAGACGACGTGTGAAACACATAAGTGCACATTTATTTACATTTAGAAGAAGATTATTGTTTTTACACCAAATAAAAAAATTATCTAAATCATTTTGTAAGAGTAAAGCATCATTTAGTGACTCAATTTTCTTAAAAATTTTCATGTCATCCGCATATATTTGAAGCTCACTATTAACAATAACTGAAGAAACATCATTTACCGAGATTATAAAAAAAAGAGGACCTAAGTGACTGCCTTGTGGAACTCCGGAATTGGCGTTAAAAGGTTTAGAAGTAATGTTTCTAAATAAAACACTGTAGGTCCTATCAGATAAATATGAGTCAACCCATTCCACAAAAATATCTGGGAAACCAAGTTTTCTTAGCTTTATCAGTATTATAGAATGTGGTAAAACATAAAATGCTTTACTATAATCTGTAAAGATAACATCGGTTTGAAAACCTTCTTCCATATTTTTTGTAAAAGTTGAAACTGACTCAACAAGATTAGTAACTGTTGATTTTTTATCCATATATCCATGTTGATTATGAACTAAAAAAGATTTACAGTGACTATGAATAGAATCATACATTATTAATTCGAACAGTTTTGGAAGTGAAGAAAGTTTCGCAATTGGTCTATAATTAATAATTTCATTTTTGGCATTTTTCTTATGAATAGGTCTAACATATGAGTGTTTCCAGATAGACGGGAAAACTCCTGAATTTAAAGAAGAGTTAAATAGTATTGAAAGGGGAATAGCTAAAGCACTTGAACACTTTTTGAGTATAACTTCCGGAATACCATCAGGTCCAGGAAGAGTATTATTCCCAAGGTTATCTAAATACATTTTAATTACACCTTCATTAATATTTATATTAGACCAAGTAGTTTTCGGAAATCCAAATGAGAGAAATCATTATAATTTGGTGTAAAAATAGAATTACTATAAGAAGAACAAAAATATTCACGAAAGAAATTAGATATTATTTTAGAATCATTACTTGAAACACCATTATACTTCATATGGGAGGGAAACTCGTCACTTTTCCTCTTGGAATTTACAAATTTCCAGAAGCATTTTGGATTTGATATTAATTTTGAAGATGTACTAGAAATAAAATCATTATAGAGTAATTCAGACAATAATTTAAATTCATCAAACAGAATTTTAAATCTATTATAGTCATGCGAATTCTTCGATTTAAGATAACAACGCCAAGCTTTATTCTTTTTATTTCTGAGTTTTCTCAAATCCGAATTAAATACCATGGCGGACTTAATAAAGGGTTTCGGTTCTTAGATTTTGGTACAAATTGCCGAAAGCCTTCAAAAATAACTTCATAAAACCTTTTTGTCATTATATTAACATCTGTATTATTAAATACAGAATAAAAATCAAAGGAACTAATGAATTCATTTAAAGCAGCAAAATTAGCTTTGTTAAAATTAAAACTATAAGAATTAGAATAATCAGAATTTATTGGTGAATTAACACAAAGAGTAAAACTTAATGGTGGATGAAACTTATCAATACCTATTAAAGGGAAGGTATTTTCGCAGAAAATTAAATTGTTCCATTCAGAAGTAAACACTAAATCAAGTTGTTTACCCTGAAAGTTACAAATTTCTGAGACTTGTTGCAAATAATTAGTATTTAATTTATCAATAAATACATATTCACTTTCGGTCCTAATATGTTTCGGAATCATAAAATGTTCCTCGTCATGCTTTACCCATTTAAGATTGGGTAGATTAAAATCACCACATAAAATCAAATCATCTTTAGGGCTAAAGTCATTGCAAATAAAATCTATCGTTTTACCTACAGAAGTATAAATATCAGAATCAGACGAAGGAGGAATATAGCAGTTAACAAGGTATAAATTTTTAGAAGGAAGTTCAATTTTCACAATAATAACTTCAAGGTCTTCTAATCCAGGGACATTGACTTGATTTGCATTAAAGTTATTTTTTACCGCAATTAAAACTCCACCCCTTTTAGGAATTACACCATTTGGGTAATCGGATGGATCAGAATATCTATCCTTCCTAAAAACTGTATAACAGTTATCAAAAAGTTGTAAGTCCAATATGGTTGGATTTAACCACGTTTCAGTTAATGCAAATACGTCAAAATTTAAAATAGATGAATTTAGAAAAACATCGCTAGTCTTTGTTCTCAAGCCTCTAACATTTTGATAATAAAAAGACATATTATCTTTATTTAAGTTACGGTTGATAGATACCTTGAGAAGATTATTTCGAGGCACTGGGGAGAAAAAACTTATTATAACTTTCACGAGCTGAGTTTAAATGTTTATAATAATTACTCTCACAGTGACTTCGATAAGATTTAAGATCATCTTTTACATCTTTTTCCGAAACATCTATAGAATTGTGAAATTTAATATATAACTTATATAGGTCTTCATATTTAGTTGGGAGACTTCATTATTAATTAAAACTTTAAGGTTAGTACGAGTTTTACCTTCTAGAACACGATTATACGAATCATTGTGAAGGTAAGCTAAAAATAACCTAACGTTATTATAAACTCGTTCCTCCCTAAATCTTGAAAGAGCATACGCGCCCTCTCCGAGTAGTGATTCATGAGTCATTCTAGTAATGGGTGGCATAAGAGGTTTAACAAACGACTTTTTTATTGTACCACCATTTACAGTATTAGAATGACTTTTTTCAAGTACATCTGTAGGTGAAACCGAATTAATGACTACATTTGCATAGCTGGTAATATTATTACCATTGTCAATTTTACTATTGTGGATACCACCATGTACAAAATTAGAGTACTTATTTGTATTTTTATCAATAGAAGAAGTTGAATAAGTTACTGAAGTTAAAGAACTATTATTATTCGAAGTCGAATAAGTTAAAGTATTTAAAGAGCTAGTATTATTATTACTATTGTCTGTATTGCTATTATCAGTACTTATAATACTATTATCATTATTTATACTAATAGTATCAACACTATCATTAACAACATTATTAATATTATTGTTAATCGGTAACATTAAATTAGTACTAAACAAGTGATGAAAAAAAACCAAGGGTTTTTAAAAAAGCACATTTTCAAATTTATATTGTATTACATATTGAGTTTAACTTTGGAAATATTTATTTGGAAATAGTTACTGCTTAATTATAAAATTTACTGCTAACAGTAAAGTTTTTATTTTAAATTTGTTATAGCCTTTCAATGGGGAAGGTTTCCAATTTTCTCAAGGATCTACCTTCATCTAACTTAACTGTTTCAAATTGAAAATACACCTAATAGAACTCTTGTTATAACAATTTGAATATAGGGCTTTTTCCAACTTTGTGGGGCTGCAGCTCCGTAACGGGTGGGGCTGCAGAAAAAAATTCTTCTACGAAATTATTTTTTTTGTAATACCTACTAGTGGTTAAAATTTCTTTTCTCTATTTCAAACGATGGAAAAGTTTTTGTAAACATACGGACAGACGGACAGACGGACAGACGGACGGACAGAGTGAAGCTATATAGGCACATTTTTACAAAATTCTTTGAAAATGTGCTAAAAATGTGGATTTGTTGAAAGAAGATAGTAAACGGTGTTTTTCATAGTGTGGTGAGGTGCGGAAAGTAAAATTGTTATCAGATAGAATAGAAATAATATAATAATAAAAAAAATAATATTAATAATAATAATAACAATAATAATAATAGTAACAATGATAATAAAAGTAATAGTAATAATAATAATAATTATAATATTAATAAAACTAAATTCCCTCTCGTCTAGATAGGATGAATAATTCATATACCTAATCAAAAGAAACCAGTTAGAAATTTCAAATTATCCCAATTTTAACAAGGGTAAATTATATTATATTCAAACTACATCAATCCATTATATTCTCCGACGGTTCGATTAACTAAACAGTTTGCTCGTGATACAGAAAGTTTGTTCTCTCTCGCTTACGTGATCAACGAGTTTATGAAAATGTTAGATTATTTCTAGCTTATTTGCATAACCAAGGTGATAATATTTGCATAGATGGTAAACCTTCTATGAATACAAAAGTACTCTTTCAGGCCGAAGGTCTTCCTTTTACTCAACATCTTCCTTAGGTATTATGGAACTATGAACATCTCAAATGATAAAGTTATGAGTGACCTATATTCATATCGTTGTCACGTCTCCAAAAGAAGAATGGAGCACTTAGAAGGACTGAAGGGACACAAAATAACAAGTTTTTTTCGATCTATAACGCAATTTAATTGAAATAAGGAATTTTTCAAAAATCCTTCCAATTATGATACTAAAATTCTATTACCAATATGTCAGAGGACTTCACACTAAAACAAAAGATGACCTAATTAATTCTGCAATTATGGACTATGGTCTGTACATTTTAACAGAGACTTGGCTAATTTCATCAATCAATAACCTAGAAATTTTTGATCAATCTTACTCAATATATCGGAAAGAAGCTGCAAAGGGAAGTGGATTACTTATAGCAGTCAAATCCAAATTAACCCCTTCTGTTATTAATTTTTCGTCGGACGCTTCTTTAGAAATAATTGAAATTAAGATTCAACTACATAATAAAACTTTATATTTTGTAAATTGTTACATACTTTCAAATTCCAATATTGAAAAATATAAAGATTTCTGTTCCTTAATGGAAAATTTAACATTAAGTTCCTCGCAAAATTCTGAAATTTTTTCTGTAGTGATTTTAATTTTCCAAATTTGGAAACAACAAACCGATGATATATATTTACTTCCCGTAAATGTTAATAATGATACAGAAAGCCATTTCATTGATAGTCTTAATGCCTGTAACATTCAACAAATTTCAAATGTTATAAATTATCAAGATAAACAATTAGATCTAATTTTTACATCAGATTGGCTCAATTCAATAAATATTCAATCTCCAATTAATAGATATTTATCATCCACCAATATCTTTCACTTACTGCTTTAATTCTCCTCAGTTAGACATTAGGTTAATTACGTGTAAATTTAATTTTGACAAAACGAATTTTGGCCTTTCAAACTTATACCTAAAAGAATTTAATTTCTTTTCAATGTTTGAAAACCAAAATCTGGTCTCCATGTTAAAAAAACTTTTACAGTATCTTATACTCAGGTTTTGAAATGTTTGTTCCAAGTTCTCTTACCAGGTGTGCTAATCAAAGTCCTCCTTGGTTTACTCCGAACATAAAAAGGCTGAGAAACTGGAAAAATAAAGCTTGGCGTAAATACTTAAAAACTAAATTTTATCATGACTGTATCGATTTTGTCAATTTATTTAATCATTTCAAGACAGAGGTTGAAAATAGCTATAAATTTTATCTGGATCAAACTTCAACTAATGTCAAGCGTAATCCAAAATTATTCTGGAAATTTATTAATATAAAAGAAAAATGTGAGAAATTTTCAACACATATGAAGTACAATAATTTCACGAGTAACGATTCTTCTAAAATATCTGAGTTTTTTCGTAATTACTAGTACATTCTCTAATTCTAGTTGCACAGTAATGTTCTTATTTACGCGGATGATATAAAAACTTAAAAATAAAATTATATGTACCGAAGACGCTGTTCTTCTTCAAAGTGATTTAGATAACTTACTGGTGTAAATAACATTTCTTAAAACTTACACCCTCTTTCTGTAAGTCACTTCTTACGATAAGAAATTTTAAAGCGACTAATGTCATTTCTGTAAGACGTTGAAACGATATTTTCAAATTGAGGCGATAGAAATGTCTAATTTGTCGTGTATGGCATTTCTGTAAGACTTTTCCAGCGACGCGGTAGTATTAATTTAGTCACCTCAAAATTTTTATAAGATTAATATAACATGTTTATTTACGGTTATATTAAATAAATAATTTTGTGAAAATAAGAAAGTAAATGGAATTTTTGAATCAAAACGTTAAATATGAGCCTTTTTTTGTTATATGATTCTTATTTTTTGAAGGATGAAGAATTCATAAAAATTATAAATGATATATTAAAATGAAAATTAATTTGTATCAGGTCAGGTGTAAACTTATGTTCATTTATATTCAAAATTAGAATTACAAAGGAAGATTCTTTTATCTTTAATAAGAATCATTCCCATTCACAACACAATAATGGTTATGATGATGATCGTTATGATGTAAAGTGTAGGTTATAGTAGTACTGTCATTGTATTTAGTACTACAAAACTTAAAATAATTATCCTCATCATCATCATCATCATCATATTATTACTATCAACCTCATCATCATCGTCATTATTAACATCATCATCATCATCATCATTATCATCATATATAAGACTCTGGAGGTGACACAGATGTAAAAGATATATGCTTTTCCATATCTAGCTTGCTTCCTTTCGCTGGGTACAATCACCGGGCTAATTATACCATTAAAATTTTTATAGTTGGGAATTACGAAAACATGATTTTGTAATGTATGTACTATACAATAAAAATAATATTTTAAAGTAAACAAATATCGTCATTCTTTCCTTTACCAATTTAAAAAATGTCAAAAAATATTTTTCGTACTATTTAAATTTTCATTTAAATTGACTGACCCATTTTAACTTACTCCCGTATGAATATAGATTAAAACTAATACACTTAAGCTCGCTTGAACGTAGACGTGACATAGCGGATGTAATTTTTCTGACCGGTATCTTAAATAAAATCACTGATTCAACATTCATTTTGAACAAAATTTCTTTAACTATAATAATCGAACACGTTCTCCTGAATTATTTATAAGGGTATTATACCTTTGGGTAATTATTTATAAGGGTATTTACTATTATCATAGAACTTTGGATGGAAAATTTGAACCTATTAACAGAATATTAACTAAAGGCAATTATTACAAAGATCAGATCATTGCATCAAATACTAAAAAAGAACTAACAATAATTCAAATTAATAATTGATTTTTATACTAAATTAATATTAAAAAGTAAAATTTTTTAAAGCGAATATATATTTTGTAATTTTGTAAATTTATGAATTTCGAATTTTTGTTATTTTATTTTATATAATATGTATGTTATTATATACATGTATTAATATATATATAATATATATTGTTTTTTTTTTGTACCGTATGCATAAATAAATATAACCGACAATAGGTCCAGCATCTACTTCTGAACCAATTTTGGCAAAATTTTGTTTAATTTCGGATATTAAATTTTCATTATTTTCGACATAATTAATACCTGTTATACATGTTTTACATCAATTTGGATACAACACATTCATCCAATTTCGTCTTAATATTTGTTTTCCTTGCCCAATTACCAGAAATAATTATTAACCCCAAATCCTCACATCGAGTTCCAACCACCACTTCAACTTTTAGACTACCTAAATCTTTTCGCTCATTATTGTAACTACAGCTCCAGTAACAACTTCAAATATTGTGTTGGCATTATTAACATTCCCAATTCTAATGGGTTTTTTCATTCCCAATTGATTAATGTTTACATAATTTATTTGACCAACTGTATTGACATTTTGACTATTTCTATAAACTGATGAATTTTACCCACTTTTGTTACATTTGGAACATTCCCAACCAAATTTTTTTGTTGGACAATTCTCTGGATCATGACTAGAACCACAACGATTAAAACGTTTATTGTTTACTGTTGACGACATATTATTATTCTTTTTATTTTTGAACTTATAGTTTGAGCTAAATAAAACAAACTTTTGGTCTTTTAGCCAAATATTTAGGACATTAAAACCTTCATTTTTTATTTGCAGATGAATTACCATTTATTGTTGTTTTTTAATTTTGCTTATTTCTAATTTTATGATGATTATTATTTTTTGGCTGATTATTGCCTGCTTCGACTGACCATTTAAACTTTGTGAAGTTTTTTGAGATAATTCCATATTTTTCACCTTCTGAACGTATTTTGCAAAATTTAAATCATTTTCATTCAATAAAGATTGTTGAATTTTTTCATTCCTTAAACCAATAATAAATTTATCACATAATGCTTCGTTTAAAATTTTTGCTTTATTCTTTTGAACTGTTGTGGTTCAGTTGATGGTATAAATTCTCCAAAATAACAAGATTGTACTAAAGTTTAATTGGCTCACCTCCTTCTTGCTTGGCTTTGTTAAATTTATATTTTTCAGCTCTTTTATTGATTTTTGGTGCAAAATGATTACACAACAGAGTTATTAAATCTTCAAATTTCTTACTGCTAGGCAAATCAGGAACTGTTAATGACATTAATAATTCTTGTACCTCAGCTGCCACAATTGTTATGAATAAAAATATTGATTCTTCAACCGTTATTTTGTTAATTTTTATAAATTGTCAAACTCTGTCTTCAAATGCTGCAAAATTACCGCCATTGATAATTGGTTCAATATTACCAATCAAGTTAAACATTTTAAAAAACTTTAACAAAAACAAATCCAGTTTTGTTATAACAATAAAATTACTAATGACTTTCAAATGATATTAATGACCTTCAATATTAATGAAAATTATAGATCTTTTATTTTTGATCTTTTTTTAACAATAGTTCTTAATAAAAATATTAATACAAATAGGTTTAATCACCAGAAGGGTTACAATAATACTAATCTATTTTATTCTTAAATTTTAATAATTAATTAAAAGTTTTTCAAATTATTGAGCGGATGCTTTCATATATAACACTGACAATTTTGAATTTATATTTTTAACAGTTTTTATTAGCACATTTTCAAAAAATTTTGTAAAAATATCCGTCCGTCCGTCCTTCCGTATGTTTACAAAACTTTTACATCGTTTGAAATAGAATTAAGAAATTTTAACCACGGATTGGAATTGCAAAAAAAAGAATTTCGTAGAAGAAGTAGCCCCACCGTTTCGTTTCTTTCTGAAGCCTCACCCGTTACGAAACTACAGCACCCCAAAGTTGGAAAAAGCCCTCTTTTTAAATTGGTATAACAAGAGTTCTGTTAGGTGTATTTTCAATCTGAAAACGGCAAAAGATAGCTGATTTCATAAAGTTTATAAATCTTTAAAAGACAAATGTATAGAGTTGCATATCTTCTAAACGGTTCAAGCCAGAGTCTTCAAACTTTGGGTGAAGTTAGACCTGCAGAAATTAGTAGGAGTCGGTTAACAAAATTTTTTTGTCAAGCCCCTTGTTTAGGAGCTACAGGGGCTCGAAAATTTAAAATTTGCTATTTTTAAGCACATGTACTTGAATACCAGTTCAAAATTTTTTTTACTTATATACGAAATTGAAAGCTCTTTAATTATATTTCAACATGTGCCAAAGGTTTTTCTTTATTTTGAAGGGTGACGAAGCTACAGCCTCCGAAAATTTCAAAAAAGCTCTATATTTAAATGGGCATAAGTATTACAAAAGTTCTCTTAAGTGTATTTTCAATCTAAAACCGGTAAAGAAGAGCTGCAAAATTTATAGCGTTGCTATACGGTACTAAAATTTACCATTATGCAAAACTCAATTTTTGCAAAATTTTTTGCCCCACATATCTTCTAAACGGTTCGACCTAGGGTCTTAAAATTTTGGGAGAAGTTGGACCTTCAGAAACTAGTAATAGTCATTAACAAAATTTTTTTGTCAAGCCCTTTGCTTAGGAACTATAAGGGCTCAAAAATTCAAATTTTGCTATTTTTAAACACCTGTAACTTGAATACCTGTTTAAATTTTTTTTTACAAATATACAAAATTTAAAGCTGCAGCATTATATTTTAACATATATTCACTGCTTTTCTTGAATTTTTAAAGGGTTTTCTAAACAGAAGAAATTACCTCTTAGTTTTGACCATTTTTGCTTAGATAATAAAATTAGAGGTGAAATTACAAATTTTGGTGAAGTTCACAATTGGTTTCCTAGAAGCTAAAAAAATTAAAATGGTATAAAAATTAAAGGTTGGGGACAGGAGGGGACAGAAAGGGTGGGACCCATCAAAAGTTTGCTAAGCATAAATTTGGGAACCTCCCCCATTGAAGGGCTACTAAGTCTTAAAAATTAAAACTTTTATGTTTTTGTAAAACAGTAACTTATTCACCAGTGTATGTTATTCCAAAGTTAAACGTTAACATTGTATCTTCAACATTATAATTCGCACTTGTTAACAGATTTCGGTGTTAACAGATTTCTTGAGAGCATTGGGATTATATTCAAAGTATTAATTTCACTATTATTCATAATTAATATATTGATGAAATAACTAAATTATAATATTATCATTCAATTTTATATATATTATTATAAAAATAAATGATAAAATATTCAGTAACAAACCCTATATAATTTTGAAGATGTACTTTTTAAAAACCCTTGATTTTTTTCATCATTTGTTTAAATATATAGTTCTGCCTTTTTAATTGTTTTCTTTTAATATTATATTTATTATTTTTTTTTATGTTAAAATATTTTTCTAACTTAATTTTATAATTATTTCAAATTTTACTTAATTCTCTATTATTTTATACATTATAATTTTATAATTTTTTCAAATCGGAATATCTCACTGTACTTTTGTGTCAAAAAATTAAGAATACCAAAATCAAAACATTTCATTTTTATTTTATTTTCATTTTATTTTAATTTTATTTTTTATTTCATATATTTCATCTAATAATAATACATTTAGTTGTTAAAATAATAAAACTTTAAGCAAAAAACAAAAATTATTAAAAGAAAAATATAGGAACACTCTGTATTTAATTAAACAAATAGAATTGAGCGCTCTTTTTTAAATTTACTTTAAATTACATCTAAATATAATAAAAGACAAACTGCTGCTGCTGCTGCTGCTGCTGCTGACCAGCGTGCCCTAATGTTATGTTAAGTGTTATTCACACATGTAAAATACTTCTAATTGCAAATACATACTTACATTCAAAAGAGAAAGAAAAAATGAAACTGATAAAATGTAAATTATGAACAGAAAAAAAAAATCAAAACGTATGAGAAATCTGTTATCAGGTAGATACAGAAAATTTTAATAAAAACATAAAGAAACTTTTTACATTTCAGTATGTATACATACTGTTATTTAAATATCACTTACAGAACTAATAACTAACTACAATATGTAGTTTTTATTTTTTATAAATATAATAAAAGACGCTGCTACTCTTTAATTATGTTAATGTTAAGTTTTATTCACACATGTAATGTAACATACTTCTAATTACAAATACTTACATACAAAAGAGAAAGAAAAAATGAAACTTATAAAATGTAAATTATGAACAGAAAAAAAAAAAAAATCAAAACGTATGAGAAATCTGTTAACAGGTAGATACAGAAAATTTTAATAAAAACATAAAGAAATTTTTTACATTTCAGTATGTATACTTTTATTTAAATACAAAAAAAAAACCAAAACGTATGAGAAATGTGTTAACAGGTAGATACAGAAAATTTTTTATAAATATAATAAAAGATGCTTCTGCTCTTCAATTATGTTAATGTTAAGTGTTATTGACACATGTAATGTAACATACTTCTAATTACAAATTCTTACATACAAATGAGAAAGAAAAAATGAAACTGATAAAATGTAAATTATGAACAGAAAAAAAAATTCAAAACGTATGAGAAATCTGTTAACTGGTAGATACAGAAAATTTTAATAAAAACGTAAAGAAATTTTTTACACTTTAGTATGCATACTTCTATTTTATTATCACTTACAAAACTAAAATAAACTATTATAATGTTAACTTTATGTTCTTTAGGTAACGAATTTCCTTTTATTGATTCAGTAGCGCAATAGCAGGAAAAAAGAATATATATAAAAAGAGAAATTAAAATTATACCTGTCGTCCGACAGGCTTTTTTACTAGTGTTACTATAATTATCAAAGTTGGTATGTGGTGTAATAAAGTTATATAAAAACAAAATTATAAATCAAACTTAATTATATATATATAACAAAAAAACAAGTAAAGAAACAGTCAGTCGGTGCAACCGACTTAGAAATACCCTACACCTATTTGGTTCAAATTTAAGGACATATCCATAAGTCATTTTAACACCATAAAAGCTGTTATTAATTTGATCGTAAGACATAGCTAACCAAATTAACTTTATAATACTAAAAACATTTTCTAATTACACTATCTATTAAAAAATATTACAAATTCTTACTAATTTATCTATTTAAAAATATTAAAAAACAAACAAACTTGAAATAAATGAAAATATATTTATTCCAATTCAATTACAAAATGAAAAAATTCTAATTATTAAATTTTGTGATAAAAAGATAATCAAAGCATAATATATTTAATAATCCAAATTTTTAAAAATTGCAATTATTTTAAATGGTTAGTTTATATACCTAATAGAAAAGCTTATAAACGCAAAATATGCAATAAATGTATTTCTAAAATACAATTACAAATTTAGACCTTTTCATATAATTCATTTAAATATTCAAATAAATTTTACATAAATGCAGCAAGTACCTTTGAATATAGCTGAACCACTATAATTAAGTCTAGATTTCGGAGACACATAGGACATAGGAAATATATTCTTTGGCTTTGAAATTAAACTCGACCAGAACCAATACCCATGGTACTTTCATTACTAGTAACGTAGAGTTTAAATTTCATCAAAATACCGGCATTATTTTTTGAGTTATGGTGTTTTTAAGATATATGTTTTTTAGTCCTTGAACTTGTCAAGGGTTCCAGAACCCGAAACCATGGTACGATTTCGCCCATATGCAGTCCCGTCATACTTTCAATACTAGTTAACCCTTGTATACAATTGGAACGTTCTATCTTAATTTTAAGTTACTAGTTTTATTAATTTCGATGATAAGCTTTTACACATTTGGGGGGTCTAAGAGAGGTCCTGAACCACCAGTCCAAATGATCCCAAATCAGGGGGCACGGAAGAAAAAGTAAAGAACACCCTGGGCCAAATTTGAAGCTTCTACATTTGTTTCAAGTTACTTTTTTTATTAATTTCGAAAATATGCTTTAAGGTCCTCGGAACTGAGGGGCCTGTCCCCGACCCACTAGTCCAATGGGGCCCAAATTTCAAAGACACTTATGCAATAGGAAGGGACACCCTGATACCAAATTTGGAGGTTATATCTTCATTGGTTTCGGAATTACGCTAGTTTGGCCTAAATTCGATCAAAAAGTTCTCAGTTCCGAACCCATTGTCCAATCCTCACCGTACGTAATCACCGCCGTAGTTTCATTACCAATAACCTACAGCACAAATTTCATGAAGATAGCCTCATTAGTTGTTGAGTTATCGTGATTTTTAATATATGTTCGTTATCCCTGACACCGACTAAAAGGTCCAGAATCCGAACCCATGGGCTGAATTCGCCCTTATACAGCCCGCGCTTTACTTATAGTACTAGTTAACCCTTGTACACAATTTAAACGGTCTATCTTAATTTGAAGTAACACGTTTATAATTCGATTCGATTATAAGCTTTTAAAACTTGGGAGGTCTGAGAGGGGTACTGAACCACCTCTCCAATTGATCCCAAATTAAGGGAACACGCAAGAGATAGTAAAGAACACCCTTGTGGCAAATTGGAAGCTTCTACATTTTTTCAAGTTGTTATCTTTATTAATTTTAAAGATATGCTTTAAGGTCTTCGGAAATGTGTGGCTGGTCCCCGACCCAGTACTCCAATGGGACCCAAATTCCCAAGAAACTTAGGAAATAGGAAGGGACACCATGATACCAAATTTGGAGGTTCTTTTTTTTTTTTTTTTTTTTTTTTTTTTTATTTTTTTTAACTATTCATTATTATTATTATTATTATTATTATTATTATTATTATTATTATTATTATTATTATTATTATTATTATTATTATTATTATTATTATTATTATTATTATTATTATTATTATTATTATTATTATTATTATTATTATTATTATTATTATTATTATTATTATTATTATTATTATTATTATTATTATTATTATTATTATTATTATTATTATTATTATTATTATTATTATTATTATTATTATTATTATTATTATTATTATTATTATTATTATTATTATTATTATTATTATTATTATTATTATTATTATATGTTCGTTAGCCCTTCGATCGATTAAAAGGTCCAGAATCCGAACCCATGGGCCGATTTCGCCCATATGCAATCCCCGCCGTACTTTCAGTCCTAGTAATCTACAGTTAAAATTTCATCAAGATAGCTCCATTATTTTTTGAGTTATCGTGCCTACGGACGGTCGGACGGACAGACGGACAGACGGACGGACGGACATGGCTATATCGACCCAGGCGGTCACGCTGATCACAAATATATATACTTTTCCATATCTAGCTCGCTTCCTTTAGGTGGTTACAAACACCATACCAAAGTTAATATACCCCTTTACCTATTCTATAGGTATAATAAGAGAATACAAAAAAAAAATTTTTTTAAGTTAAATCAAATTCCAAAACAAAACTCCGAAAGAGAAAAAAAAAAAGTGATACCAGGAAAAAATAATGTAGAAAGATATGAAACAGAAAGAGCAGTAGGTATACTAACATATAATATTAGAAAAGGAATCGAGAATGTTAACTCAAAACGCTACAAACAATATTTATAGAAGTATTTTGTCTTATATTCAGCGGTAATTTATTATATAGACAAAAGAAAATATATGAAAAAAATTTCTAACTGTAGTAGTTCTGAAATTAGGTACATTACACAAGGCGTAGTTGTTATTACGTATATTATATTAAGGTAGTTATATCCAGATCTTATAAAAAAATTTTTCAGAACTTTATAACAATAAAAGTGCCTTATAGGAAGAATATTTAAATCAATGTACAATGGAAAACTACTTACAAGCCTTCCCTTATTACAAATAATTCGAATTATATGTTTCTGTATATTCAATATAGGTAGTACTTTGTTATAGTTACAACTACCCCAACAACAGAGTCCGTATTGAATTTCAGATTGCACAATACTATAATATACATTTTTCATTAATTGTAATGGACATAGTTTATTTAACTCGTATACTATTCTCAGAGTTGACCTAAAATAGTATTGTAAATTTTCAGAGTGAGTACTCCAATTCAGCTGAGAGTCTAAATTGAGACCTAGATATTTGAAGTTATCCACCTCTTCAACAAAAAAGCAATTAGTACTACATTTTTCCAGATGAAAAAATAGTTTGTGACTAAAATCACGTAAACAAGATTCATTAAATATTTTAAAAGCTTTGCACTCTGGAGAATGAAATACTAAGTTGACAGTAGGTTGACTTTACCTTTTAAAGTTGAAAAACATTACCTTGGTTTTGTAAGGAGATTAAAAACACGATGTTTCTTGTTGAAATCTAAGCAACGTCTAAAAAAGACTATTTATTCTCAAATACATACAAATACAATATATTATATAGATATCAGCTCTTATGACAGATCACACTTTTATGTCAAATTATTATAACGACGTGTCTACATTTGAATTATATTACGACGTGTTTACATTTAGATTATTGTCAAAAAGTACCTTACAATTCGTCCATCCTGACTATAATCGTCTCGATTATATTTAATTTGATAAAATGTGATTTGCTATAAATTTTACAATGCAATTTTATGCATACAGAACGTATACAGATATATAAAATTTCTTTAAAAATATCAACTCTTAAGTTATTTTAACAATTCTTCTAAAATTTTTTTTTTTATAAAACATTAAATTAAATCATTAAATTTCAACATTAAGATTTTAAACAAGTTTAAATTGATCACATGCGTATACTTATATCGATTATGTTTTTTTTCTTCTTTTTTTTTTCTTTCTTTTTAAACAAAGGATTGAATAAAACATTCAACTATAATTTCCTTTTAAAATTACAATCGTTAAGTAAGTTAAATATTTAAACATTTTAAAATAAAATTAATAGAATATTATGAAACAATAATAGGCAAGTAAAATTTCTTTTCACTATACATAAACAAAATTTAATATAACGATGAAATAAATATATTTTTCTTTTTTGTAAAACTTTAACTAAATTTATTCTTATGGCTACCAAATAAATAATTTAGAATGGTTGAATGAAATGTCAATATATGGTGCATAGATAACATAGTTTTGTAAGGTTTTATATTAGAGGCGCAGCAGATACCTTGATAAGGTAAACGTGTTACTTGCATGTTGTCAATATCACAGATAACGTACCTATCATTGCCTAAAGCTTTAGTGATTTGATAGGGTCCTCGATATTTTGGTAAGAATTTTTTGTTTACACTTGCATTTGTATTAATATTTTTAATCATTACTAGGTCACCTTTATTGTATTGACGAGGTTTTTTGTGGTGTTGATTGAAATAATTTGTATTGTAGTTTTGGGATTTACTTATATTTTCAGAGGCCTTTTCTCTAATTTTTCCTATATTACGTTCATCACTTTCAACTTTTTTTTCAGTTAAATACTCCATTAGTTTGTCCCAATGTTGGCCTTTTTGATTAACACCAAATAGCATAAGACTTGGGGTTGTCCCAATACTTTTATTAAATGTATTATTTAATGCGAATTCCGCTTTTGTCAAATATTTATGCCAATCTTGTGCATTGGTACTGTCGGTTTCTTTGGCTAACATAGGAATAATTATTCTATTTATTCTCTCAACTTGACCATTTGCCTGTGGTGAACTAGTTGCTATTTTCAAATGTTGAATATTATTTTCTTTTATGAATTGTTTGAATTCATCGGAAGTAAAAGAACTACCTCGATCTGAAATAACTTTAGTTGGTCTACTAAAGTTAGAAATATAAGAATTTAGACACGAAATACTTTCGGAACTTTTTGTAGAACCAACAGCATAAAGTTTTACAAATTTAGTAAATCCGTCAACTATAACTAAAATATGTTTATTTTTGGCATGACCAGACGATAAAGGTCCTAAATGATCTATATGTATGATTTCAAATGGTTTGTCACCTTTGGGTATGGAATGAAGCTCAGATTCTGTTTTTCCGGATATTGGCGAATAATAGATGCATTTTAAGGAGTTTGAAATATACTCCTTGATTTTATCTTTCATATGAGGAAACCACTAAAATCTTTTAATATGTTCGTAGCATTTTTCAGCACCCAAATGACATAATGAATCATGGTGTATTTAGATGACCTGATGTATAGAAAATTGAGGAACATAAAATCTAACATTATCTTTCCACTTCCTGTAGACTAAACCATTTATCAATGTAAAGCTTTTATTTTCCGCTTTTTCCAATTGGGAAACAAGATTTTTAATAATACTATCCTTGAATTGTGTACTATCCGCAGCTAAAGCAGATTCAAATTCATTGTCCTCAACTATAAGTATTTCGGAGCACCGACTAAGAGCATCTACATGCAACATTCTGTTTCCAGAACGATGTTCTACTGTGTATTCAAAATCCTGTAATTCTAGCGCCCATCTTGAGATGCGCGGATTTAGTATTTTTTTTTGTAAAGTTAACATAAAAGCTTGACAATCAGTAACTATTTTGAATTTAATACCAAGTAAATATATCCTAAACCGTCTCAAAGCATATACAATTGACAGTGTTTCAAGTTCGAAACTATGATACTTTGATTCAGTTTCGGTTGTTCTTTTTGAGAAATAAAACACAGGATGTAACTTATTATCGGTTTGGCGTTGCAGTAAAATAGAGCCATATCCGGTACTACTTGCGTCACAGTGAAGTTCAGTTTCACTGTGTGAACTATAAATTGTAAAAATTGGAGAATTAATTAAATTAGATTTTAAGAAATTGAAAACTTTTAGTTCCTCTTTGTCAAACTTAAAGGTTACATTTTTTCTCAGATTATCGTAAAGTGGTTTTGCTATAGTAGCGAAATTTTTTACAAATTTTCTAAAGTAGGAGCATAGGCTCAAAAAGCTTTGAAGCTCTTTAATATTTCTAGGTATAGGAAAGTTTCGAATTGCTTTTAAATTTTCAGGATTTGGGCGAATTCCATCAGCACTAATGACATATCCTAAATATGTAATTTCACTAAATAAAAATTTACATTTGTCATACCGAAATTCCAAAGAGTGTGCTTTTGCCAACATTATAACTTTTTCAAGTATTTCAAAGTGTTCTTCAATTGAACAAGTGGCAATTAATAAATCATCAAGATATGAAAAGAGTTTATCAGTATTTATTAATGGTTTAAAAATTTGATTTATGAATCTTTGAAAAACTGAAGGGGCGTTTTTCAGCCCAAAAGGCATACGAAGATATTCAAATTGACCTAACGGTGTGACAAATGAGGTGTATTTTATTGAATTGTCTGACATCTTAACATGGTGAAAACCATTTTTGCAATCGAGAATAGAGAAATATTTTTTTTTTCGTAATCTATCTAACAAATCTTCGATTATTGGCAAAGGATAATTATCTTTAAGCGTGTGCCTATTTAATTCGCGATAATCAATACACATTCTTGTTTCGCCATTCTTTTTGTTCACTAAGACGATAGAACTGGCGTATGGAGAGTTGCTCTCTCTAATAATTTTTCTTTTTATTAAATCGTCTAGAATTTTTTGTAAATCTAATTTTTGTGAATATGCTAACCGTCGCGGGCTACAAGAAAATGGAACATCTTTAGATAAATTTATGTCCATTTCGAAAGGGATATCTATAAATTTAAAATTTTCTGGTTCATATTTACTTTCAATCATATCGATCAACCGATTTTTTATTTTATAAGATATTTTATCATTAATGTTTAAGTTTAAACTAACCTTATTTTCGTCTTCAATATTAATTAATAACATTTGTTCACTAAATTCAAGTTCGTCACAATTGACAGTATCATTCAACAACATATTATTACTTTTTATATTTTTTGATTTATCCACTAGTGTTAAATTTCTTTTATTCAAAAAATCTCTACCTAAAACTACCGGATATTTCATCGTCATATTTTGAACAATATAAATATTTAAATTAATCAAACTATTTTTAAAATTAATTTTACAAGAAATATTAGATATGATATTCATCTTACTGTTATTTATTCCTACAAAACATGGTTGATTGTTGCTTTTGATTTCTGCATTCGATAACAAACATTGTGGTATATAGGACTCTTGAATAAAGCTGATAGCGCTACCGGAGTCCAGGAGAGTCAGCAAATTTGTAGAATAATTTCCAAATTGATAGTTTATCTGAAATTCAAAATAATTTTGTAAACAATAATCATACCCTTTAGTATTTTCCGTTTCAGATAAATTTTGAGATTGTGAATTCACTACTAAAGCCGAATTTCGTGACGGGCAATTAGCAGCTTGATGATAATTTTTTCTGCATATAAAACAGGCTCCTTTACTTCTCTTTGGTTTGGTACACTGTGCACTTGTATGGCCATAAATATTGCAGTTGAAACATTTTATGGTATTGTGTGTTTTTATTTTATTTTCATTTGCCATATTTGATTAATGCTGATTTTAAATCATCCATAGTATTTGCTGCATACAGTAGAACCTTATTTATGTGTGAATCGTTTATGCCATTTATGATGTAATAAATAATATCACTTTCTTCAACATCAGCAAGCAAGGCTATTTCCTTTATTGATAATAAATATTGCTGAAAAGTTTCTTCATTTCTTTTTTTCCTTTTGCGAAATTTGTCATGGATTTCTGCAGTCGAAACCTTTTTATCAAATTCATTATGCAATAGTTTTTTTAAATTAACCCACGATGTTGTTGATGTGGATCGTAAAAACAGTTTGGCTGTTCCACTTAACAGTCGACGAGCATAAACGAATCTTGTCTTTTGATCCCAGTTCAACAAATCGGCAGTTTCCTCGAATTGTTGGCACCATTTCCCAAAACTGTAATTGTCATCTCCGTTAAATGATGGCAACGAATCTTCAATATCTCGAAAATTAAATTGCATTTTGGCGGGACAATTTTCTTCGGAACTGGTTAATTCTAACAGTTTTTTCTTTAACTCAAAAATTTCTTGTTTTTTTCTTAGTTTCTCCTGTAAATTTTTTATAATTTCGTCCAAATTTTCATCTTCTGATGCACTATCATTATGTGGTACAATATTATCCACTTCCGAACCCTCACCAGCAACCTCATTTGTCAGTGTGTTTTCTGGAAAGTGTTCTTGCATTTCTTCCACGCTTAGACCACCCTGTATAACCTCCTCCAATCGCAATTTCACCTCTGCTTTGTTCCCCGTTGTTTTTAGCCCTAGTTGTTCTAATTTAGCCTTGATTTGAACTGCTGTTACATTTTCTAGAAAATTAATAGCACGTTGCATGGTGTCTTAGTACAAAAAGTATTTTGTGATAAACGTGGACAAATTTGTGACAAAATATGTATATAATCCAAAAAATTAAACTTAATTTGTCTGGAAACAAACCACTATTTATGTCGATGCCTGAGATTTACTCTGATATTGTTGGATTTTTTTTTCCTTTCACTTATGAAATTTCGCACATATGCTTTTCTAATTAATTCATCCAATAATATCCCAATAAAATTTAATTCTGCTTTTATTTTATATTATTAAAATAGTGTTTTAAATTTAATTTACGTTTTCTTTAAATTTCTTAAAAATTTACTTTTATCAAACGTTTTAATATAATAATTTTTTTTTTGAATCCCACTTCTGAATTTTGTAAGGAGATTAAAAACACGATGTTTCTTGTTGAAATCTAAGCAACATCTAAAAAAGACTATTTATTCTCAAATACATACAAATACAATATATTATATAGATATCAGCTCTTATGACAGATCACACTTTTATGTCAAATTATTATAACGACGTGCCTACATTTGAATTATATTACGACGTGTTTACATTTACATTATTGTCAAAAAGTACCTTACAGTTTTATTGCCAATTATAAGGTAATGTTGATCAAACCACTTTCTGAGGAAATCCAGATCATAATTTAGATCAGTAATTAGTTTCAGATAATTATCTGCTTTATAAGCGAAACCAATATCATCAGCAAAAGCTATAAGTCGTCCTTTAAATGGGAGTAAAAAGAGGGAATTGATATATACAAGGAAAAGTATGGGTCCCAACACTGATCCTTGTGGTACACCAGTTTTAATATAATCTGGGTTACTTACAATATTGCCCACTTTTACATATTGCGCTCTATTGTTAAGATAAGAAGATAACCCATTCAACAAGCACCCCCTGATACCGGCATTTTCTAATTTTTTTAACAAAATTTTATGGTTTACCATATCGAAAGCTTTGGTTATATCGATAAATAAACCCGCGGTATTTTTTTTACTATCTAAATTTTTATATAATATAGTACAAAAATCCAAAAGTGCATCATCTGTAGACCTTTCATAAAGCCATATTGAACTGCACTGAAGTAGTTTTTATCTTTAAGAAATTTTACTAATCTGTCTTTTACAATCTTTTCAAAAACTTTTCCTATAGAGGGGAGAAGCGAAATAGGTCTATAGTTATTCTTATCTATTGGATCATTTTTCTTAAACAGGGGAATAACACACACAGAAATTCCGTCTATACCACAAGAGTGTGAGTTCTTTAGTGCACGTATATTTTTTAAAACTTCGCAAGAATTTATTAGGAAAAAGAAAAAATTATTTCCATTATCTGAGAATTCATCATAAATAACTTTTATGCAAGAAGGACAAGAGCAACTTTTTGATTGGGGAAGTAGGTTGCTAGATACCTTGCCCTGAATTCAGGTTTATTTCTTTTTTGCTTTTAGAATTTTTATTAATAGTACTATTTATAACCTCCCATTCTTTTTTACTATTACCTCTATTACTTGTTAAATTCATTTTTATAAAAGTTATTTCTACATAAATAAATCTCTTTTTTAATTTTCTTATTAAGAATTTTATACGTGTTCCTTATTCTAGAATTTCTAGGGAATGGAACTGGAAATGGGAAATGCGTGAATTTAATTCTCAATTTATTTTTATTCTTATTTTTTTTAACCAACTCGTGGTTAATCCAAGGTTTCAATCTCTTATATTTGTTACGTATTATAACTTTATAACTACTTAAATTAATATAATGTTTCAAAATTTATATAAATTTGTCGTACGCAACTTGTAATTTATTTTCTAAGTAATTATCTTCCCAAAATTCAAATTTCAAGTAAGTATTAAGTTTTGCATAACCAACACGAAACTTATGCTCACTAGTTCACTATTGTTATTCACTATATTGCACATATTTTTAATTTTATTATTAAGGACGTTATTTACGATGATACCACACATACAATGGTCAGTAATATTTAGATCAAGAATGTCATAAGAAATGGACAAAGGTTTAGAGAGACGTATATAAATATGGTCAAGGCATGTACCAGAGAAAATTCTAGTAGGGTTATTTATGATAGAAACAAGTCCAAAAGAAGCTATTTGTGTTAAGTACTCATAAATGCTTAAGTTTTTTTCATATAAATTAATATTAAAATCACCTACTATAATTAAGTTACTAGATTTAATATTGCCCAGAAAATCAAAAAATTCATCGCAGAATGTTTTAAGATTAAATTTATTGAAACGATAAATACACAGAAACACATAACGCTCGTTCTCTATTGTACAAATAAGTTTTAACCCATCAAATGTTAAAAAATTATAATTTTCACATATACATTCATATTTCATATCAACAAAACAACCTACACCTCCAGCCGCATAATTTTCATTAGTAGTTGCAAAAAAAATTGAAATTTGGTAGATAAAATTTATCAATTTCATCACTATAAATCCAAATTTTGGACAAAAAGATAAAGTCGGGTAATTTTTTGAAAATTTCTAAGTGTGTCAGAAGTGAGTTAAAGTTCACTCTTAAGCTTCTAATGTTTTGATTAATTATAAATAAGGAATTTTTATATTCATTAGCAAAAACATTCAAGCAAAAACATTCCCAAAACCTTCACTAACATTATTGAAGAAACTACAATCATCCAAAAAATCGTTTTCGATGGTAAACATTACTAATAAAAAATAAAAAAAAACGAGGAAGATTATTGTTGCCCTTGTCAACTTTTAGATACCCGTGCATACCCACTATGATGTATACAATTAAATAAACCGTTATTTATTTCCCTTAAGCTATTATATATATTACAAAAAAAATTTAAAAAAGTAAAATAGTTAAAAAAAGTTTCAGTCATCATCCCATAACTTGTGCTTAAAAAAAACAAAAAACAATAAAAAAAAAAAAAAACAAAAAAAAATTAAAAAAAAAACAAAAATTAAAAAAAAAAAAAAATTTAATTCATTATCCCAAAATTTTTTCTTAAAAAAAAAAAAAAATAAAAAAAATCATAAAAAAAAAAAAAAAATTCGCCCACCCTAAAAGTTAGTCCGAGTGATGTCCAACTTTGTCAATAAAACTTGCCCTATTACTTTACCTGCCCAATTTTAATTTTAACCTCGTAGCTTCATTAGATTCATAGTTATTAAATTGAAAACTTTATATGGCAGCTGCCCGAAAATGGGGTTGTAACATTTTGAAACTTCGTATAAGTGCCGGATTCATTATATAACTAACCGTGTGTAATTTTCATCCTCGTAGTATAATTTGTTTTAAAGAAATTCATATTGGTACAAAGAAGTTGTATGGCAGCTCCCCGAAAATGAAGCCGTAACATTTTGAAACTTTATATAAGTGCCGGAGTCATTATAAAACTAACCGTGTGTAATTTTCATCCTCGTAGTATAATTGGATTTGAAGAAATTCATATTGGTGCTAAAAAGTTGTATGGCAGTTTCCCGAAGCCTTGGTCCGATTTTAACCAAAAACAATAGGGAACCTAGAAATTGTCTAAAAATGACCTAGTGTGAATTTCAAAACTCTAGCCCTTTTAGTTTTTGAGTTATCGTGCTGGCACACGGACGGACAGACACACATAGCTGGATCGATTTACTTTTCGATGCTGATCCGATACGTAGCCTTGGCACTATATCTAGCTCGTCTAGATCGATTCTTTACAAACGGAGAAGCAATTTTAATATACCCGATGTCATATATGTATGCACGGGTATAAAGATGAGAATATTGAATATCAGAAATAAAATGCTGATACTATTACAATGTATTAAATTTTTTTTATATCATCAAACGATGTTATTGGAATGATTGCATCTCCCTCATTTTTTTTAAATAAAACTTACCCTTTCTGTACCACAAAAATTCATACTGCATTTCTACCTTTTTCTTTTTTGCTTCCATAAACAATGCTCTATTATACTTAGTTAAACTTTCATTAATAAAAATTTTTTTGTTTAATCGATTATTAGAAACATAGACATTGGTACATAATTTCTCCTTGTTGACCTGTTTTGCCTTCAGAATGTTTTATTTTGTTTCATAGTCTTTAAGTTTAAGACAAATAACTAAACCGTTGCTCTTCTTTGTTTTATTATTACTTATATGGTTGTTGTTGTTATTTTTTTTACTGATTTTATTCTGCATTCTACTTAGCTGTACATTTCTCAATTTGCTCATCACTAATTTTAAGAGACAAACTGTCTTTAAATAATTTTTTTGTTGCTTTTATAGAATTACTCTCATTAATTGGAGCAGGTACTGGTAAACCAACAATATTAATGGAATTTTTTAATTTATATTGTTGTGTGTAATTAAGTTTATACTTTAAACTTTTTATTTTGGAATGTAAAATAGAATTATCAATTTTTAATTCTTTAATTTTATTTAAGCTATCTTTGAATAAAATCTCCATACCGTAATACCGAATACAATACCCGGGTACTCTAATTGGAAAATGGCAATATTCTGAAAAAATAATAAATCCAATTAGTATACCCGGGTACACTATTCGGAAAAACAAAAAATTATATATGATAGGGAATGTATTATAGAAAATAAAGTTAAAGCAATTAGTATAATTCACAAAACAAAATAACTACATTACTTATTCAAAATAAATATATATACATAGCTTATTAATAATATAAAAAATCTGCAAATATACATTAATTAATTAATAATAGAAAAACTAAATACATTTATTAAGATATAGTCTGATTAAATTTTTTAAATAATTTTTTAAACTATTACTTATTAGCCATTTAAACCAATTCGAAAAGCTCCTGTGTATCAACTTCACTGGAAGTTTCGCTGATATATTCATCATCATCAGAAGAAGTCTGATTATCAATTACACGTTCATCAATAGTTTCTATATCATCATCAAAATTCGCTAAGTTTGCATTAGCTTCATCAACCCCGACCAGCTCATAGGTTGTATTATTTGGTTCGGTTTGGATTTCAGAAATATTTGATTCATGTACGTCCCCGCAAGATTTAAGAATGTTTTGAAGGCGACTATTTAATTTTTCCAAACATATTTCTTTTCCAATCTCTCCAACGCGGCAACACTCAAATTACCTTTCAATGATTTCTGGCGAAATTTGTTTTAAAGTTGAAGTGTAAAATCAACAATATCTTAATAAGTCGGTTTTTTCCTGTATCCTTTTTTTGTAAATTCCTCTTTACCATTTATAAGCCAATCATTCCAAGCAGCTCTCATAAAATTTTTAAATGGATAGTTAATTGAAACATCCAATGGTTGTAAAAATGATGTAGTTTTTGGAGGTATTATTATTGACTCTGCATTGCATAGCTTCTTTAGTTCTTTTGTCACTTCATCCATTAAATGGCAACCATAAGAATCCTTTATTAAAAGTAACTTTTCAATACCAAAAAAACTGTTCTCTTTATGGAGACACGTTTTCATCTAACATAACATTAAATCTGTGGTCATCAAACCACCCAAACTAACACAAAGATCGATGTCTTTTGGCAAATTAACTTTTGGAATTTTTTTTAATCCTTTTAGTATAATAAGAGTGCGTACCAATTTTCCCGCAGCGGAGATACAATGAACAACAATGAAACGAATAACTACCTACCTAATTTGTTTTGGTAAAATTAATGACTTTATTTATAAAATAATGAGATTTATTTAATACAAAATTGTAATAAGGTAAGGTAGTATAGATAAAATAGATAAGGTAGGTAAATCAGTTATTTATCTAGGATTTATAATTTTCATTATTACTTTAATAAAAAATTTTAATAAAAATTTATAATTTTTATTACAACAGTCAAAACATAATTCCAATATAAAGTTCGAAATTTATTTGCGAAAAAACAAATCCAATTAGTGTACCCGGGGTACTGTAATTGGAAAAATGTTCCAATTAGTGTACCCGGGGTACTTTATTCGGGGGGTACTGTATTCAGAACTTTACGGTACTAATTAATTTATTATAAACCATGTTAAGTGTGATAGATTCTTCACTATTTGATGTATTATTTTCTATTTCATTTATTTTACTAATGCTGTGGTTGTTTTCAGTTAAAGTTCCATTGCTATTAGATGTAATAGATATAGATGGATTGTTGTTAGTGTAGTTATTGTTATTAATATAGGGAAGTCCTAATGTTAATAGTATTATTTGGTGTATCAGTAGCAGTTGATGTAGAAATATTGTCATATGCACTATTAAATGAATTTGTGTTGGACATAAGAGGAGTTGAAGTAGATGGTTTTGTAATGCTATCTGACTGCATCGATATTCTTCTTTTACTATTACACTTAAAGCAAATGTATTTTTTTCCTGAAGTAATGAAGTAATCGATATCATTAGGTTCAATGTTAACACACACACTTTGAAAAAATTCATTAAATCCACCACATGATATTTTGGTGCTATCTTGGCGCGAAATTTTTACACTGCAAGCACCAGAATTCATATTAAATGTTTTATTTTTATATGTAATATGTATTTCTATTATTATTATTTAAGCATATATTATTCTCTATAGAGAGAATCATAAGAGAGAGAATTTTTATCTAGTACGGATTGGAAAGTTATTAGTTAATTTTGAAAAAATAATATAAAATAAACTATAAAATCTTATAAGATAACGCAAAAAAATAATAATTATTTGGTAAAGTTCTTTTAAAATTGTATAAAAAAAAAAGTTTTGGATAATATTTAAAGTATAAATATTTAAATAAAAATATAGGATTTGCAAAAATATTATTATAAAATTATAAATTTACATGTGTTTTTTGGTGAGAATATTCTCTTGCAGTTTAGAGCTTACCTTACTAAAATTATCAATTTAACGTTAATTCAAATCAAAAGAGTAAATAAAACAAAAACTACAACATGGCAAGTAGTAGCACGTGTAAGAAATGCAACAAAAGTATGAGAAATGTATCATCAATAAAATGTATGGGTTTTTGTGGTGGAATATTTCATACAGCAGTAAATTGCAGTGGAATAAATGAATATGAAAAAATAGAAGAATACTTGAACAACAACAACAATATTGCTTATATGTGCGGAATGTAAAGGAAAAATAGAACTGATTAAAACAGGTTTTGATGGTATTGAAAATAAATTTGAAAAAATGGATGAAATTAATGAAAAACTAGAAGAGAAAGAAAAATCATTGAAAGAAATTATTAGTAATCTGAATATTTTGGTTCAAGATAATATTATAACCAATATAGAAATAACGTCATTACAAAACAAACCAAATAAGAAGATTAAAGCAATAAATAATAAGAAAACGTATGCTGATATGATTAAACAGGACCCACTGGTGGTAATAAAACCAAAAAAATCGCAATCTAGTGAAGTTAAAGCAGCAGTAAAAGAAAATATTTGTCCAGAAAATTTAGCAATAAACAAGGTGGCTAAAAAAAGTGATGGAACAATTGCTATTTATTGTAAAGATGCTGATTCAGTTGGAAAAATTAAAGAAAATGTAGAAGAAAAGCTGGGAGATCAATACAAAGCGATTATACCTAAAGAAATTAAACCCGCAATATTAATTAGCGGCATGTCTGAAAGCTATGATAAGAATACTATTGGAATAAAATTAAAAAAACAGAATATTTGGATAAAAATAGAAGAATTAAAGTGTGTTAAAGTGTATGAAACAAAAAAGAAAGTTAATAAATTTAATGCAATAGTAGAAATGTGTGTGGAAGATTTTAACGAAATAATAAAGAAGGGAAAAATTATAATTGGATTGGATGTGTGCAGAGTTTTGAAAATTTGGATGTAATGAGATGTTATAAATGTTTGGGATATGGACACAAGAAGGAGAAATGCCGTGAAGAAAAAAATAAATGTTTAAAATGCGGAGGGGAACACCTGGCTAAAGAATGTAAAGCGAAGGAAGAAAGATGTATAAATTGTGTTAGGGCAAATGAAAAATATAAACTTGAACTAGATGAAAAACATAGTTGTGTAGATAGAAAATGTGAAGTATATATGAGAAAAATTGAAATAAATAGAAAAAGGATTTTTTTATAAATAATTTTTTTATAGATGAAGAAAATGATGGTAACGATATAATTGGTATATATTTAAATATTCAAGGGTTAACAACTAACTTCAGTGAAATGGAAAATTTAGTATACGAAGAAAATTTTTGTTTTATATGTTTAAGTGAAACGCATATTACTGATAAAATTGATAGTTCGGAATTATTGATCAATAATAAACGTATAATTGTAATTCATATTCCAGACACACTGGTGGAGTAACAATTTATATTAACAAGAAATATCAAAGTGATTTAGTTGATTCTTTTTATTTAGAAAATGTATGGATCTTATGTATTAAAATTAAGAGAAAAGAGGAAAATTATAATCTTATATGCTTATATAGATCATATAGATGTTCTACAAATAGATTTATTGATATATTAGAAAAGTGGTGTGAGAGGCATATTGATAATGAAATGAATCTCATATTTACTGGGGACTTCAATATTAATTTTGCAGATGAAACGGAGGGAGATAGGATAAATCGTTTTTTATGTAATTATGGGTTGATACAAAAAGTTAAAGAACCTACCAGAATCACGAAAACATCACGAACTCTAATAGATAACGTTTTAACGGATCATGTAACTGAACTAGAAGACTGCTAGTAGAAGTAAATATAAATAATAAATATAAAATATCGGATCATGAAACTATACAAATAGAAATACATAGATTTGAAAACAACAACAATGAAAAACAGATAAATTACTACAAATACAATAAACAACAGTTAATTAATAAATTAATTGTTTTAGATTTTGACAATATATTAAACATAACAAGTGTAAATAGCTGTGCGTTGAAATTAAAATCTGATTTAATTTGTAGTGTAGAGAATTTAAGAGAACAATAACAATAAATAATAAAATGAATAAATGGTACGATGAAGAATTAAAGCTTCTTAACAGGCAGAAAATATTCCTTTGTAATAGAGCAAAAATTTTAAATGATCAATTAGCATGGAGTAATTATAAATCTATAAGAAATCAATACAAGTACAAATGTAATTTAAAAAAAAATAAATATACTGAAGAAAAAATTCTAGAAAACATGGGTAATCAATGTGATATGTGGAAAACTTTAAAGATGTATGTATTAAAAAAAGAAGAAAATGAAATAGAACAAATAGTAAGTAATAATAATGTATTAGTTGACAAATTAGAAATAACTAAAGAATTAAATACTTTCTTTGTTAAAAGTATATTAGATATAAATAATAGCATAAAAAAGATTCAATATGAAGACAATATAATTGAAATAGAAACAAACTTTGAGTTTGCACTAGTAAATGATGAAATATTAGAAATAGCATTTAAAAATTTAAAAAATAAAAATGATTACATAGGAATAAATAAGTCGATTATTTTAGATTGTAAACCAACTTTTTTTCCAAAACTGAGAAAAATTATAAATAAGTCAATGCTAGAAGGGATATTTCCGGAAAGTTGGAAAGAAACTATAGTAACACCAGTACCTAAAATCAAAAATGCGAGAGAACCTGTGGTCTTTAGACCAGTAAATATGCTTTTAATTTGTGGGAAGATTTTTGAAAGAATAGTTTCTAATCAACTTAGATATCACTTAGATATAAATAATATATTATGTAATGAACAATCAGGTTTCAGAAAAGCTCACTCTTGCGAAAAAGTTATAAACTTCGTTATCTATGAATGGAAAAATTATATGGAAAATGGAGAAATCATTGTAGCAGTTTTTCTAGATCTCCAGAGAGCCTTTGAAACTATAGATAACGAGGAAGAGTGTAGTAGAGTAGACTGTGTCAACTCTGGGATACCCGTATGACCGTAACATATACATTATATCATCCGGTTAATTACTTTTGGCAAAATTTCAAACATTCAGCTTTATTAGGTGTAGAGTAATGCTCATATAAAAGAAGGAGTTGTATGGCAGCTACTCGAACCCTTTGCAGTAGACCAACCAAATTTTGCATTAACTTTTGGCAAAATGTTATGGCTTAATATGAATAAATTAAAATTAAACATCAATAAAACAAAGTGCATGGTAATAAACTATTTTGGCAAAATTTCAGACACCCAGCTTCATTTGGTGTAGTGTAATCCTCATATAAGAGAAGGAGTTGTATGGCAGTTACTTGAACCCTCTGCAGTAGACCAACCAAATTTTGCAGTAACTTTGGCCATTATACTAAACTATTTTTGGCAAAATTTCAGACACGCAGGTTCCATAGGTATAGAGTAATGCTCATATAAAATTAGAAGTTGTATAGCAGGTACTCGAACCCATGGACCAAAATAGCTGGATTTAAATAGCGATTCCGGTTTTTGCATAAAAACGAATTTGTGAAAATTTCATAATCCTAGCTCCTTTACTTTTTGAGTTATCGTGATGACGGACGGACATACATAGCTAAATCGATTTGTTTTTCGATCCTGATCCGATCCATACACTTGAGTCTATATCTACCCCCCCTCCTTCTCTGCGTCACAAACGTAATGGCAAATTTATTATACCCTTGGACTATATAGTCATACGGGTATAAAAATATATTAATAAGTAAACTTAGTAAGATAGGTGTAAAAAATGTGGAATTACAATGGTTTAAAAGTTATTTATATGGAAGGACACAAAGAGTGAAAATTGGACAAATATATTCGGATGTGCAAAATTTTCACGTAGGTGTGCCTCAAGGATCAGTTCTGGGCGTTTTATTATTCTTCATATATATCAATGACATAAAAAATTCAATTCAATCTTGCAAATTAGCGTTATTTGCAGATGACCCATTATTATATGCAAAAGGAAATTCAGTGCAAGAATGTAATGAAACATAAATAATGATTTCATCGAGTTTTATAAGTGTCTTAATATGAATAAATTAAAATTAAACATCAATAAAACAAAGTGCATGGTAATAAATGGTCGAAATGAAATAGCCAATATACATATAGATGGGTGTGTAGTTGAATGTGTGAAGGAATATAAATACTTGGGAATTACGATAGATGACAAACTTAAATTTAACAAACACTGTGATACAATATGCCAAAAAATATCAAAGAAAATTGGATTCTTATGGAGAATTATAAAGCAAATATCGTTATCATCTGCAAAAATAATATATAATACAATAATATTACCGCATTTTGATTATTGTTCATCGATTTTATTAATCTGCAATATGGGACAAATAAATCGCTTACAAGTGCTTCAGAACAAAGCATTGCGAGCCGTATTAAAATGTAATAGGTTCAGAGATGTTGTCAATTTTGAAATGGCTAAATGTGATGCAGAGATTAAAATTTAATATATTAGTTTTCGTATTTAAGATAAAAAACAACCCTACATACCTAAGTAATAATCTTCGCTTTGTTGGAGAAGGTCATTCATATAGTTTAAGAAATGTTGGTGATTTTAGACTTCCATTCTACAGAACTGCTCATGGCCAAAACAATTTAATGTATAAAGGATTGCAACTCTTCAATCAATTGCCATTGGAAGTAAAAAATATTAACAATTTGCAGAGATTTAAAACAACAATTAAATCAAAAATAAGGACAAATAAAATTTAAATAAATAGTCCATGGATAAATAATATATTTATAAATTTTTTATGAAATAAAAGAAAAATAATTTTATAAATTTTTTAAAATTGTAAATAGTTTATCAAATTTTAATTTAATTTTCAAAGATGTTAAATAGTTTTAATAAACTTATAATGTAATAAATACAAAATACAAATACAATATAATACAAAATGTAGAACAAAAACAAGCAACTTTTATACGACAATGAGGAAAAAAAATAAAATTATAAAGCACAAAATCTCATAGATGTTACCCCACATAACACTAAGAGAGTACTGAGAGAGTAAAAAATGACATTTAAGTTAAACATTAAATGACATTTAAGTTGTTCAACCTTACACGATGACCTTACACGATAGACTCCGCCGTACGATTCAAAGGTCAGACCATCGTTTATGGACTGCATATACATTTCAAGATCAATAAAATAACATTATAAAATTATATAAGAAACTCGAAAAGCCACATTTTGTTAGTGTGTATACTGTATATATATATCGAATTATCAACGAATCAACGAACAAATACCTATTTGTGTTTTTTTATACCCGTATGATTATTGGTCAAAAGGGTATACTAAATTTGCCATTACGTTTGTGACATAAACTCAAGTGTATGGATCGGATCAGAATCGAAAAATAAATCAATTTAGCTATGTATATCCGTTCGTCCGCACGATAACTCAAAAAATAAAGCAGGTAGGATTTTGAAATTTTCACAAATACGTTTTTATGCGAAAGCCGTCATTGCTATTGAAATCAAGTTATTTTGGTTCACGGGTTCGAGTCCCTGCCATACAACTTCTTCCTTTAAATGAGCATTAAACTTCACCTAAAGAAGCTGGTGTCTGAAATTTTTCGAAAAATAGTTTAATGTAATGGCCAAAGTTACTGCAAAATTTGGTTGGTCTACTGCAGAGGGTGCTAGTAGCTACCATACAACTCCTTCTTTTATATGAACATTGCATTACACCAAATAAAGCTGTCTGTTTGAAATTTTGTCAAAAGTAATTAACCGGATGATATAATATTTGTATTACGGTCATACGGGTATCTCAGAATTGGCACAGCCTATTCTACTACACTATTCCTCGTTTGTTATGAATTTTTTCTATCCATTCACCTTTAATTTCGTCCGTACGCATCCTAATTTAAAAAAAGACAAATATTTCCATTTCTACTTCTTTTTGTTATACCTATGTATATTCCTTGATAAAATAAAGTTGTGTCTATTAAATATACATGAGCTACTACTTGTTATTTTACCGTCCTTCTATATACTCATATAGTTTAGATTCCATTTAATTTAATTTTTTTTTGAGAAAAACATGTTTTGAAATCTTATCTTGCAGGCTACAGTATTTACAAAAAATGTTTCGTTCGAATTGAAATGAAAAGTATGGTTTAAAATTTAAAATCCATTTTTTTAAATTAAAATCATCAATACTTTCTAGATTCTATTTGTTCTAGATGGAATGTATTATATATGTATCGTGTTTAGTTAAAAAAACAATATACTATTAAAAAAATTTTCTAAATACTATTCTTTTTTTGTATTGCAGACAACAATGATGAAATATTTAAGGGATCCCATAGCTCGAACTTTTTTGGAAATAACCGTGGGGCAGACAATTTAAACGATTATAAAGATGTAAGTTTTAATCAAAGGACTCTTACAACAGAAAAAAGTACCGTAATTTCAGAAAGAATTGCAATGCGAAAAAAATTTCAACCAATGCAATTATTGCATATGACACGAAAAGGTACATTTCGTTCCCTTTCTGGAAGTAAAATCATGGATAGTGATAAAAAATTTATAATGGAAACAACAATTAGTTCTATATCAAATAACGAAGGCAGGAATACTCTTAACGAGTATTTTAAAGCCGGGAGATCTGACTTCAATTCAAAAGAAAGTAATTTTAGTTATGGATTAAATAAAACGAAACTTTCTAATTACTATGAAAAACAGTTCAACAGCAATAATACCTCAGACATGTTAAATCCAAAACATTTTTTTTATCAATCGACTACACATTCTTATTATAATAAAACAAAACATAATTATCAAAACGAATCACATACACAAAAAATTATAAGACAACCTAACAGGATTTTGACTTCCGAGAATAACTACTCACAAAATATGACCAAAAACATTTCGTCGCCGTATAATGATAATAAAAAGTCCCATAATTGGAATTCAAAGTCAAATTCAAAAAATCCGTATTATAGTTACCCTCAGAGTCAAAAGTTCGAAACGGAGAAATTAGTAACAGAATTTCCGAAAATACTTAAATTGAACCCTGGCATAAATATTAATAAAACACCTACTTCAACGAACACAACGATTAATGCACTTTACATAATACCACCTAACGGAGTCAAGACAAATAAAAAATTAACAACTATACTTTCAAATAATAATGATATTCCAACAACTTTTAGACCTTCAACAAAAAAAAATTTTTACAATAACTTAGTTGGCGTCCCTCAGAAAAAAACAAATGAAAATCTATTTCTCCAGCAAAACTCAGTCTCACCTGAAAATAAAAGTAATATTGCTGTTATGTCTCACAATATTTCATCAATCTTGGAGAATAATAATGACGAAGAACTTTTAAAAACCTCAAATTCCTATAACATAGGTGCTTACAAAATTAATCATATACCTATACATTCAACGCAAAGATATCTTACAGAAAATCTAACACCTAATACAAATATTATTGAAAAAAACACAAAATTGAGAAATAGGGGGTTAATCAAATCGCTTCAACATATATTGCCAGAAGCAAACAAAACAAAAATAAACTTAGACATTGTTTTATCAAAACCTAACTGTCATAAAAATTTCAAAAAGTTGAACAATCCAAAGGAAAGTTTAAAAATACAAACTACTCGTCCAAGTAAACAAATAACGAAAAGCATGAATAATAATATTAATACTTTATTTCCTAATCAATATCAAAACAACTATTCAATAAGATTTCCAAATTTAAAAACTGATCACACAGATAAAGGAATGGACTCTAAGCTTTCTGCAAAACATCATGAAAATACTTCGGAACATTCAAGGCACTTTAACATTACAGATACTTTATTCCAAAAACCAGATATTTCACATGCAAAACACCAAAATAAAAGAATTTTAAAAATAAATGAAAATGAGGACACCAGCTATGATTATGCGTATTACGATGAACTGAAAGACTACGGTGGACTTGATATATTCTCGGACTTTGAAAAAATAAGAAAACCATGAAAGTCTTAACATTTTTTATTAAACGTTCATTGTTAATATTTTTCATTATTTTGTAATTTAGTATAAAGAAATATAACATTAATATATAAGTTTAACTTGAATATGTTGTTGCAGGCTAATAAATATGAAAACGAAATGAAACACATTTTATCTAAAAATTAATTGGCTTTCATTATTTAACAACACAAAAATCGCAATATTAAAAAACTAATGTATAAACCACGACGTACAATATTTTCAGACCATGTCATGAAGAGAGACGAAATCTATATAGGCGCCTGATTAACTTTTCCCTGAAGTCTTTTGGGAAAAGGGAGTTTTGATTGGCGGCTGATTATAACTTAAATTTGAAACCTTTTTGAATTTCGCCCAAAGATAGCCGTGAAATGAATATTCTCCCTGTTTTGAAGTTTTATTTTTGAATTAATATTATTATTCAGGATATTATACATGTATTTACATTTTTCAAAGTCAATTAGTTGGTTAATATCCAGTGTATCAATTATTTTATATAAATTACTATTTTTGATTCTTATATTCAAATTAAATAAAGTTTTGAGGGCTTTATTCATTACTGCACTCATTTGAGATTTATTAAAATGATTCGATGATTATTGCCCACACGAAAAATGCCCACACGAAAATTGCCCACAGAAAATTGAATTAAATATAAAAATTAAATTAAAATAAATAGAGAAAAAATCAAAAATTATATTCTATCTAGGAGATAATCTATTAGTGATTTAAAATAAAATATTAAATATTCTGGAAAAAGCGGCAATTCTGTTTTATAAATTATTTTTTGTGGGCAATTTTCGTGTGGGCATTTTTCGTGTGGGCAATAATCCGATCACGTATTAAAATATAAGCAATGACTCCAACTGCATATATTATACATAACTCTTGATAATATATGGCCATTATATATAAGTTTAGCATCTGACCAATGGCGTAGTGGTAAAGACTTTTATGTGGAAGGTCTCGGGATACAACCCCGGTCAAATCATATCTAATAAAAAAATAGCGTAAAATTGTATAATTATATCGTAATAGTTTATATCGTAATATAAAATAAGATTTAATAAAAATATATAAATAATTCTTGTGTAAGATTATAGATGGCGCACAAAGTTGACATTTGTGCATTCATATTTCATAACCTTATACAATAGCTACAGCCGAGTAATCAACGGCTTAGTGAATATTATGATTAAAGAAACTGAGGCCTAGTTTAAAATAAACTTGGTGAATGCCCTATACTCCTTAAAGGAGTGAAAAAGGAATAAAAAACAAGTAAAGAAACAGTCAGTCGGTGCAACCGACTTAGAAATACCCTACACCTATTTGGTTCAAATTTAAGGACATATCCATAAGTCATTTTAACATCATAAAAGCTGTTATTAGACAAGACATAGCTAACCAAATTAACTTTATAATACTAAAAACATTTTCTAATTACACTATCTATTAAAAAATATTACAAAATCTTACTAATTTATCTATTTAAAAATGTTAAAAAACAAACAAACTTGAAATAAATGAAAATATATTTATTCCAATTCAATTACAAAATGAAAAAATTCTATTTATTAAATTTTGTGATAAAAAGATAATCAAAGCATAATATATTTAATAATCCAAATTTTTAAAAATTGCAATTATTTTAAATGGTTAGTTTATGTACCTAATAGAAAAGCTTATAAACGACAAATATGCAATAAATGTACTTCTAAAATACAATTACAAATTTTGAACTTTTCATATAATTCATTTAAATATTCAAATAAATTTTACATAAATGCAGCAAGTACCTTTGAACATAGCTGAACCACTACAATTTAGTCTAGATTTCGGAGACACATAGGACATAGGAAATATATTCTTTGGCTTTGAAATTAAACTCGACCAGAACCAATTCGCATGGTACTTTCATTACTAGTAACCTAGAGTTTAAATTTCATCAAAATACCGGCATTATTTTTTGAGTTATGGTATTTTTAAGATATATGTTTTTTAGTCCTTGAACTTGTCAAGGGTTCCAGAACCCGAAACCATGGTACGATTTCGCCCATATGAAGTCCCGTCATACTTTCAATACTAGTTAACCCTTGTATACAATTGGAACGTTCTATCTTAATTTTAAGTTACCAGTTTTATTCATTTCGATGATAAGCTTTTACACATTTGGGGGTCTAAGAGAGGTCCTGAACCACCACTCCAAATGATCCCAAATTAGGGGGGCACGGAAGAAATAGTAAAGAACACCCTGGGCCAAATTTGAAGCTTCTAGATTTGTTTCAAGTTACTATTTTTATTAATTTCGAAAATATGCTTTAAGGTCCTCGGAACTGAGTGGCTGGTCTCCGACCCACTAGTCCAATGGGGCCCAAATTTCAAAGACACTTACGCAATAGGAAGGGACACCCTGATACCAAATTTGGAGGATATATCTTCATTGGTTTCGGAATTACGCTAGTTTGGCCTAAATTCGATCAAAAAGTTCTCAGTTCCGAACCCATTGTCCAATCCTCACCGTACGTAATCACCGCCGTAGTTTCATTACCAATAACCTACAGCACAAATTTCATGAAGATAGACTCATTAGTTGTTGAGTTATCGTGATTTTTAATATATGTTCGTTATCCCTGACACCGACTAAAAGGTCCAGAATCCGAACCCATGGGCTAATTTCGCCCTTATACAGCCCCCGCTTTACTTATAGTACTAGTTAACCCTTGTACACAATTTGAACGGTCTATCTTAATCTTAAGTAACTATTTTTAGTAATTTCGATTATAAGCTTTTAAAACTTGGGAGGTCTGAGAGGGGTACTGAACCACCTCTCCCATTGATCCCAAATTTAGGGAACACGCAAGAGATAGTAAAGAACGCTCTTGTGGCAAATTGGAAGCTTCTACATTTTTTCAAGTTGTTATCTTTATTAATTTTAAAGATATGCTTTAAGGTCTTCGGAAATGTGTGGCTGGTCCCCGACCCACTACTCCAATGGGGCCCAAATTCCCAAGAGACTTAGGAAATAGGAAGGGACACCCTGATACCAAATTTGGGGGTTCCATCTTCATTGGTTTCGGAATTATGCTCGTTTGGCCTAAATTCGATCAAAAAGTTCTAGGTTCCGAACCCATGGTCCAATCCCGACCTTACACAATCCCCGAAGTAGTTTCATTACTAGTAACCTACAGCACAAATTTGATTAAGATTGCGTCATTAGTTGTTGAGTTATCGTGATTTTTTATATATGTTCGTTAGCCCTTCGATCGATTAAAAGGTCCAAAATCCGAACCCATGGGCCGATTTCGCCCATATGCAATCCCCGCCGTACTTTCAGTCCTAGTAACCTACAGTTAAGATTTCATCAAGATAGCTCCATTATTTTTTGAGTTATCGTGCCTACGGACGGACGGACGGACATGGCTATATCGACTCAGGCGGTCACGCTGATCACAAATATATATACTTTTCCATATCTAGCTCGCTTCCTTTAGGTGGTTACAAACACCATACCAAAGTTAATATACCCCTTTACCTATTCTATAGGTGTAGGGTATAAAAAATATATAAGTTTAGCAGCATAATTCGGTATACTCGCCATTCTTCTGATAGCCATTGTTATAGGAATAATTTTTTTTTAATGTTTTTTATGTATTTATCCCATAATTCTTTTTCTGCTGCACCAACATAGTATCCAACCAGTCATAAATATGTTCCAAAGTTGCTGCGATAGCTGAATTTGTACCACTTTTTTCTTAGAAACCATATTGATTAGCACCAAAGCCTAGTGTTTTAGTAATAAAACTTCTGGTTCTTGAATTAATAACTTTTTCATATAGTTTTGAAATTGAGTTTAAAATCGAAATTGGTCTATAGTTACCACAATCTTCTTTTGACCCACTTTTGTGAATAAAAACTAAATATGCTTTTTTTAACGAATCAAGAAATATACAAATAGGGAAACTTTCATTTATCAGTTTCACTAAAGGTTGGGTTATAATATTGACCAATTCTTGTAGATCTCTTACTGTAATTTTATCAAATCCTAGAGTTGCATTTTATTTAAACTCATAATAATTTGATGGATTTCTGGTTCTATAACTGGAATGAGAAACAACGAGTTACTATTATATAAATTTTGTGAGCAGTTAGTAAAATCGAAGAAAGTTTTTTTTTTAATACGTTCTCCTATTTCAGTAAAAAAATTATTGAGAGTATTTGCAGTTTCATCATCATTTTTAGTTTTTTCACCATTGCTTTTAATAACATGAGTAACATTTTTCAGTTTATCTTCATTGGTATTTCTTATAGAATTATTCAATATTTTCCATATTTTTTTAGAATCGCTCCCGGCTTTATCAATATTTCTATAAATATAATTTTTTTTTCTTCTTTTATAAATTGTTCGACCTTTTTCTTAATTTTTTTATATTTTGCCTTTTTTCACTATTGGTCGGATCATTTTTATATCGATTATATAATGCTTTTCTTATTTTCAGCTTGTCATGAATAAAAGGTGTTATCCAGCTATTATTTCTCTTTCTCATTGGTATTGTCTTTGTAAATAATCTTCTTGTATAATTTTAACTAAAGTTTCGATTTCTAGTATATTATTATTTTCTATTTTGTATTTTACTATAGAATCCATTTGATTATAATCGATTTTGTTTATGTTGTACTTTTTCATTGGTAACTTCTCAATATTAATTGCTTAAATAGTTACTATTGCCAATTGTTGGTTGGATAAACAGTTATTTTCTATTATATAATTAACATCATAATTTCATGTTTGTTATTCTGTGATCAATTAAGGTGCTAGAGTTAGTTGTATTTCTTGTACTTTTCTCTTTATTAACTATGGTATATCCAGAAGTTGCTATAATATGCAAAAAATATATCATTTGCCTTATCTAAATATGTAAAGAAGAAAAATATAACTTAATGTAATTGAAATCCTGAACTCAAAAACAAAATTAACAAACGGTACATTTTATAAAGCTCCAGTGGAAAACATAACCTATTTATGAAGTTTCTTGAACTTAAACTGAAATTTCATTAAGGATTTCAATTACATTAAGTTATATTTTTCTTCTTTACATATTTAATTGAAACTAATATTATTTAATTAATATTAATATATATTTTTTTTTATTTCTACAGTTGTAAACTGCTTGATAATTGGGGATGTTGAAGGTATATTTTTCATAATTATAAATCCAAACCTCTGTAATTATTACTGTCTATTTCTCTATATTCATTAATTAATGTTTTAAGTTCCAGTATTTTGTATCAAATTCTATATTATTATTACTTAATCATTGGTTTGGTTAATTCTATCGTTTTTAATACTATCTAATAACTAATACTATCATTTTATCTTTTTTCTGTATTATTATCATTGCTTTGGTTAATTTTATCGTTTTTAATGTACTTTTTACATTGTCATTGATTTGGTTATAATTATATCGTTTTTGATCTTACTAATACTATTATTTTCTCTTTTGTCTGTATTTTTAGCACATTTTCAAAAAATTTTGTAAAAATGGGCCTATATAGCTTCACTCTGTCCGTCCGTCCGTCCGTCCCTTTTTACCTACGATTGACAAAAAAATATCAGAAATGGGTAGGTATTGCAATAAAAATAATTTAATGTTAAAACTTTTTTTACAAACACAAACTTGCCTTTGTTTAGGAGCTATAAGGGCTCAAAAATTGAAATTTTGCTATTTTCAACCACCTGTAACTTTAACACCTGTTCAAATTTTTTTTTACAAATATGCAAAATTTACAGCTGCAGCATTATATTTCAACATACGTTAAAGGTTTTTCTTAAATTTGAAAGGGTCTCTTTAAATTGAAGAAATTGTTTCTTAGTCTTAACCATTTTTGGTTAGATAATAATATTCTAGGTAAAATTCCAAATTTTGTTGGAGCTCAAAATTGATTTCCTAGAACCGAAAAAAATGGAAGGGTGAAGACAGGAGGGGGGTGAGCAGATCCATCATAAGTTTGCTAAGCAAAAATTTAAACTTTTATGTTCTTATAAAACAGTAACTTATTTACCAGTGTAAGTTTTCCAAAATTAAACGTTAACATTAAAGCTCCAACATTATATTTTGCACTTATTAATAGGTTTTCTTGAGTGCATTGGGGTTATATTCTAAGTATTTCACTATTAGTCATATAATTAATTATTAATGAAATAACAAAATTATAATATTATCATAATATATATTTTTATAAAAATAAATGATAAAATACTCAGTAAGAAACCGTATATAATTTTGAAAATGTGCTTTTTAAAAACCCTTGGTTTTTTTCCCTCACTTGTTTTATTATTATTATCATTGCTTTGGTTAATTTTATTATTTTTTATCCTACTTTTTAAATTATTATCAATAGTTTTATTTATTTTTCTATTACTTTTAATTATAATGTTTTTATTTGACCATCATTTTCGAAAATATGAAAGAATGTAGCTACGCTTCTTTTTATCTTTATTATAATCAATTTTGTTATTCTTTTCACTGTTATGGTTAATATTATTATTATTTTTATTATTATTTTCATTATTTATATGATCTATATCACTGTTAGTGTCTCTAATATTATTAATATTTGATTTAACATTCGTATTGTTCTTATTAATATTATCAATAACATTATTATCATTATCAGTTTCAATAGCCTTAAGTAATTCGACGACTTTATTTTAATTTTTTTTAATTGCACGTTCAAATTCTTCTTTATATTCCTTAGGGTTCTCATTATTTTTTGCAACCGCACTGTCCATGTTTTGTAGGACCAAATCAAGATTTTGTATATGTATATTGAATACAGTCTTCCCAAATAAACTTAATGTCGTTGTTGGTGTATAGTCGATTGATTGATCCATTCCTGAACATTTAAATGCCTCATGATAACATTTCTTGCAAACACCTGCACATTCTATACCCGTTTTTCCTTTAATTTTTAATTTGCACTTTTGGAACGAAGCCATTTTGCATAGTTAAAATATATATATATATTGTTTTATGCTTAATTGCTGATTAGTACTTTTTTTCTTTTTATCTTTTATTAATTAAGATAATTTTTTTTTTATTTTTTATTTTTTTTTTTTTATTTATTCATTTATTTACTAAAGAGCTTTACTATTTTTGTGCTACAATTTTAAACTTTAATTTACAATTAGTTGGTTTAGTAAAAATTATTTTTTATATAAGGTACTATATTTTTTCTAAAAATTATTAAATTATTTTCATTTTTCAATTCAAAAGGTAAGTTATTAAACAAATTTAAGCCTCTATACAGTAACAAGTTTTTGGTTTTCTCATTACTAAAAAAGTTTAGTCTAAAATTGGATTTGTTCCTCAAGTTATAATTATGTACATCACCAGAATATACAAGCCTATTGCACAAGTAATCGGGATACATGTTGTACTTCATTTTAAAAATAATAATTAACACATTCATAATAATCTTCTGACGCACTGACAGCCAAACTAAGGTTTCCAAAATAAAATTAATAGACGCACAACGATTAAATCTTAAAATGATCCTCATTGCACGATTTTGCAACTTTTGTAGACGCTCCATATCTTCTTGAGATGCCATAAGAGTATCGACGAACAATACTCAAAATGAGGTTTGATCATAACGTTGTAAATCTTTATAGCATTCATGTACGACATTCTGTTCCTAATTTTTTTAAAATATATCTTTTTACTATTTTTTTTTGTGAACGTGCTCAATATGACTTTTAAGAATCAGCCTGCTATCCAGTATTACTCCCAAATACTTAATTTCCTTTACCTCTTCAATTCTTTAGATCAACTTCTTGAATATTATTTATTTTCATATATTTTGTTTTTTTAACATTTAATTTTAATTTATTTATACTGAGCTAAAGACTGAGATGATTTAGATCAGCGTTTATTGCATTTAGGCATTGTTCAACAGTGTCACAAGTTACATATAACAAAGCATCATCTGCAAACAGAACAAGTTTAGACTTTGAGACAGTTTTGTACATGTCGTTTACGTATAAAATAAATAAGAGGACACCCAAGATACTACCCTGCGGTACTCCTAGTAATACTTAGATTGCATCAGAGACAACACCTTTGATTTTTGTTCTTTGGGATCTGTTTTTCAAGTATGATTGAAACCATTTAAGTTCTTTTTCCTTCAACCCATAACATTTTATTTTCTTCAATAAAATTTGACGGTCCACAGTTTCAAATGCTCGTTGCAGGTCTATAAAAACCGCTATTATAACTTTTCCATCATGAACATCCATTTTCCAGTTACTGATTATTAAATTTAACAGTGCTTCACAACTGTGATACTCTCTAAAACCCGATTTATATTCATAGATTAGATGATATTTTTAGCACATTTTCAAAAAATTTTGTAAAAATGTGCCTATATAGTTTCACTCTGTCCGTCCGTCCGTCTGTCTGTCTGTCTGTCTGTCTGTCTGTGCGTATGTTTACAAAAACTTTTACATCGTTTGAAATAGAGAAAATAAATTTTAACTACAAGTAGGTACTACAAAAAAAATTATTTCGTAGAAGAATTTTTTTCTGTATCCCCACCCCTTATGGAGCTGCAGCCCCCGAAATTTTGGAAAAGCCCTATATTCAAATTGTTATAACAAGAGTTCTATTAGGTGTATTTTCAATCTGAAAACGGAAAAAGATAGCTGGTTTTATAAACTTTATAAATTTTTAAAAGACAAATGTTTAGGGTTGCCGGACGGTACTAAAATTTACCATTATGCAAAACTCAATTTTTGCAAAATTTTTGGCTACACATATCTTTTATACGAGCCAAGCTAGGGTCTTAAAATTTTGGGAGTAGTTAGATCCTTAGAAATAAGTAGAAGTCGGTTAACAAATTTTTTTTGTCACGTCCCCTGTTTTGCAGCTATAAGGGCCCAAAATTTGAAATTTAGCTATTTTTAAACACCTGTAACTTAAATACCTGTTCAATTTTTTTTTTTGTGATTTACAAAATTGAAAGCTCTCTAAATATATTTCAACATGTGTCAAAGGTTTTTGTTAAATTTGAAGGATGACGAAGCTACAGCCCCCGCAAATTTTAAAAAAAGCCCTATATTTAAATTGATATAATAAGAGTTCTGTTAGTTATATTTTCAATCTAAAAACGGTAAAAGAGAGCTGCTTTATTACGCTTTACAAAAATATATCACTAAAATGTACAGAGTTGCCATACGGTACTAAAATTTACCATTATGCAAAACTCAATTTTTGCAAAATTTTTGGCCCCACATATCTTCTAAACGGTTCCAGCTGGGGTCTTGAAATTGGGAGAAGTTAGGCCTTCAGAAATTAGTAGGAGTCCGTTAACAAAATATTTTTGTCACGTCCCCTGTTCAGCAACTATAAGAGCTCGAAAATTGAAAGTTTGCTATTTTTAAACACCTGTAACTTGAATACCTGTTCAAATTTTTTTTGTTAATATACAAAATTTTAAGGTCCAACACTATAATTTAACATATGTTAAAATATTTTCTTAAATTTAAAAGCGGTTCTTTAAATTGAAGAAAGTCTCTGTCAGTTTTAACCATTTTTGCTTATATAGTAAAATTCTAAATAAAATTCCAAATTTTGCTAGAATTCACAATTTAATTCCTTGAACCTAAAAAATTTGTGGGAAGGGGAGTAGTGAGGATTAGATCCTTAAAAAATTGGGCAACCTTCCCCATAGAGGGGCTTAAAAATTAAAAAAAAACTTAAAAATTAAAAAAATTACGGTTTTTATAAGTAAGTAGTAACTTAGTCACCAACATATATATTCCCTAAATTAAACGTTAACGTTGAAGCTTCAACATTATATTACTATTATTGAAGCTTCATATCATTATTATATCATTATTATTATTAAAATACTCAGTATGAAACACTATATAATTATGAAAATGTGCTTTTTTAAAAACCCTTGGTTTTTTTCATCACTTGTTTTAAATGTTCCTCAAATTGACTGTTCACAATTTTTTCAATAATTTTTGATTCCACCATAATGGTTTTTATCGGCCGGAACTCCTCACATTTGTTTGTACCCTTTACCTTTTCCACAGGAATTACAATCGTTTCTTTCCAATTTTCAGGGAAACATCCACTTTCTATAATGATGCATTTATGATTGTTAGAAGGTTTACGCAAATTAGATCAAATGAAGCAATGATCATTTGTGCATTAACAAAATAGTGATCCTTTTTTTTATTCAAAGAGTTTAACGTATTTTTTAATTCAATCAATTCTATGCTTCTAATTTTAAAAATATGTTCACATTCTTCAATTATATTTTCATATTCTTTATAAGGTATTTTCATGTTAATTTCTTTAATACTTTCTATAAAATAGTTGTTGAATTTTTTTGCCATAATAAGTTCATTATTTACTTTCTCATTTTCAAAAATAACTTCCTTAGTCTCCTTAAAATTCTCGTTTAACACATGCATCTTTATGTTACGCCACATTGTTTTCTGGTCATGCGAATTATTTACTTTATTTTTAATAAAGGTGTTCTTGTAAATGTTAATTTTTTTTCCTGTATTAGGATCCTGTATTTTTCCCATTCCTCATTATTATTAATCCACATTGCTATTGTGTATTGCCGATTTCTATGCCTTTTCATCATTTCTAGTTCATTTGTATACCATTTGTTTATAGGATGTTTACCACTATTTTTAGTAACTTCAAATTCGTTAATAATTTCATGTAAGGATGTACTGAACTTACTTGCTTTTGCATTTACATCAGAAAAATAAATTGTCATTATGCATTTACAGCAATCTTTCCTCTAAACATATCAACATTATATTTAATCGTTTTAATTTTTTTATTATTGTGTGATTCTTTTTTCTTACTCAGTTTTAATTTTATTTTTAGAGTTTCATGGTCACTAATTTTTGCATTATGTTCCACACTAGCAGATACCTTCTCAAACTGGTTTGTTACCACCCAATCTATCAATGATTTTGACTCCTGTGTGATCCGTGTGTATTCTTTAACTACTTGTTTAAAAAAATTTTCTTCAAATATGTCTTTTATTTTAATCTTACAACTATCATTTTTAAGCCAATTTATATTAAAGTCACCCATTATTATTAAGTCTTCTTTTGTTTCATTTAATTTAATAATTAATTCATTTAATTCATTAAAAAATTCATCATTTACATTGACGTATTTTGGGGCTCTATATATAGACCTATAGTATGAAAAGAATAACTTCCACAGCTTAACCTAACATGTAACATCCAAATTTCCTTCCTTATACAATATTTATTAATGAGACTGACATTCCAGTTATCTTTACAATAAAGTACAACCCCTCCAGTATGTCTAGAGTGACTATCCACCCTTACGATGTTGTATCCGTTAATTTCTATTAGTGAATCTTCATCGTCGCTTATTAGATGCGTTTCAGTACAACATAATACATCAACTTTTCCATTACACATTAAATTTTGAATTTCTGTAAAATTATTTACTACTCCTTGACTATTTATATATAAACATTGTAAAAACATTACTTGGTTTCTACAGGAATATTTTCTTTCTTTCTATTTTTATCTTTTTTAACAAGCTCGGTTTTTATCTTTTTAAACAAGCTATTTTTTTGACAGCATTCTTAGTTACTTGCGACCCTTGCGTTTTTTTTTGTTTTATAACCATCACTGGATCTTCTTTACTATATCTGAATATGATTCAACCTGTTTATCTTTTTTTACATCTTTAGAGGTAATTTTTATAGCTTCGACACTTATTTTTTCAATTCTCTCCATCAGTTTTTCACTTTGCTCTTTAACATCTTTAGCTAACTCATTCATGGTTATCATTTCAGTCATTCTTCTTTCGATGCTTTCTTGTGCCAACTTGAGTGATCTTATTCTTTCCATGTACCTATGCTATATTGCTTCAAGCAAGCTTTTTATTTCATCCTCGTTTTTTTTTAGCGATACCTCAAACTCATTTTTATATTCTTGCAGGTAACTCTTGTTTTCTTTTGTGGTATCATGAATTTCTTTTAGGACCATATCAACATTATGAATATATACCAAGCAGTCATCACACATCAATCTTAACATCCCACCTGCGCCCAATACATGCACACTGAACTGATCCAACCCACTGCATTTGTTAGCAGCATGATAAATCTTGCCACAAACTCCATTACATCTCAATCCAGATTCACCCCTTATTGTATTTTTACAGCTACTGCACTCTGCCATGTTATATCAACTATTTAGATTACTTAATTTATATATTCAATCCTATCATATTTCAATTTAAATGAAATTTAAACTATTGTTAATGTAAAATGTAATAAAAAAATTAAAAATTAAAATTTTAAAAATTAAAATTTTTTGTAAATCAATAATAATGGCAAAGAAAAAAAAGAGAAAATAATTTATGTATTTTTAACTATCAATATTTTGTATTTAAGGTTTTCCCTTTTTAGCACATTTTCAAAAAATTTTGTAAAAATGTGCCTATATAGCTTCACTCTGGGTAGGTATTGCAATAAAAATAATTTAATGTTAAAACTTTTTTTTGTAGCCCCCCCCGTTACGGAGCTACAGCCCCACAAAGTCGAAAAAAGCCCCATTTTTAAACAGTTATAATTAGAGTTCTATAAGGTATATTTCCAACCTGAAAACGGTAACAGACAGCTATTCTTATAAGCTTTACAAATTTTTAAAAACCAATTGTATAAGGTTACCATACGGTACTAAAATTTACCGTTATTCAAAACTAAGTTTTACAAAATTTTTGGTCCCTCATAACTTCGGAACGGCTAAATCTAGAAACTTGAAATTTTGGGAGAAGTTAGATCCTTAGAAATAAGTAAGAGTCAGTTTACAAAATTTTTTTGTCACGCCCCCTTTTTAGGAGCTGTAAGGGGTCGAAAATTGAAATTTTGCTAAAACTTTTGCCTTTAAACACCTATAACTTGAATACCTGTCAAAATTTTTTTTTATTTGTATACAAAATTGAAAGCTCCAAAACGAAAGTTTCAATAAGTGTCAAAGGTTTTTCTTAATTTTGACTTTGTCCGTCCGTCCGTCCGTCCGTCCGTATGTTTACAAAAACTTTTACACCGTTTGAAATAGAGTAAAGAAATTTTAACCATGGGTAAATATTACAAAAAAATTAATTTCGTAGAAGAATTTTTTTCTATAGCCCCACCCGTTACGGAGCTACAGCCCCCCAAAGTTGGAAAAAGTTCTATTTTTAAATTGTTATAACAAGAGTTTTGTTAAGTGTATTTTCAATCTGAAAACGGCAAAACATTGCTAGTTGTATAGGCTTTACAAAAATATAAGGCTAAAATGTATAGGGTTACCATACGGTACTAAAATTTACCATTTAGCTAAACACAACTTTTGCAAAATTTTTGGCCCCATATATCTTCTAAACGGTTCAAGCTAGAGTCTTGAAATTTTGGGAGAAGTTAGGTCCTCCAAAATTAGTAGGAGTCGGTTAACAAAAATTTTTTGTCACGCCTTTGTTTAGGAGCTATAAGGGCTCAAAAATTGAAATTTTACTATTTTCAACCACCTGTAACTTTAACACCTGTTCAAATTTTTTTTTACAAATATGCAAAATTTACAGCTGCAGCATTATATTTCAACATACGTTAAAGGTTTTTCTTAAATTTGAAAGGGTCTCTTTAAATTGAAGAAATTGTTTCTTAGTCTTAACCATTTTTGGTTAGATAATAATATTCTAGGTAAAATTCCAAATTTTGTCGGAGCTCAAAATTGATTTCCTAGAACCGAAAAAAATGGAAGGGTGAAGACAGGAGGGGGGTGAGCAGATCCATCATAAGTTTGCTAAGCAAAAATTTGGGAACCTTCCCTATTGAAGGGCTACTAGGTCTTCAAAATTAAAACTTTTATGTTCTTATAAAACAGTAACTTATTTACCAGTGTAAGTTTTTCCAAAATTAAACGTTAACATTAAAGCTCCAACATTATATTTTGCACTTATTAACAAGTTTTCTTGAGTGCATTGGGGTTATATTCTAAGTATTTCACTATTAGTCATATAATTAATTATTAATGAAATAACAAAATTATAATATTATCATAATATATATTTTTATAAAAATAAATGATAAAATACTCAGTAAGAAACCGTATATAATTTTGAAAATGTGCTTTTTAAAAACCCTTGGTTTTTTTTCCTCACTTGTTTAATATTAATTTAAATAATATGTGAAAGATTATATTTTTTAAATAATTTGCATGCAAATTCACTATAGTATTATTATATTTATGAATTATAATTTTAAAGTTTATAGTTTATTTTATATTATTTTTTTAATTAACCAATATATTTTACCATCCGACAATTTAGAGAGACGACCCGAATAGTTATAATCAATAAAGAAAAAAAGTAAACACATCCGCACTGTACTGTAAACTTAACAGAACTATGTAATAAAAATTATAAAATAAATAAATTAAATAATTTAATACTAAAATAATTCAACTAATAATATAACAAAACAATATAACAATGCATTTGTAATTAAAAATTGGGCATCTTAAAATAAAAGCAAAAATTTTAAATCTAAAAAATAAAAATTTAATAAAAGAAATATCACCAAAAAACTGTTATCAATTATTATTCTATATATTTATTTGACATCCGAAAAAATCACTTTTTTTATACCCTACACCTATAGAATAGGTAAAGGGGTATATTAACTTTGGTATGGTGTTTGTAACCACCTAAAGGAAGCGAGCTAGATATGGAAAAGTATATATATTTGTGATCAGCGTGACCGCCTTAGTCGATATAGCCATGTCCGTCCGTCCGTCCGTCCGTCCGTCCGTAGGCACGATAACTCAAAAAATAATGGAGCTATCTTGATGAAATTTTAACTGTAGGTTACTAGGACTGAAAGTACGGCGGGGATTGCATATGGGCGAAATCGGCCCATGGGTTCGGATTCTGGACCTTTTAATCGGTTTCAGGGCTAACGAACAAATATAAAAAATCACGATAACTCAACAACTAATGACGCTATCTTCATCAAATTTGTGCTGTAGGTTACTGGTAATGAAACTACTTCGGGGATTGCGTAAGGTCGGGATTGGACCATGGGTTCGGAACCTAGAACTTTTTGATCGAATTTAGGCCAAACGAGCATAATTCCGAAACCAATGAAGATAGAACCTCTAAATTTAGTATCAGGGTGTCCCTTCCTATTTCCTAAGTGCCTTGTGAATTTGGGTCCCATTGGAGTAGTGGGTCGGGGACCAGCCACACATTTCCGAAGACCTTAAAGCATATCTTTAAAATTAATAAAGATAACAACTTGAAAAAATGTACAAGCTTCCAATTTGCCACAAGGGTGTTCTTTACTATCTCTTGCGTGTTCCCCTAATTTGGGATCAATTGGAGTGGTGGTTCTGTACCCCTCTCAGACCTCCCAAGTTTTAAAGGCTTATAATCGAAATTACTAAAAATAGTTACTTAAAATTAGGATAGACCGTTCAAATTGTGTACAAGGGTTAACAAGTACTATAAGTACAGCGCGGACTATATAAGGGCGAAATCAGCCCAACGGTTCGGATTCCGGACCTTTTAATCGATGTCAGGGCTAAAGAACATATATAAAAAATCACGATAACTCAACAACTAATGAGGCTATCTTCATGAAATTTGTGCTGTAGGTTATTGGCAGCGAAACTACGGCGGTGATTAAGTACGGTGAGTATTGGACAATGGGTTCGGAACTTAGAACTTTTTGATCGAATTTAGGCCAAACGAGCATAATTCCGAAACCAATGAAGATAGAACCTCCAAATTTGGTATCAGGGTGTCCCTTCCTATTTCGTAAGTGTCTTTGAAATTTGGGCCCCATTGGAGTAGTGGATCGGGGACCAGCCACTCAGTTCTTAGGACCTTAAAGCATATTTTCGAAATTAATAAAGATAGTAACTTGAAACAAATGTAGAAGCTTCAAATTTGGCCCAGGGTGTTCTTTACTATTTCTTGTGTGCCCCCCTAATTTGGGATCAATTGGAGTGGTGGTTCAGAACCTCTCTTAGACCCCCCAATGTGTAAAAGCTTATCATCGAAATTAATAAAACTAGTAACAAACATATATCTTAAAAACACCATAACTCAAAAAATAATGCCGGTATTTTGATGAAATTTAACAGTAGGTTACTAGTAATGAAAGTACCATGGGAATTGGTTGTGGTCGAGTTTAATTTCGAAGCCAAAGAATATATTTCCTATGTCCTATGTGTCTTCGAAATCTAGACTTAATTGTAGTGGTTCAGCTATGTTCAAAGGTACTTGCTGCATTTATGTAAAATTTATTTTTATATTTAAATGAATTATATGAAAAGGTCTAAATTTGTAATTGTATTTTAGAAATACTATTTATTGCATATTTTGCGTTTATAAGCTTTTCTATTAGGTATATAAACTAACCATTTAAAATAATAGCAATTTTTAAAAATTTGGATTATTAAATATATTATGCTTTGATTATCTTTTTATCACAAAATTTAATAATTAGAATTTTTTCATTTTGTAATTGAATTGGAATAATTGTTTTTTAATATTTTTAAATAAATAAATTAGCAAGAATTTGTAATATTTTTTAATAGATAGTGTAATTAGAAAATGTTTTTAGTATTATAAAGTTAATTTGGTTAGCTATGTCTTACGATCAAATTAATAACAGCTTTTATGGTGTTAAAATGACTTATGGATATGTCCTTAAATTTGAACCAAATAGGTGTAGGGTATTTCTAAGTCGGTTGCACCGACTGACTGTTGCTTTACTTGTTTAAAAGACAAAATGATATTATTTTCATTTTTATTTAATAACCAGCCATTTAAATTTATTTTTTTGTATAAAGATGTTAATTCAAATTGAAAAAAATTTTAAAGTCAAATTATTTTCATCAGAATTTAACGTTTCTGTGTTATTACTACATATTCGCGGATTATTGAAAAATTACTTGGATTGGTCTTCAGAGAAACAGAAACAACTAAAAACATTAAAGAGTCAAAAAGCGGTACAAATTACAAAGAAAAGTAATGGATAATAGATATTATAAAATTTCTATATAAATATTATGAAAAAATAATACATCATCCGAAAAAAAAAGTTTCGGGTTGAGCCAAACAATTTTAGCTATAGAACTAAAATATCGTGTGAAAACTTTATTGAAAATGTTAATACATTTGAATAAATTTAAATAATTCGAAGTTTCTGACTGAAAAAAATCAAAATTTATTCCAAAAATGTATAGGTATAAATTATATTTTGTAGTTTCGCAAAAACTTTAAAAATGTTCCCAAAATCAAATGAAAATATTAAGCGGCAAACTTTATTTCTTTATACAACACATCCAGTAATCGTCCATTACTTGTCCAGTAATTGATAAGAACTGGATGAGAAATTAATTGATGATAGTTCTCATCCATTTATCATCCATATTTTAATCAATCTAATGTATAATAATCCAATACTAATAATAATCAATCAGCTTAGCGAGAAAAATGGTTTTTTTTTTTTAATTTTTAGGAATGTTCACAGTTGAGAGCATTTTTTGAATGTCATGTGGCAAAAAATTCAGTTAATATTAACTAAATAAACTGAAAGGTCCATAAATAATAACTGTTTATATAGTCAAAGTTGAAAAAATATATATAAAAATTAAAAAATATCGATTTAACAGATAAGTTTCTAAATTTTACTTAGAATAGAACCGTTGTTAAGGTTACTACCATGAGCTGAATTAAATTTTCACAATTTCAACTCCATATCAACTGCTGGTCATGATGTAGTAGAAAAAGATTTTGTTAAGTCATATTAAACAAATTAACAAAAGGTATTATCAATTTTTTCAACATTAGTTACAAATCAATTACAATCTTGGGATGCAAGACCACCTGTTTCATCACAATAATTTCAATTTATCTAAGCCAATTAATAAAATTACATGAAGTAATAGCAGCAATTGTTTTCAAATTTTACTAATTTGTACATGAATTTTTACTTTTTTATATTTGTTTTAACATTTAAATGAAGAAATTATTTTTTCTTATTATTTTGTTTTTTAATTTGTATTTACCCATTTGAATTTTAATTTTTGCAATTTAAATTCAAATAATGCTCACAGTTGAGAGAATTTTTCGAATGCCATGCGGCAATAAACTGAAAGGTCCATAAATAATAACTGTTTATACAGTTTAAAAACAAATAAAGAAACACTTAGTCGGTGCAACAGACTTTGAAATACCCTACACCTACTCGATTCAAATTTGATGAGAAGTCCATAAGTCATTTAAAACCATAAAAGCTTTTATTAGTTTGATCGTAAGACATAGCTAATCAAATTAACTTAATAATACTAAAAACATTTTCTAATTATTTTATCAATCTAAAAATATTAAAAATTCTTACTAATTTATCTATTTAAAAAAATTAAAAAACCAAAAAACTAGAAAAATATGTAGTCATAAAAAAACAAAATTACATATTTAAAACTTTTTATCCAATTCAATAAAAGTTTACACGCATGCAGCAATTACTTCTTTTCAAGATTTTTTGTTGGAGTGATTTTACTGTTAAATGATTTAGTTCCATTGATTAATTTTGAATATTTAATTATATTCAAAATAATTTTTAAATTTATTCTCTTAATTTAGATTTCTCTTTAGTTTTCCTTGAAATATAACGTGATTCAGAATTACAGGTATGGAAAATTCATCTTTTACATTTATGATAAGCAATATTGAGCAATTCTGTTATAAATAAGTGTTACAATCATAACGCTGCTGTTATCTGTATCTCTAAATTTCATTAAACTTAAAAGTTGTTCGAAAGAAGTATTCATTTGTGATAATATATATATATATATATATATATATATATATATATATATATATATATATATATATATATAAATAAATAAAGGTTTATATCATTTGATAGTTTTTAATGTAAATTAAAAACATTAATGCTTTGATTAGCTTTTTATCACAAAATTTTATAATTCAAATTTTTCAAAATTGTAATAATTTAAATTCTTAGAATATGTACTATATTGTATATGTAATTGTAAATTCTCAATTATATATGTAAAAGCTTATAAATGCAAAACATGCAATAAATGTATTTCTAACATAGAACGACAAATTTAGAACTTTTCATATAATTCATTTAAATATAAAAATAAGCCAGTATTCAAAAGTTAAGTATCGTACACAATTTTTTAATTATATATTACCTATGGTAATAATTCAATAAAATTCATTATATAATAAAAATTTAAAAATAGGAAATTTAATCGTTTATTAAAAAAATATTTTGTTTTTAATTTATAAAATATAATAAATGGTAAAATTCTTAGCCTTTTAAAAATATTAAAGTGTTAAATAAGAACGGAAATAGGAAAGAACCCTCGTGTATCAAATTTAAAGTTTCTATCTTCATGAATTTTGAAGATAAGTTTTTCAGTTGGGGATTTTTTAGGAGGAACCTGAGCCACCACTACAATTAAATCTAAATTTCGTGGACACAAAGGAAATAGAAAAAAACACCGGTATGCCAAATTTAAAGCTTCTATATTTATTTCAAGTTACTATCTTCATTAATTTCGAATAATATCTACTTTAAGGTCTTGGGAGTAGGTAGCGTACGCAAACCATTATTCCAATTCAAAAATTTTACACACAAAACAAATAAGAAAAAACACTAGTGCCCCAAATTTTAAGATTCTATTTTCTTTGATTTTGAAATTATAATTTGGCCTCAATTCGATCAAAAGCTTTTAGAATCCGAAACCATTGTCCGATCTAGATTATTAGCAATTCCCGTGGTACTTTCATTACTAGTAATCTAGAGTTTAAATTTCATCTAAATAGCGTAATTAGTTTTTGAGTTATCTTGTTTTTTGAATAAATGTTAGTAGTATGTATATGCCGGTTCAGCGGCGGAGGAGCTTTTTTAAAGCTTTTTTAAAGCCGTTTCAGCGGCAGCAGGAGCTTTTTTCGGCAGTTCTCCTAAATTTATGCAATAAAATTGTGATAAGTAAAAAGTTTTGTGCTTTTGAGTACAGGTAACCCTCGATTAACGCGGCACTTGAATTGCGCGGTTTCGGTTTTACGCGGAAATATATTTGCAACTTATTTTAAATTACGCGGGTAAAAAATTCGGTTTTACGCGGAAATTTTTTTTTATGCGTAATTTTTTTTTACGTATATGTACATATTTTAAATTAAGCTTAGCGGTTAGAATATCAGTTATGTTTAAATTTCAAATTAAAACAATAATAAGCTTAAACTAGTTTGAGTCTTTGAGTATTTTAAATTAAGCTTGGTTGTTAGGATATCAGTTATGTTTAAATTTCAAATTAAGATATTGTGCTTATTGTTCTTAATGAAATATGAAAAGTTTTAAAGCTTGGCTTAAATACAAAGTTAATTTTATCAAAGTTTAAGCTTGATTTAATATTTCCGTGAAAATTAAAAAAAAGTTTTATAAATTTAAAAAAAAATAAGCTTAAGCTATTTAGCTGAATATTCTTAATTAGATATGAAAAGTTTTTTAAATATCAGTTATGTTTAAATTTAAAATTAAAACAGTAATAAGCTTAAGATATTGTGCTTACTGTTTTTAATTAAATATGAAAAATTTTAAAGCTTGGTTTAAATACAAATCTAATATTATCAAAGTTTAAGCTTGATTTAATATTTCCGTGAAAATTAAAAAAAAGTTTTATAAATTAAAAAAATAAGCTTAAGCTATTGAGCTGAATATTTTTAATTAAATATGAAAAGTTTTTCAAATTTGGTTTATACTTAATATTATCAAAGTTTAAGCTTGATTTAATGTTTACGTGAAAAATTTAAAAAATTCAAAGCTGATAAAGCTCGTCCGTTATGTTTGAAAAAATCGATGGAAATTTTTTGTTTGATTATTAACTTAACTGCAAAAGTTTTGAAAAAAATTAAACAAATAAACGTTTAAAATTATATTGTTAATTTTTTTTAACTTAAACTTGATCACGTTTTCAAAATTTTAAGCTTGATTTATTATTTCTGTGAAAATAGAAAAAAAGTTTTATAGGTTTTGAGTTGAATATTCTTGATTAGATATGAAAAGTTTTTATAGTTTTGGTTTAAGTACAAAGTTAATATACAAAACTAATATCAATGTTAAAATTAAAATTGAAAGACACTTTTAATGTGTGTATAATATTTGTTATTTTATTTAAACATCTTAAATTGTGATTTTTATTAAGCTAACAAAAATTTGATTTTTTTTTATTGTTTTTTTTTTACAGCTATTGCTCAATGGCATAATGCCCCCAAGCATATGTTTTTATGTTATCTTCAGTTACATATCTTTTATTATCTAATGAACTTAAAGCTACTTTATTTAAATTTTGTGTATAAATTGTATGTAAATATGATCTAAATATTTTCATTTCTTTAAAACAAGTTTCATTTTTTAATAAACAATTTTTATAATTATCTAATGTTAAAGAATTGACAACATATTTTTTTATTCCTTTAGCTTTTTTAATAGTTTTATTTTCATATGTTTGAAGGAAATACATTTTAGATTTTAATCCAATAAATTCAGAAACAATTTTTCCATTAAATTCATCTTTAAAAAGACCTAGAACTTTTTTATTCATTAGAGGAAAATTAAATAAATTGTCAGATGGATAATCTGATGTATCAAAACGTTTTGGTATTTCATTAAATATGTCAGCGTAAAAATCATCTGTCTGTATAGTATAAATGAAACTGTCAGTGTCTGTATAATTTAAAAAAACCTTACCACCATATTTAGGTTTAATATAATCATAATGAAAATCATACATAAGAATTTTAGATTTTTCGAGTACCGTAAATCCCAAATATATAGGTTTGTCATAACATATATTTGTATTATTAAGCTGAATGGCTATCAAGTTTTCAGTAAATCTAGAGTGACTATGATAATTTGGTTTTGCTATTAACGCTCGAGCACCTAAATGTCTTCCTTGACTTTCCCAAGATGTAGCTATTTTGACATTTTTTCTTTTATCTACATTTTCCATTGTTTAACCAAAAACAGCATTATTCATTAATTTAAAATAATCTTTTTCAAAAGCATTTTTAGCCATTGACCTGTGTTCGTTGTTTAAATCAATATATTTTTTTAACCAATTGCTTTGTGTGAACTTTAGTACTCTATAAATTTTTTTGAGAATCAAGCCGTTTCGAAGACACTGTTTTAAGTTTCGATAATGGATGATATATTTGCGTTTGTTTATTAAGTCAACTAACAGTTCAGGAATTTTACCTTTCGGTGGAACTTTGTTTTCAGCACAAAAAGGAAAATCATTGTGCAAATCATGTAAATGTTGAGGGTAATCTAAATCCACTTCTAAAACGTAACCAGTTTGTGAATCATCGGCAACTGAAAGCACATCAATATTTTCAGGAGTATTAACCCACTGAAAATCTTTATGAGGTAAATATTGGATCATTGCCCATCCATATAAATTGTTGGCATCTGCATATACTATATATTTGGAAGGTTCGTTTTTTTTATTAGATTCCCCCATAAATTTATTATTTGCCACTGAATGTCTAAGTGAGCACTGACTAATTCCACCACGTATCCCTTTTTTAAAAAAATTATACATATCAACATCAGTTAGCAACTCTAATTTTATATCAGTGTATTTTAACATAGCCGCCCATGACAAACCTGGTGTAGTGTAAAAATTTGCAGGATCTAAAGAATAGATTTTGGAGCATATTTTTCGAAAATTTTCAAAAACATCAGTCAAAATAAGTACATCTGTTTTAAGGTAAAGTTTAAGATAGTCCCATAAATTTTGACATTTAAACGTATTAACTGCATGAATGTAGTCTTCATCGGAACATGGTGTGTTTGTAATTTGATTGGTAAAATTATCTTGCGACGGTAAACATGTTTCGTCAAGTCGTTCAATGGAATTTAAATACTCATAGGGAAAAACTCCCTTTCGAGTCATAAGTTTAAATTTTTCATTATTATTGAATTCTTTTTTTATATGAATCAAATCGTTTTCATTTAAATTTTTACACAATGAATCAAGGCTAGAAGCCATAAATCTGAAGCTGCCGAGAAAACGTAAATAAAATGAATGATTATTATCTATTGTAATTTTTTTAGATAATGAAATATAACGTTCTTTATTCAAAGGAATGACACCAATATGTCCATTCACTTCGTTTAGTTCTTTAAATAAAAGATGACAATCATAGCCGGAAAAATTGTGAAAAAATATTGGGAAAAAATTTGATCGTCTATACAATAAGTTGCAATAAGAATGAGCAGGACCTCTATAATTGCCAGTAAAGTGGCAATGGTCTCTAATTCTATTATTAAAATCTAAATGCTTACCACATATGTGACACGTTTCTTGAACCAATTGTTGTAGCTGCTCATCCAGTGTTAGCGGATTCATCGGTTTTGAACTCATAAAGAAGGTTGAATATAATTCACTGCATGTTTCTGCCAATGATTGGATAAATTCCTTAGCACAGTTAGCTCCAACAAATTCTTTGAAACAGCTTAGACCATCATCAAAAGAACATTTAATGTAGTAAGAGAAAGCTACTGGAACATGTTGATGAATGTTTGTTGTTGAAGACATCGTGGAATCAGCATTGCATGTTGCAATAGGTTGTAAAATACTCTCAGCATCGGCATAAATAACAAAAGGTGTTTTCAATTGTTGTTGATAATTCTTAAACTCCAGTGTATTTTTTTCAACAGACGGAAGCTTTGTAACTACTTTATTGCATTCGCGTTTGTGTAAGTCACGTTTTTGTAATGTATGAAAATATTGCAAGCACATATTACAAATATAAATTTGATGAGTATTCCTTGTTACAGACCGACTTATCAATCTTGATAAATGTTTTATGTAAACAAAATGAAATTTTTCATCCCTTTCCAAAAGCAATAAATTGACATGAAACTTTTTTTCACATTTTGTCAAATAAAATGGCCCTACAACCTCATATTTCTTATTAATGACTTCCAATCCAAACAAATTTATGCTTATTTCATTATTAAGTTCTTCGAATAAATTTAGTTCAGACAATTTAGTTGGAAATTGCATATTGCCAAAATTAAGTTGTAAAACATCGCCAAACTCAAGCTTGACTGTGGGTTGAGAAATGTTACTAATTTTGTATGAAGATGTTCGTTTTGCACTTTCAGCGCAAGTTTGTAGGGCTGATACTAAACTCCACTTAAAACAGAAGTTATCATTATTGTGGATATTAATGCAGGCTTATTTATCTTCTATGTTTTTTGGTAACTTAATATAACTAGAAACGTGGATTGGTTCATATTTATTGATATTTATTTCCACGTGTAAAATTCTAATTAATGCCCAACCACTATCCTTTTCTTGGAAGTCTTCTGCTTGTTGTTGAATAAGGTCTTTAGCATTTTCAAAAAAATCATTAAGATCGTCTGCCTGTGTTATGCTTAACATTCGAGTTTGAAAAGATTTGATTGATATATTTTCAAACTCTTCTTCTGTTGGTTTTATATATTCACCGAAAAGTTCCAGATTCGCCTTAATGACATTGTGCTTTTTTAGTGATTGTCTCAACAGTTCAATGATATCGGTTTGAGCCTTTTCTAAAAAGTGTGATGGGTTTAATACGCCTTCATCATCATTATCTCTAATAAATGTTTCTAGTCTATTTTGAAAACATTCATTAATACACCTAACATTAGTTTTAATGACTTCTGCTGCATTTTTCTTATGTTCATTTGTCCGAACATGGTAATTCCACAAATTATTTGTGATGGCTGTTTTGCACTTCTTGCAAAATTTTGTATTTTCATAACCTTCTCTGTGGTTTTTTAAATGTTCCAATAAATTTTTTTTTCTGCCAAATGTTTTTTGGCATAAATCACATTTATGTTTTAATTGTACATTTATTGAACATTTATGGCTTTTAAGATTGTCCGGCCTTGTGAAAATTTTTTTGCACTCATTGCATTCCGATTTGATTTTTTTATTTGCTGAACTCATTTTTAGTTGTTTTTTTTTTTGTTTTAATTTAAGTAAAAATTATTTGGTAACTAAAATGGATTATAACATAAGATCATATATATATACTTTTAAAAACCACAACTGCAGCAGCCTTCACAACATTTTAATTTATATGATATTTTTCAAAATACTGCAACAATGTTGTATCGTATTAGAATTTTAACTTTAAAAAACAAAAGAAAAAAAAATTGCATAAATCCAACTTTTAACCCCTGAACAACTTTTTAATTTATATTATATTTTTCAAATACTGCAACAATGTTGCATCTTATTGGCATATTAACTTTTTTAGAAAGGCGCGCCGCCGCCCACATTACTATTCTAATCATAAAATCATAAAAATAAATCTATTAAAATATTTTTTTGGCACCGCACAGCTGCAGCAGCCTTCACAACTTTTTAATTTATATGATATTTTTCAAATACTGCAACAATGTTGTATCGTATTAGAATTTTAACTTTAAAAAAAAAATAATTGCATAATTGCATAATGAGTTAGTTATGTGGTTTTTATTTTATTTTTTATATGAGTGGGGAAGTCATATATAAAGTTTTTTATAAAGAGAACAACAATTTTTCTTTACTATTATTAAAAATTATTTACTTTATTAAGAGTACATAAGAATAATACATATTACAGAATAAAACAAACAATATGGTAAGATATATTTTTTTTTTTTTTGTTTTATATTTTTATTTTTCTATTTTCAATAATTAGGCTGATTTTTTAAAGTTTAATGGAATTGGGAGTGGGTTCGAGTGAAAAATATCATAATATTGATATTTTACACCAAAATAAAATATACGAGGTGCTTTCCTGGCGCTTTCTAGAGACGAAAAGAGGCCAAACGGTGGTGCTTTGTGAGGTAGAAGATATGATAACCAATGAAAAAATTATATTTTTCATGTCGGACAGGTTTTCAAAAAAAGTTACAAACGAACCGGAATTAGAGGAATTGAATAGAGTGCAGTTTTATTTTAAATTTTTGGGACGTGATAAAGACAATAAAAATATGGCGTTATTTCAATTAATTCCATCGATTGATATCGAATCGCAGGAAAAATTTTTGAAATAAATAAAGTTTAATATTAAAGATTTTAATTTGTTTTTTTTTATTTATTTTGAAAGGAAAGTAATAATCGCATTGATATATATGTAATTTCACAATTCTTGTTCTTCTTTATGCTTCTATATTGATACTCTCATTTCTGATTTTTTTTTAATGGTGTAATTTAAGGTAGTTGATTTTAGTGGTTCGGATTTTCCCGGACGACGGCCGCTCCTTGTACGTGCGCGCGGCCGCCCTTTCTACGAGCGTCCGCGCGGCCCTGCTGGAATTCAAAAAGCCAAAAATCCGAAAATTTCTCCCCGTTCTGTCAAACGAACCGGAATTAGAGGAATTGAATAGAGCGGAGTTTTATTTTAAATTTTTGGGACGGGATAAAGACAAAAAAAAAATATGGCGTTATTTCAATTAATTCCATCGATTGATATCGAATCGCAGGAAAAATTTTTGAAATAAATAAAGTTTAATATTAAAGATTTTAATTTGTTTTTTTTTATTTATTTTGAAAGGAAAGTAATAATCGCATTGATATATATGTAATTTCACAATTCTTGTTCTTCTTTATGCTTCTATATTGATACTCTCATTTCTGATTTTTTTTTAATGGTGTAATTTAAGGTAGTTGATTTTAGTGGTTCGGATTTTCCCGGACGACGGCCGCTCCTTGTACGTGCGCGCGGCCGCCCTTTCTACGAGCACCCGCGCGGCCCTGCTGGAATTCAAAAAGCCAAAAATCCGAAAATTTCTCCCCGTTCTGTCAAACGAACCGGAATTAGAGGAATTGAATAGAGCGCAGTTTTATTTTAAATTTTTGGGACGGGATAAAGACAAAAAAAAAATATGGCGTTATTTCAATTAATTCCATCGATTGATATCGAATCGCAGAAAAAATTTTTGAAATAAATAAAGTTTAATATTAAAGAATTTAATTTGTTTTTTTTTTTTATTTATTTTGAAAGGAAAGGAAAATTTTTTTTTCAGATACTTATGACGGTGCTAAGGGGGCCCTTGGCGCGAGGGGCCTGTATTCAAAACCAGTTTCGGTCTGTGAAGGTCCGCAAACAGTCTGTGAAAGTCCGAAACGGTCTGTGAAAGTCCGCAAACGGTCTGTGAAAGTCCGAAACGGTCTGTGAAGGTCCGCAAACGGTCTGTGAAAGTCCGAAACGGTCTGTGAAAGTCCGAAACGGTCTGTGAAAGTCCGAAAACGGTCTGTGAAGGTCCGAAACGGTCTGTGAAGGTCCGAAAACGGTCTGTGAAGGTCCGAAACGGTCTGTGAAATTCCGAAAACGGTCTGTGAAGGTCCGAAAACGGTCTGTGAAGGTCTGAAAACGGTCTGTGAAGGTCCGAAATGGTCTGTGAAGGTCCGAAACGGTCTGTGAAGGTCCGTTAATAGTTTTAAAAATTTACTGCTCTATAGTATATCTAGGTATCCCCACTTTTTTTTTATGAAATCAGAGTTATAAATAAAAGGCTAGGTTATTAATTTTTTTTTATTATAATAAAGAACAAAATGAGTTGCAACAACAACAACAGTGGTAGCAGAAAAGCTATAGTTGATTTACAATTTGTTATTGGAAATAACAAACAATATTTTTTGAAAGAATTTTCTTTGATAGCTGATGGTTCTCTAATACCAGTGTTTTTTATATTTAAAGCACCGTACTCATTTGAAGAATTAAATAGTGATGTTAAACGACAAAATGAGTACAACAAAAAGAACATTAATAACATGGATTGGAATGATGGCTTTATAGAGTATTTAAAAGTTAAAAATGTCTTTGAGGAACATTTAACAACTATATTTGATGTTGTTTATGTAAAAGGTCTTAAAAAAAAGCAATTTTTAGACACTTTTATTTCAAATTCAGTAAAAGTTATCAATTTAGATAACAAAATTCCATCTCTACAGAAACTAAGAAATTACATCACCATTTGCCCTCACCATCATAATACAGAAAATTTGTTGCAAAGATGTGCTGTAAAGAATTGTATAAACTTGTACATGTATTTAATAAAAGATAATAATAATAATTGGCTTTAAAAAATATTTGTTTTATTTATTGTTGCACAATATATTTTTTCAGACATAAACAATGGTATTTCATAAAATAGTCAAGAGTAATTATACTGAGCTATATGTAAATTCATAGGAATATAAAAATCTTCTTGTTCCAATTTCAGTTTATTCCTTTCAATACATCTATCGAAATACTTGAATACATATTCCCGCACATTTAATTCAGCTGCATTGTTATATGACATCACTGCTTGTATAAAGTCCAACATAAGGCAAAAGCGGGTGTACTCATCTAGTTCCAATGTTAGTTTTTTAGTTTGTTCTGTATGATTGAATTTCAGTGGAAATTTATTTGAATTTAATTTAGGTTGAATGTTTGTAAAATCTACATAAAAAGCATGCCACTGTAAATAATTCTTCTCGCTAATGACTTTGTGATGACGCTGAAAAATTATTGTTGCAGCTAAATTTTCAACATTAAATCCAATTTGTATTTTTATTGTTTGTTTTTTATCCAAATAGTAAATATAGCTTAATAAAAGATTTTTTTGTTGTGCTTCGTCGTTATCGTTGGTTATTTGTTTTTCGATAAATACTTCAGCATTTGATGTTGGCTCCATGTTTTTTTTTAAACTGTTAAAGTTTTATAACTCGAAAGTTTTCTATTTATAGTTTTTATCGTAAACATTTTTTGAAAATTTTCCGAAACATTATTTGTATTTTTTATCGTTTTTGGGTGGGGATGACATTGTGTTGAATAAATTAATAAAATTTTTCATGCTCTTGCGCTTACATCGCATCCATAAATATACACAACAATATTGTCCATAGACTGATGTATGGTCACTTTGTAAACGCTTATTGTTGAAAATAAAACATTTTGTTTGATTTTGTAGAAATTTCACAATCTCATTGCGGAATGGTGGATTTCCAAATGAATCAAAATATTCTATACAGCCTTGAACTGGCACGAAAATTGCTAACCAATGTGTTCCTTTTTCGGTAGAAGTGTCGGTGTTTATCACTAAAATACCAGGTTTTGAAATATTTTTCGGTATTTGATCAAGAGCAAAAACACCATTAAACAATTTACTTGTGACACTATTACATTTCAGCGCTTTCGTTATCTGAAGTGTATTCATTTTTTTGTAAACGGGAAATATCAATTAGCTGAGTATTTCCACTTATGTATGGCGTTAAAAATTCAACTTTAAGTTTACCATTTGTGAACACTATATCGAATTTTTCAAGCAAATTTATTAAATTATTAGTAGTTTTTTCATTGTCCATATGTCCAAAAGAGTAATTCTTGATGTCCGTTCTTTTTAAATCTTTGGTTGGGAATTTATACTTTAATTCCTTTACAATAGTTTTACATTTTTCTTTTATTCCAGCCACAGCAAGGTTTTTAGCAAATATTGTATTGTTATCATCCGTACAGAATGATAAATCTACTATAGCGTATGCCATTTTCAAATGAATAGAGATGCTCCACTATGCTTCCTTTTATATGTTTACGTAGACGTTGCGATTTTTATCAATTTCGATACTGGCATCGAATTCTGCAAACACAATACATGTTAATGTTGAAGTTAATAGAGAACTGAGTCTTGCTTCAATCTTTACTACTCCCTGGTTTAATAAACTTTGACATGTATCAGTTCCAGAACCATCTCGTGATAAATCAAAAGCTAGTATTGTATAACCTTTTGAAAATAGTTCTTTTGAAATTTGATGGCCTTTATCAGAATGATGTATACCTATGATGTATTCCGCTAAATAATGTTAAATATGCACGAGAATTGCAATTGTTATTCGATGTAAAACTGGTTTCAATTGCAGAGTTTGGTGTAGGCACTCCATTCACATATAATTGAAATTGTGTGAGATTTTGATGATCGAAATGGTATGGATTTTTTGATCTTTTACCATTAAAATTTTCATTATTAACCATACAAAATAAAAGAGCTTTTGGTATTTGCCCTATAAATATATTATCCAATGATATGTTGGATGTGTTAGCTGGAATTGTGAATGTTTTGATTTCACTTCTCGTATAAAAATATTTTGCGTTAGCCTTTTCCAAAACAGTATTATGTGCTATTAATATGCTTGGATTAATTGTTAAATGTTTCATGTATAATGTAGCTTCAAGAATTTTTAAATAGCTTTCGTCTGAATCATTGAAAAATAGAAAAAAATCTTGTTTTTCTAATGCCAAAGCAATTCGAATGTCAACGTTATTTAAAAGTAATTTGGAAGTGTTGAAAAAATCTACATGCAATTTTCCCATTAATTCTACTATTGTAGAATTATTGTATAATTTTTGCCTTGATTTGGAACCAGAATTGTTAAAATCATTTACATTTGGTTTATCCAATTCCCAACCAGATGCTTCCAGATGTGTTTGACTGGAATCTGTACCATAATTTAGTAAAGTAGTTAAGTATGCTTTATAATGGTATAATGAGTCTGACGGAGTGATGTTTTTTCCATTTAGAGTTACATTACATTGTTTAATTAAAGAGTGTAATAAATTATTTACAACACTGGGCTGTGAGGCTGCTTTTGCATCAGCTCCGGTTCCTACTTTATCATTTGCACTCCAAACTGATCCATCCTTTTTTAATATTTGAATTTTAAATTTGATGTAGGTTGACGATAAATCTCGATATGTATCTCCATTTCCAAGCGAAACAAATTCAATAGTTGATGGTGACGCCTCTAAAGAAGCTAAAGGATTGTATGCTACTCTTCTGAACGCAATATACTTGTTTGTACTGGTAATGATGCAAAAAGATCAAGTTCAGATTTCATTCACTCCATATTTAATTGAATATATCAGAGGCTTTAATTTGCTTTTTTCGTCGCTTCGACTTTAAATGTGTCTTTTTAGAAACTGCTCGTCGTTTTATACTGCTCCGTCTTTTTATGGCTTTTCGCCTTCCACCATACATCGAATGCAGTTGATTAACTACTGATTTTCTTAGATTTTTCATGCCACCTTTACTTTGATCAATTACAGTTTCTTTTATGTTTGCACCAGAAGCTATATCATTCAAAATATTTTTACTTGTGTTCATAGCCTCTGTTTTAATTAAGTTCCAACCTGATGTAAAAACTGGCTTTAAGTAACGAATTAAACTTCCGAATATATTTCCAAAACCACGACCTCTTTGAATAGTTGGATAAAATTGTAATAGAGGTCCAATATCGTTGATTCCTCCACCTACTTGAGAGGAATAATATCTCACGTAAGCTCTTTCCATGTTTGATATGATATTATATTTGAGTAGTAGTATTTATATTGTTTTTAAGCAATCATTGCTTTTTAAAGTGCAGTACAATTTTTGTTGGATAGTAACTGGAAACAAAATTTATTCCATCGCCGTATTGGTTGCAAATTTTAATCGCTATCGTTTCAAAACAATTTTTTTCTATAGGTATGTATTGGACATTTTCAAATTCAATATTTGTAGGTATTCTGCAATTTTCTACGTTGATAGCTCTTAATGCACGTAGTTTGCTACTTCCAAAAACAGATGATTGAACTATATCTGAATATATCATCACCATTCCATTAATTTCATCTTTATTACTAGCAATAGCTAATTTAAATAGTTCAGGTAATTTTGTTTTGAAATTTTTTATATTTTGTTTCTGTCGAAATAATTCATTTAGCAATGTTTTTACATTATAACTGTGATTAACTTTTATAAAGAAGCTGTCTTCATCAAAAGTCTGTGATATTCGAATTAAACCTTTTTTGTTTTGATCTGCTACTTTTTGAAAAGTTATATTATCATAATTTTTAGTATTAGAAATATATGTCAAAACTTCATTAAAAAATTCTTTGAAAACTTGGTTTCGAGTAAATCCCGGATTAGGAGTTATATTTTTAATAAGTGTTGGCAAAAAATTAAATTTCCAATCATCCAAATGTAATTCCGAATCGTCATATGAATAATATGTGTAACCTATAGATTTGGTTACTTTAATTTTTTCAAGAGGTTTTTCAATGTTTTTTACATAAACATTATACTCTCCAATATTAATAAGAGCACAATACTCCTTGTTAAATTTTTCCGTATGTAGGAAATCGTTCAGATAAATTTCTGAAAGACCTACTTTCCAGTTTCCGTTTCTTAAATCAAAGTGAATAGGCAATTTATTTTCGAATGAAGCTAAAGTGTTGTCTGGAAAAAGTTTTAAATTATCATTACTAAACAATGTTACATAGAAGTCATCTTGACTATCCATCTTTGTTAACTTCTTTTAAGACATAAAATGTTGCACTATTTATATGTTGTACATTCCGGTGTTGATGAAGTTCTTAGTTTTGGAATTCTTAGTAAAGGTTTTAATTTTCGTTTTTTTGTTTCAGGAAACTGTGAAAGTATAGTTGAGGAAATTGAACTACCGGCCGATCTTAGTGTCTTCTTTTTTTCAGGAGATGGTACAGCAACGGTAATTATATCACCACTTGGTGTTTCAAACATTCGATAATCAGAACTTAGAGATGGTCTTTGTACTAGTTTTTCGTCTTTCAACATTTCAGTTTGAGCTAATTTTCTAAATGAATTTTCATCATCTAAATCGATATCCTTATCTGAATACTCTTTTTTAGGATCATATTCAAACACTTCATCAGTAACTAATGGTACAAAATTAGTCTGTGTTGATGTTGATTTGTATTTAGGTAATTCAGTTTCTGTATATGCATTTCGTTTAGAAAAGAATTTTGTTTGAGTGCCTGTATCAAATGTAGGATTATTAGCCTTTTCTGGTAATTTTTTTGCGTGTCTTTTGTTAATTCCATATTTCAGGAGATTTTGACGATATAAGTACCATTTTTGCAATGGTTTTAAGTTTTTATCATATAAAACTTTTTTCATTTTTTGATCTAATAAATCCAAGTTTTTATCATCTTGAAATAATTTACTAAACTTTGAAAATATTTCTGGTGACATAACAATCATTCGCTGCATTATGTCTTACTGAGTAATTTCCCTATTACACCAGATAATATAGTTCCGATTAGAGTTGGTAAAAACCCACCATGTTGAACTAATATTTTTCTTTTGGCTTTTATACTTTTCTTAGCACAGGCTAGAAATCTTAATTGTTTTTTATGTTTTTTTAATTTTGCTTTTTGTGCCGATGATATTTTATTATTACCATTTAATATATTGATTGCAATTTCAGCAATAGTTTTTATAATATCATCATCACAATATTTAAGAATATTTTTACGAAATATCTTGTTGTTGCACTTTCCTAGTACATGTAATATATGTTGGTTTTTCTTCAATCGTTTCATACTTTTGACAGTTGTTATTCAAATCACCCGTATCACAGAAACATATACAATATTCTTTGGAAAAAATGTTAGTTCTAATACGAAATAAATCGTTATTGCTTGTGTTAAATCCAACACAATATAACCATGAGGTTTTGATGTTGACTCATTATATACTCTCAAGAAACCCTTTATATTTTCTGGATATAGTTGCCTAGCAAGAGGAAAAATTTGCGATTTGTCTCGAGGATTTTTGAAAAGCACTAAATATTTACAATTTAATGAAATATCTCTTGAAAATTTTCCCTGATGAAAAACGTTTTGTGTTAACAATATAATAGATAAATTACGATGGTGTGAGCCTTTAGTAAATAGCTCACATACCTCTTTATTTGCAGAATCTAACATTAAGTCATCTAGAACAATTAACGTAAGTTTATTTTCATTACCACTAAATTCTTTTGGGATACTGGTATAAAAGTCTATATAAGGAAAAGTTAGATTTTTTGGAATAGCAGAAATTTCTGGGTTACACCATTTTATTGTTTCAATTTTCGGAGAAATCAATCTATCAATATTTTCAATTAAATTACACACAAATGTTGTTTTCCCACATCCAGATGGTCCTGCTATCATCATTGTAAATGGATGAATAAAATTAATCATTTTTGGTCTGTGTCTGATAAGAAACTGAATTTAAAATACAATTTAGAGATCATATAAAAGCAGCGAACATATTCTTAGTACTGTCATTTTGAATTATGGAAGTGGAGGAGTTCTTAAATATTTATTCCTCCGTCTTATTAGATGATCATAAGAAACTAATATTACATCTATATAAACACATTAAAAACTTTTCTGGAGTAAAAAAATTCACTTCAATTTATGGTACTCATTTTACCCTTTGTCCGAGGGCATATGATAATTCTACTTCTGGACCGGACACATGTGAATGTCACACAATAGAAAATTATAGAATCACTTTAGAAAATTTAATTAAATGGTACGAGAATAATGTCGAGGCTACAAGTCGTATCAGAAATTCATAGAAGCGCTAGAAGAAACTTTACACGAAGAAAATTTATTCAAAAGGGTTTAAAAGATACTTGGCAAATAGATTTGGTTGAAATGATTCCATATGCAAAATTTAATAAGGCATATAAATATTTATTAACCGTTATTAATACATTTTCAAAATTTGCGTATCATGCTGAACCGATTAAAAACAAAAGCGCTGATAATGTTTTAATCGCAATGAAAAATATTTTTAAGCGTGCTGGTACAAAACCAAAAAATTTACAATCTGATCAAGGTACGGAATTTTTTAACAATAAATTTCAAAATCTAATGAGGAAATATAAAATTAACCATTATCATACATATTCAGAACTAAAAGCATCAATTGTAGAACGTTTCAATCGCACCCTAAAAAACATGATGTGGAAACAATTCAGTTTACAAGGCACATATAAATGGTTACCTATTCTGCCATCGCTAATAGAAAAATATAACTCAACATATCATCATACAATTAAACTTCCACCTAAAAATGTTACAAAGAAGAATGAGAATTTTTTATTAAAAACTGTCTACAATAAATTAAAAGTATTCCGAAAAGCAAAATACAAAGTTGGAGATTTTGTTCGTATAAGTAAATTTAAAGGTATATTTGCAAAAGGTTATCAACCTAATTGGTCAACAGAAATTTATACAATAGCGAAAATAAAAAGAACTGATCCAATAACATACAATTTACTTGATTACACACAAAAACAAATAAAAGGCAGTTTTTATGAACCTGAACTTACATCTGTTAAATTTCCTAATGTTTACCTTGTAGAAAAAATAATAAGAAACAAGTAAAGAAACAGTCAGTTAGAAATACCCTACACCTATTTGGTTCAAATTTAAGGACATATCCATAAGTCATTTTAACACCATAGAAGCTGTTATTAATTTGATCGTAAGACATAGCTAACCAAATTAACCGTATAATACTAAAAACATTTTCTAATTACCCTATCTATTAAAAAATACTACAAATTCTTACTAATTTATCTATTTAAAAATATTAAAAAACAAACAAACTTGAAATAAATGAAAATATATTTATTCCAATTCAATTACAAAATGAAAAAATTCTAATTATTAAATTTTGTGATAAAAAGATAATCAAAGCATAATATATTTAATAATCCAAATTTTTAAAAATTGCAATTATTTTAAATGGTTAGTTTATATACCTAATAGAAAAACTTATAAACGCAAAAAATGCAATAAATGTATTTCTAAAATACAATTAAAAATTTACACCTTTTCATATAATTCATTTAAATATAAAAATAAATTTTACATAAATGCAGCAAGTACCTTTGAACATAGCTGAACCACTACAATTAAGTCTAGATTTCGGAAACACATAGGACATAGGAAATATATTCTTTGGCTTCGAAATTAAACTCGACAACAACCAATTCCCATGGTACTTTCATTACTAGTAACCTAGAGTTTAAATTTCATCAAAATACCGGCATTATTTTTTGAGTTATGGTGTTTTTAATATATATGTTTGTTAGTCCTTGAACTTTTCAAGGGTTCCAGAACCCGAAACCATGGTATGATTTCGCCCATATGCAGTCCCGTCATACTTTCAATACTAGTTAAACCTTGTACACAATTGGAACGTTCTATCTTAATTTTAAATTAATAGTTTTATTAATTTCGATGATAAGCTTTTACACATTGGGGCGTCTAAGAGATAAAACTTGGGAGGTCTGTTAGGGGTACTGAACCACCACTCCAATTTATCCCAAATTAGGGGAACACGCAAGAGATAGTAAAGAACACCCTTGTGGCAAATTGGAAGCTTCCACATTTTTTCAAGGTGCTATCTTTTTTTTTTTAAACTGAAGTTATGGGACAATGAATGAAAATTTTGTTTTTGTTTTTGTGATTTTTTTTTTTTTTTACGTCAAAATTATGGAGTAATGAGTTAAATGTATAAGGGAAGTAAATTAAGTTTATTTTATACACCATAGTGGGTATGCACGGGTATCTATAAGTTGACAAGGGCAACTATAATCTTCCTCGTTTTTGTATTAAAATTAATTATTTGAACAGTTCTAAATTTATCATTGTATTTTTGAAATACATTTTTGTGCATATTTTGATTATTAAATTTTGTGATAAAAGCCTAATGAAAGCATTAATTGTTTTAACTAACAATAAAAACAATGAAATTATATAACCTTTTATATTTATATTATTACAAATTAATAATTGTACAGCACAAATTTGATGAAGATAGCGTCATTAGTTGTTGAGTTATCGTGATTTTTTATATATGTTCGTTAGCCCTTCGATCGATTAAAAGGTCCAGAATCCAAACCCATGGGCCGATTTCGCCCATATGCAATCCCCGCCGTATTTTCAGTCCTAGTAACCTACAGTTAAAATTTCATCAAGATAGCTCCATTATTTTTTGAGTTATCGTGCTTACGGACGGACGGACGGACATGGCTATATCGACTCAGGCAGTCACGCTGATCACAAATATATATACTTTTCCATATCTAGCTCGCTTCCTTTAGGTGGTTACAAACACCATACCAAAGTTAATATACCCCTTTACCTATTCTATAGGTGTAGGGTATAAAAATGGGGATAATGGCATATAAAAATGATTCCTTGGTGTTTGCTCTTAAAATACCGCAAAATTATATTCTAACCAATTTAATACTAATAACACCATTACCTAATTAAGATAACTATGAAATAGACGAAACTAATGAATATATTGTAAAAATCGAAAACAAAACTTATTTATATGAAGAAGATGTATTACAAAAAGATTTAAAAGTTTCAAAAAACTGTATTTTTCATAATAATTGTAAGTTAAGATTTAATAATAAGACAAGTATGGAAATTTTAGATGACGAAACAACATTAATAAAAAATGCTAAAAATGAAAATTTAGTTCACAATTGCGATAATAGAGATATTATTTTAAATAAATATTATTTAATAAACTTTTATAATTGTCAAATAGATATTTTTAAACAAAGATTGTCCAATCAAATTAAAACTATACAAGCAAAGTATTATTTGCCAAATAAAGATTCAAATATTACATTTGAGAAAAATTTAAGCTTTGAAAATATAGCAATTAAACATATAGAAAATATTAAAGAAATCAATGAATTAAAATATCATAAAATTGTTTCGTATAGCTTCATAAGTATAATAATATTTGTAATTCTAATCATAAGCATAGTTTTTGTAATATTGTGGTTAAAATATAAAAAACCAAATAATGTATTAATTAGTCAAAAAAATTGAAAAAAATTTTACTTTTAAACCAAAAACAACTGGGTCAAATATATTTGAGTTAGCTAAAAACCCAAAAATTGATGTACTTAAAAGTTCAATAACATCCGATTCAAGTAAAAGTATAAAGTCATTAATCTTTTAATTCTTTACAAAAAAAAAATATTTAATTATAAACAAATCTTCTTTTATATTTTTATTAGCTGTATAATATGTACCTAATCAAATTTCATAATTTTTTTATCAATGTCAATGTAACTTTTTTTAAGTAAAATATTCTTATATGTTTAATAAAATAAATGAAATTGTAAAGTCTTTTTGTAATTCAAAACCTCCCGACTTAAAATTTATTATATTTGAAATAATGTTTTACTAAAGATGCTAATATAATATCTATGTTATCAAAAATATTTTTATATAAAAAGAAAATTCAGGAGAATTTTAAACTAAAGGAGAGAGAAGTTATGTATTAGTATAAAGTTATGTAAAAGAAAATAATTAACATAAGTTATGTATAAAGCTATTATGTATTAAGTATGTAATGTATGTTATGTATGTAAAAACAAACAAAAAAGAAATAATAATTAAAATTTTGCTGACACAAATCGCTAAACATTATTGACCAAAAATTATTGCAAAAATAGATTGCAACATAATGTTAATTTAGCAATTTGTATCTTGCTCGTTTTTTAATGAAAGTTAAAAAAAAATATATGTAAAAAAAAAGTCAGTCTGGTAAAAACAACAAGACGACAAAATACATTGTATTAAAAGAAATTAAATAAATAAGGAAATAGAAAAAAAAAAATAAAATAACAAGTAAAGCAACAGTCAGTCGGTGCAACCGACTTAGAAATACCCTACACCTATTTGGTTCAAATTTAAGGACATATCCATAAGTCATTTTAACACCATAAAAGCTGTTATTAATTTGATCGTAAGACATAGCTAACCAAATTAACTTTATAATACTAAAAACATTTTCTAATTACACTATCTATTAAAAAATATTACAAATTCTTGCTAATTTATTTATTTAAAAATATTAAAAAACAATTATTCCAATTCAATTACAAAATGAAAAAATTCTAATTATTAAATTTTGTGATAAAAAGATAATCAAAGCATAATATATTTAATAATCCAAATTTTTAAAAATTGCTATTATTTTAAATGGTTAGTTTATATACCTAATAGAAAAGCTTATAAACGCAAAATATGCAATAAATAGTATTTCTAAAATACAATTACAAATTTAGACCTTTTCATATAATTCATTTAAATATAAAAATAAATTTTACATAAATGCAGCAAGTACCTTTGAACATAGCTGAACCACTACAATTAAGTCTAGATTTCGGAGACACATAGGACATAGGAAATATATTCTTTGGCTTCGAAATTAAACTCGACCACAACCAATTCCCATGGTACTTTCATTACTAGTAACCTACTGTTAAATTTCATCAAAATACCGGCATTATTTTTTGAGTTATGGTGTTTTTAAGATATATGTTTGTTACTAGTTTTATTAATTTCGATGATAAGCTTTTACACATTGGGGGGTCTAAGAGAGGTTCTGAACCACCACTCCAATTGATCCCAAATTAGGGGGGCACACAAGAAATAGTAAAGAACACCCTGGGCCAAATTTGAAGCTTCTACATTTGTTTCAAGTTACTATCTTTATTAATTTCGAAAATATGCTTTAAGGTCCTAAGAACTGAGTGGCTGGTCCCCGATCCACTACTCCAATGGGGCCCAAATTTCAAAGACACTTACGAAATAGGAAGGGACACCCTGATACCAAATTTGGAGGTTCTATCTTCATTGGTTTCGGAATTATGCTCGTTTGGCCTAAATTCGATCAAAAAGTTCTAAGTTCCGAACCCATTGTCCAATACTCACCGTACTTAATCACCGCCGTAGTTTCGCTGCCAATAACCTACAGCACAAATTTCATGAAGATAGCCTCATTAGTTGTTGAGTTATCGTGATTTTTTATATATGTTCTTTAGCCCTGACATCGATTAAAAGGTCCGGAATCCGAACCGTTGGGCTGATTTCGCCCTTATATAGTCCGCGCTGTACTTATAGTACTTGTTAACCCTTGTACACAATTTGAACGGTCTATCCTAATTTTAAGTAACTATTTTTAGTAATTTCGATTATAAGCCTTTAAAACTTGGGAGGTCTGAGAGGGGTACAGAACCACCACTCCAATTGATCCCAAATTAGGGGAACACGCAAGAGATAGTAAAGAACACCCTTGTGGCAAATTGGAAGCTTCTACATTTTTTCAAGTTGTTATCTTTATTAATTTTAAAGATATGCTTTAAGGTCTTCGGAAATGTGTGGCTGGTCCCCGACCCACTACTCCAATGGGACCCAAATTCACAAGGCACTTAGGAAATAGGAAGGGACACCCTGATACTAAATTTAGAGGTTCTATCTTCATTGGTTTCGGAATTATGCTCGTTTGGCCTAAATTCGATCAAAAAGTTCTAGGTTCCGAACCCATGGTCCAATCCCGACCTTACGCAATCCCCGAAGTAGTTTCATTACCAGTAACCTACAGCACAAATTTGATGAAGATAGCGTCATTAGTTGTTGAGTTATCGTGATTTTTTATATTTGTTCGTTAGCCCTGAAACCGATTAAAAGGTCCAGAATCCGAACCCATGGGCCGATTTCGCCCATAGGCAATCCCCGCCGTACTTTCAGTCCTAGTAACCTACAGTTAAAATTTCATCAAGATAGCTCCATTATTTTTTGAGTTATCGTGCCTACGGACGGACGGACGGACATGGCTATATCGACTAAGGCGGTCACGCTGATCACAAATATATATACTTTTCCATATCTAGCTCGCTTCCTTTAGGTGGTTACAAACACCATACCAAAGTTAATATACCCCTTTACCTATTCTATAGGTGTAGGGTATAAAAATTGTTTTATGAATTTTATTTATTTAAAAATTACACATAAATAAAATTTAAGTCGCAGAGGTTTTGAAATGGGAAAGGCAATGTGTTTAAGAACCATAGCTGGAATTCCGTCAGGACCTGTTCACTTATTAACATTCGGATTCGTTAGAACTTTCACTACCGTACGAGCCTAAAGTAAACCCTTTGAAGAATTTTAACCCTTGAGGGATCTACTGAATAGAATACTGGAGGTGTTTGTGTAGTAGGAGGGAGTGTAGAATTTGCTGCAAAGTATTTTGCGAACAAATTAGCTTTACCAACTGAATCTGAGATGATAGAACTGTTGTTATCAATCAGTGGTGGAAACGAAGTTTCGCAAAAATTGCTCTTCACTCTTTTTGCAAAAGTCCAAAATGAACGATTGCAATGTGAGAGATTAATCATTTTTTGTCTCAACCTTTGGTTGTAGAGAAATTTTTGGTGATTGATAATTGTCTTGCAATTATTTCTGGCCACTTTATAGCCCGCAAGTGAAGACTCCGATACATTAGCCTTATACTTTTTAAAATGCTCTTCTTTAGAAGCGATTGCTCTTTTGCAAATGTTATTAAACCATGGCTTGGATTTAGGTTTAATTGTTTTGTATGAACTATTGGGGGGTGTATGGAGTGTCTCTTTTGGGAGGCTCTATAGGATCAATGGGTGTAGTATGCGATTACAGCTGACGGGTATCTTGGTAAGTTGGTCTAGCCTCTACTACACTAAGTCAAGTCTCACCTTTACGTTGATTTCCCTGTTACGTTGAGCAATACTACCGGAATATCTGGTACCCAACCCAGGTAGAGTAAATAGGATCGACAAACCAACGAAATTTTTGGCGGGTCGAGTCTTATGTATTCAAAACATAGACTTGATTTAGGAGCGTCTGCACCAAGAATTGGTGTTTCCAAGCGGGTGTCTGCCTTGAAACAAGCGGCTCGCTATATAAACGTGTGTGAGATGTGTCTGTTCATCCAAAAGGCAAGTGTGCCTACAGACATGAGCTTATGGGGTTATCAACTATATCTCATAAAACACTAACTGTATAAAATATGCAAACATGAACAAAAATGCGAGTGGATAAATTTCCCCAAGGGGTAAGCATATGGTGAATCCTCCTTTGCACATCCGGATTTGGGGGTGCAGATAAATTCATGTTTAAATACAGGATAAGAGAATCGAACACAAGTTAAAGAAACCGGTTACGTGAAATAGTGAAAACTTTTGGCTACAAAAAGCGGACGCTAATCGGAGCATGGAACGTGAGAACACTTTATGGTGTTGGGCGATACGAGCATGCCGAGCGTGAAAAGTTACGACTCAATATTAACATACTTGGCGTCAGTGAAACTAAATGGAGAGGTTGTGGTGAAATTATTTCAGACAGTAATTTTACTCACATGCTGTACTCAGGAGATAATGAAGCAGAAACTGGAATAAGGCGCGGTGGAGTAGGAATTATGCTAAATGCTGAAGCAAGACGCAGTCTTATCTCTTGGAAACCAATATCGCGCAAATTGATGACTGCCAGATTCAAATCCAGAGTCCGAAATATAACCTTAATACAATGTTACGCTACTACCAAAGAAGCAATAGATGAAGAAAAGCAGAATTTTTACACTCTACTTGGGTCGTTATAATACAACATATGATAACGATCTTAGAGCCGACATAAATATTGTATTGGGTGATCTAAACGCGAAAGTCGGAACGGAAAACTCTGGTTTAGAACGAGTCATGGAACGGCATGGCATTGGAGTAAGAAACGACAATGGCGAAAGGCTCGTGGATTGTTGCAATTCTCGCCAGCTAGTCATCGGCGGTACATTGTTTGCACATAAGTCATGTCATAAGGTAACATGGGTTTCTCCAAATGGCCGAACTGAAAACCAAATAGACCATTTCATTGTCTAGCAGAAGTGAAGGAAATCTCTTTGCGACGTTCGAAATAAGAGGAGCGGTGACGTTGGAAGCGATCACCATTTAGTTGTTGCGCGAATACAGTTAAGAACAGCAGCTGTCCAAAGACAAAATCAAGAACCCGTCAGACTCTTCGATGTTGAAGAGAAAGGGCATCAACATCGAATGAAGCAAATGAACGGGAGGACGAGGCAGTTTCTATAGTTGAAAAGTGGGATAAAGTAAAACAGTCATTTATAGAAACTGAAAGAGAAACAATACCCCGATTAGCGCAGCAAAAAGCCCCATGGATCTCACAAATTTCGTGGGACAACATAGCTAGACGTAAAGAGCTGAAAAACAAAATAAGCTCTGAACAGGATCCGCGGCTATTGGGTGAGCTTTGCAGTGAGTATAACAGAGCACATAAAATCGCAAAGAGAAGTGTAAGACGAGACAGAAGGAAACAAATAGAAAATCTTGCTACGGAAGCAGAGATAGCAGCAAGAAGAAGTGATGGCAAAGCCTTATGTAAGATAACAAAAATTCTTTCAGGTCATTCAACAAAGCAGCAAAATATTATCTTGGACGAAGATGGAAGGCTTCTGGTGTCGATGGATGATCAATTACAGAGGTTTAAAGACTACTTTTTCCGTTTGCTAAACGAACATTTTATACAGCAATCTGCATCAGAAATCTCTGAAGAACCTGAATTGCGACGATCACAAAGAAGTATTAGCACAGCACCACCCACAAAACCTGAAATCCAAAGTGCCATTTCGATATTGAGAATCGTCAGGTTGTTTATACTTATATAGTCTAAAAGATGTTTATTGTTGATTTTGGTGCTTCGTCACACCGTGTTGTGGGCGTTAGCATCACATCCAACAATCAGATGAAAACCATTTAATTCTGAGTAACTTACCAGATTTTTGAGTTCCTGTGTTGGTGGATACTCCTCATCATATGACAGATACCCAGACGCCAGGATAACTGTTTTTTTCTCACTCTCGATAGCCTCCTCCATCTGGATGGCTACCAGGTCGTTACTATTTAGCTATGGAATAGATATAGCTTTAAGCAATTTTCTTATAACAATACACGCTCTTGGCCTACCGTTATTTGTCTTATAGAAATACGCGAAGTGTTTCCTACTTCATCCTGTAGGATGATCATTAGCCGTACTTGGTTCTTGGATCAGAGCCACGGCTAAATTTTCCTTTAGCATCCTTTCTGCTACTATCTCTGTAGCAGAGATGCTTCGGTGCAGGTTGGCTTGAATGATCTTAATAGTCTTCCGTGCCATATCTGTGGGAGGTATTATTGGGGGGGGTTGTTATTTCCACCCTTCTCCCTCTTACTCTGCCTGCGTTAGAAGAGTTCGAATCCGGATATGTGCTCTCCTTTTCCTCTTCTTCTCGACCCGCGGGCATGATTTCCGGCTCCGCTAACAAGGAACCCGGTTTCGATGTTTCCGTGAAGGAATTCATCGATCGGGTTTCCTATAAGTCGGAGTCTTCACCCTCGGCCTGTGCGGCCATATTCTTCTCTTCTTCTTCGATTTAGCTTTGGCGTCAGCAAGGTCAGCTTTTATCACCAGACGAGAAAGCTTCTAGACCACCTTGCCTCCCGCATCTTCCGGAGGTGTTTCACCTCCTTTTCTCTTTATGGTGACAACGCGCAGTCTCCTACATAGGTAGTTTATCTGCTCGTTCACCCCTTCTAACCTTTGGTAATCGGCCAATGGTACTCCCAGAAGGAACCATTGACCTTCCGCCCGTCTTACTTCGCACTTCAGGACCTTCCACTTGTCCATACCCAACTTCAGCGGTCTTAAGTTGAGGATAAATATTCTCCTCAAAACCGTAGATTTGCACCAGGCCAAAGCTGGGAGTGTTCTTGCATGATTCTCTTCGACCAACTAGCCGAACAGGCGTCCACACTGGTAATCTTAAATATGTTAAAGTCCCACAGACTCCAACTAAAGATTGGGATGACCGCCCGTTCGCCGTTCATCGCTTTCCCCGCCTCTTCCATAATCAAAAATTTGAGCTCTCTCGTAGAAGAGTCTTATTAGCTTGAGTCCATTCGACCTTGGATCCTCAGCTACAACCACTTGACTATAGCTGAGGGGTTTCTTTTTCCCTAACGAGGAAGTTTTATCCTCCAATGTAGGCATCTTTCTGCCTACACCTTTCTCTCCTGACGTGTTTGGTACTACCGCAACTCTTAGACCCAATGGAGGAACCTTTGGTACCAGCTTAGGCGTTTTACCACCATCGGAGAGTACCCCCGGATTGTTGCCCCCAGTCTTTGGTGCATTCATGCCTTGCACGACAGACACTACTCTCACATTCCTCGGCTTTGGAGCAACATTTGGTACTATCTTGGGCGTATTGGTGGTATCTTTCTTTGTGGCTCCGGTTTTAGGGGGGGTTACCTGAGGTTGGAGCAACTCTCTTCTCTGTTTGAGAATAGCGTCGATCGTTTCCTCAGACTTTCCTCCTGTCTCCCTAACCTAAGTAACTTCTTCTCCTTGACGCTAGGCCTTAGCTTAACGACTTGTGAAGAAATTTCGTAGTTCAAATGTGTAGAAATCAAAAAATTACCTGTATCCGATGCCTTAGTCGTTGCCGTTGAAACTTCTGCTGACAACCTTTCCCCTGTTAGGGGGCCAGGCCCGCCGGTGGCCGCAGATTCCACCGATGTTTGACGTAATATTCTACGTCACGTATCATTTTCTTCATTACATTCCATCATGAAAGGGGGTGTGGGGCTCCTTTGTGCTTTTCCTTCCTCCCCCAAGATCTTGTCAGTATGGATGAACCTACCAGAGTAATTGACTACAATGACCTGGTCTTACTTAAGCCAACTCCACCTCTGCTGAGTTGAGCCCCGTTGGGAGTCGGCTGGAGAAACACGTCGCTCTTGGCATTGCTCCGCCGTACCAAGAGAGGGCTACTAAAACTGGTTGTCGCCACTTATGCAGCCCTCGGCGTATGCTGTTCCCCCTTGACTTGAGACGTCTGTCGTTAGCCCTTGGATGGTACTTGGCTAGGATCGAAAGGATCAAAAGCAGGATGTTGACCATATCAACACGCTACGAATAATACTAGAGCAATCAACAGAGCCGATACATCTCATGTTTGTAGACTTCGAGAAAGCTTTTGATCGTGTAAACCGGGAGTATATACGTAGAGCTCTTAGCAGGTGGGGTATCCCGGAGAAAATTATTGCCATTATTAAGGAATCCTAGCAAAATGCGAGGTTTCGAGTCTTATACAATGAACAGTTGACTGATTCGTTTGAGATGCAGCAGGATGTAAGGCAAGATAGAAGTAATACACCCACCTTTATTAACAGAAATCGCAGGGAGGTTATAGATATAAGCTTAGCTGACAATGGACTGAACAAATCCATTAAAAATTTGCATGTCTCGCACGCGATATCCTTCTCGGATCATCGCCATATAAGAATTGACCTTGAAATAAAGGTCACAAACGAACAACGTTTTAGAAATCCAAGAAAAACAGATTGGAATGAATATGGATCGGCCCTTAGAAATACACTAAGGCTGAACCGAGACCAGTCTACCCACCGAATAACCTCACGCGGGACATAGACAAAGAAGTCGAGAATATTACCTCGGCCATGCGAGTTGCATTTGAGAGGGTCTGCCCTGAAATAAGGCTGTCAAACAAATTCAAACATCGATGGAGACTATTTAATAAAGCCATGAGAACTAACAGAGAAGCTCCCTGGCTAGAATAGAGAACTGCACTGAAGAAGTACAAATCAGAATGCACATCTGCGAAACGAAAGCCCAGGAGAGATTACACAGAGCAAATAGAAAAGACCAGTGAAGCCTCAAGACTTAGGAAAAAAATTGTCTAAAGGCCACTCACCAGCAGAATTGATTGAAGGGAAAAGAGAACCATGTCGTAGACAATTGAAGAATCCCTAGATATCCTTATGACAAAGAACTTCCCTGAGGACGAACTAAATAGTGAAATGAAAGAAATGACAAACACGAACCTAGATAACAGATCAGTAGATGACCTTGAACAAAAGATTGATCTACTGATAACAGATAAAAAGGTGACATGAGCACTGAATTCATTTGACTCGTTCAAATCACCAGGACCAGACAACCTTTACCAAAAACTGATTCAGGATGTTATGGGACTCCTGAAGAGGAAAATCAGAGCAATCTACAAAGGTTGCTTAAGATTAAAGTATACACCGCGGAGGTGGAAAGAATCGAAAGTAATCTTCCTACCTAAAACAAATAAACTAAGCTAAATAGAGCTTACGCATGTAGGCCAATAAGCCTAACGTCATTCCTCCTAACGGGATTACAAAAGATAATAGAGCTGGAAATAACAAACCAGCTAAATCCTAGACTATCGATAAACCAACACGCTTATATTAAAGGCAAATCGGTAGATACGGCCTTACATGAGGTCGTGCAAATAATTAAAGAAGGTTTCAGCAAAGGGAAGGTATCACTCGGTTGTTTAATCGACATAGAGGGGGCCTTCAATAATGTGAAATCCAGAAACATAATCGATAACCTAAAAAGAAGAGGTATCGATGAAATGCCCATTGAGTGGACCAACGAAATGTTAAGAAACAGGGTAATAACATCAACCTATGGGTCAGCCACCAAAAGCAAAGTGGTAACAAGAGGGACTCCTCAAGGAGGAATACTATCACCACTACTGTGGTTAATAGTTATAGATGATCTACTACATAAACTGGTAGTGGAGGGGCATAAAGTAGTATATTATGCAGATGATTTTGTAATAATAGTCACCAAAAAGGAGACTAACAGAACAACACCCAAATTACAGGCTGCAATTCGACAAAACAGCAATATGGGCGGTCGGGAACGGTCTGAAACTTAACGCAAATAAGACAGAAATATGCCTATTTAATAGGAAAAAATGAGTGGTCTATCAACAAGCACCGTGGATAGGTAATGATGTGTTGGAATTTTCTAAACATGTCAAATACCTTGGTATACAACTAGACGAGAAGCTCAGATGGGGCAAACATTTGAGCAAAAAGAAAGAAAAAGCGATAAGAGGCCTATGGGGCTGCATAAATGCAGTCAGCAAAACCTGGGGCCTATCGCCAAATATAATGATGTGGATAAACACGTGTGTTATAAGATCTATGATAACATACGGAGTGTTAGTTTGGTGGCCGGCCATCAAAAAGAGGAGATATATTAAAATATTAACACAAGTCCAGGGCCACGGTAGCTTCCATTAGAACCACATCAATCAAAGCCATGGAGGCAATATTGGACATTGAACCAATTGAAATACAGGTAAAGAGAAGAGCAATAGATACCGATCTTCGACTTTACATGACAGGTAACTGGCTAAACATTGACAGTCAGTACGGACACAAAAAATCATGACCCAAGCAAATAATTTAGGCGGTTTAATGAACTTAGCAACGAGCCCCCTATCAATCAGTGATGACATGGCAGAGAAACTCAGGCTAGGTGGGAAATTCGATACTGAAACGGTAATAGCCCGTATCAACACTAGAACTTAACCAAATACGGTTGACATTTATACCGTTACAGAATAAAATGTTAAGTTATGGAATAAAATAAATTTGCAAAAGAAAACAGAAGCTAATTAATATGAAATTGTGTACAAATAAATAAACAATGTGTGTTTTTACTAAATATTTAAAATGAGTTAAAGATAAAAATGTAATTAAAAGTAAAGTCAAATTATTTTAAAAAGTTAAAGTAAAGTTAATTAAAAGTAAATTAATAAAGTTCCTTATTTCTGTTCCGGTTGGTGTTATGCTGAATTTGTTTAAATTATTTTTATACAATTTTATTTTAATTGTTGTTTTATTTTTCATTTGGATTTGTTTATAGTTAAATTAATGTTAATTACACGAGCCCCTTTCTTATGTGTACTGGGTTGATAAATGAAAGTTCCTCGGGGAAGTAGCCACTTTGAATGTACAGTTTAAATAGTTTGCAAAGAGGTTCAACCAAGTGTTTGCCACATTATTTTAATATTATTGGTGGAACCCGTCGGGAGAAGTCATCTTTAAGAACCAAGAGGTAGGCATTAAAATGTCTTCTGTTAGAAGAATACTCTCAATGTCAAAAGTTGAATGGATAAAGGAACTAAACTATTTAAATACGACTGATTCGGCTCAAATACCCCTCCTTTTGGCAGGTTTTGAAGAAAAATGTGGCAAAAAAGTAAAAAACAATCTGCGAGTTATTTGATGTTGCATGTTGCATATGTGAAATTTGTTTTAGAAAAATTAAACTGTGGATAATTATCAGAAGGAAAGGGTTCATTAGATTAATTTATATTGAGAATTATATCTATTGGACGATGATAGTCATCTATATTTGTGATATTAATTCGCTATGTGATGCCCAACAATTTTCATCGTCTTAAGAAAGAAGGTCTACCTAGTTGTCTGCTTAATTTATAAATAACAGAACTGATTTGTTGCAAATGTAGGCTGTCAATAAAAATTGATTCAAAGTTGAATGAGACACTGCTATGAAGAAATTATTTGTATCAGACCATAACCATTTCAAATTTGGAAGATTTAAATTACCTAGAATTAAAATACTATCAAAAGTTATGAGTTTGCAATGGATGCTGTTAATGGCAATAATGAGCTCACTCTAACGCTCTTTAGATTACTGGCGATGCTAAAAGAGATTTGGACACACTTTATAAGAAATAGTTATTATAGATAGAATATTAAGTTAATAAATATAATAAAATCTAAAAAATCCAGCAAATCATAATTATCAAAAAAAATAAATGCTTCTCGAATAACCAAAAATGTTAACATTAATTTTCTGCTTTTCCTACTAAATTTTATTCAATTACTAGTTTACTTTTATAATATTTTGTTTTAGCAATTTTTCAAATTAAAACGTAACCAAAAAAAATTACAGTTTTTCAAATCGTGTATTATTATTAAATCTGAGCGGTCTGAGCGTACTCTGATTATGCTCAGCTCTGAGCATGCTAATTTTGTTTAGAGCTTGATCAGATCTATGCTCCTAATGGCGGTTAATGGCGGTTTAAAAAAATCGATGGAGGTGTTTCGTCAAATTGACTAAGATTGACAGATATTTAGACAACAGCTGGAGAAAAACATTTTATTTCTAGTGAACCAGCTGTGAATTTATATCATGGACTATGGAATCATGATTTAGCTCTTTTGGCTTTAGTACTTAGTAGCTTAGTTGGTTGTTTATTTCTTAAAGAAGTTGAAATTCGTAAATAATTTTAATATATTGTTTATTTGCTTTAAGTAACAGTTTATTTAAAATTCGTACATCAATGTAAAAAGTGTTTCATATATGTATACATAAATTTCGATTATTGACAACTTTCTCAATTTATCAAAGTAAAATAAAATAGGTGATAATAACATTTTAATAATTAATTTATTAGGAGTACATAATTGCTAATTATGCAATATTTTTTAATAAAAATATTTTATTCAAATATATATGTATATTAATTGATTATCACAAATTTGAATTTTGTTTTGTAATGGAAAAATTTCTTGTTTTGATATGCAAAATTTTTTCTATAGTGTAGATTAATAAATAAATAAAAATGATTTTGTGCAGTACAATTTTTGCAATTATTATTTATTTAACCTATATTAATAGCTTTATAATATTTTTAACATGAAAATTTGCCAAAAGTTATAATAAAAAAAGGTAATGGGAGTTAATTTCGTTTTTTTATAAAATAATTACTCAATTTTTTATTTTTCCTAATTTATGTATAAAATAAAATTTCAAATTTTATATATGTTTGTATATATTATATAAGAATATTGTAAACTAGATTTTCATGATTGAGCTTTCAAAAGATATTTGCACTATGATATTGATATATGAATATTGTTTATGTGCAAAATGCAAGGTAACTTTATGAAAGCTAGTTGAGCACTTTAATTACATGCATTTCATGCGAATTGTTTAAATTAATCAACAAGGTGAAATTATAAAAATGTGAACTTATTCTGTAACTGAAAATTTACAGAAATAAATTATTAACAAGTAATATTCAAAGAATAAATTTCACAATTTACATCTCAAATAATTTATATTGAGAAAGCTTAAAAAATTTTTTAAACAAAATAAAAAAATTTAATCTTTGGGTTTTTAAAAGGTCAAATATATAAATAGATTTAAATACAAAATAATTATAAATTAAATAACATATATATATAATAATTAACAATTAATAATTCCAAAATAAAACTTGACTTATTATTTTAGGTAAAAGGTTCTAACATGTCATGTCCATTTCTTAATTCTCTGGGAGCTGTATATTTAAGAAATTATGCACCCTTGTTATTGCAAACATATGCATCGCAATGTCCAGTAATGACCTCAAAAGTGGGATTAACAATTAATCAATTTAGTTCACTAGAACAAAATCAACCAGAAGAAAGAGAAACTCTAAAAGAAAAAATGGAGGAAGTTACGGTACAGAAAAATACGTCAATTGGTAAAATGGATTCACCTTTTAAATATGAGAATTTTTTTCATGAGCAAATTATGAAAAAGAAAAAGGATCATTCTTATAGAATATTCAAAAAAGTTAACAGACTTGCAGCAGAAGGGAAGTTTCCACAAGCCTTGGAATATTCTTCTGGTGAAAGACCTATTACAGTTTGGTGCTCAAATGATTATTTAGGAATGTCTTGTCACCATAAAGTAAAAGCTGCTGTAAAGGATGCTTTAGAAAATTATGGCGCTGGAGCAGGTGGAACGCGAAATATTTCTGGGAATTCGATATATCACGAGTTATTAGAAAAAAGATTAGCAAAGCTTCATCAGAAAGAAGCTGCTTTATTATTTACATCTTGTTTTGTAGCAAATGATTCGACATTATATACGTTAGCCAAATATCTACCTAACTGTCATATATTTTCTGATGAAGGTAATCACGCATCAATGATAATGGGTATAAGAAACAGTCAAGCAGAAAAACATATATTCAAACATAACAATCCAGATCACTTAAGATTTTTATTAAAAAGGGTTGACAAGAAAGTTCCCAAAATTGTAGCTTTTGAAACTGTTCACTCTATGTCCGGAAGTATATGTCCACTAAAGGAAATTTGTGATGTCGCACATGAGTTTGGTGCTATTACGTTCGTTGATGAAGTTCATGCTGTTGGACTTTATGGTAATAATGGTGCAGGAGTAGGTGAAAGAGATAATCAATTAGATAGTATGGATATAATATCTGGTACTTTAGGAAAAGCTTTTGGTAATATTGGTGGTTACATTGCTGGTAGTAGTTTGCTTATTGATATGATAAGATCGTATGCCGCCGGTTTTATATTCACGACTTCATTACCACCAACAGTGTTGCTTGGTGCATACCAGTCAATTGAAATTCTTTCTTCGAATGAGGGCAGAGAGTTAAGACGACGTCATCAAACAAATGTGAATTACTTACGAGCATTATTACAAAGAGAAGGTTTCCCAATTGAACCTACGATGAGCCATATAATACCAATAAGAGTGAGTTTTTTTTAGAAATTTTAGAATAACTAAAACGTAGTTTAAATTCTAGTTAAGATAATTTTATTTTAAATTGATTATTCAAATTCTACACGAATCGTTTCCTCTTTCGTTTCGTGACTACTTTCGTATTATTATTATTTCAATAATGTTCCTCGAAGATTGTTTTATGTGTGTGTAAATATTTATTTTTAAAATTTGTTGAGAGGTAGGTAATAAATATAAAAAAACACGTATAAAATAAATATCAAAAAAAAATTTTTTTATGGTAAAGTAACTAACATAAGAATTTTTTTGTATCAGATAATTGCTTAAATCAAGCATCAGTAAATGTTGCTCCCTTAGTGAACCATTATAATAAACTGAAAGTCATTAAATTTACAAGGGTTAGTGTGTTAGTAAAACGATTGTACTCTACTATTAAACTATAAAATAAAGTAAATCAAATTAAGTTATTAAAACAAAAGAAAATAAACTTAAATTCATGCCAACAACACTGAGCCTAGCATTACAAATGCAAGTTAATTTACGAAAGCTATATCAGTCACACTAACTACAAGATGTACTCATGCTTGCGTAAAGTCTCAATGTTAATTTGTTAACGTTAGTATCAAAAAGCTCATACCTTAAGTTAGTCTCTCTTAACATAAACGAAAATGTCTCGAATTTACCGTAGTCTGTAGAGTGGTGTGAGATTTTAAAGAGCTCGACCGATCTTAAATTCAAATATTCCCTAAACCTCATTTGTTCAAGAATAACAGAATTAATTTCTCCGCGAACAATTTTCTGAGGAAATATATCCGCCATCAGACGGCGTGATTGAAGGAAGCTCATATTAATAAGAAAAAATCTAGCTTCATATGGCGGAAGACGTATTGGATCTGCTCAAGCAAGATGGCGTAGAGCGAAACGGAGAATGTTTTTTTGTACAGACACATACTTGGCTTGCATATGCAAGTATAGGTCTTACAAAAGTAACGAAAAGTTGTTTTGTGATATAGGGATCAGAAACTCCTTTGACTAACACAAGACAAATTTAAGAGTTGAGGTAGAGGTAGCTTTATTAATTATAAAGTTGTAGTGATTTGTTCTTTTAATCCTATGTTTTTAGCACATTTTCAAAAGATTTTGTAAAAATGTGCCCATATAGTTTCACTCTGTCCCTCCCTCCGTCCGTATTTTTACAAAAAATTTTAACTATGGGTAGATATTATAAAAAAATAATTTCATGGAATAACTTTATTCTGTAGTCCCACACGTTACGGAGCTACACCCAAAAATTTGGAAAAAGCCCAATATTTAAATTGTTATAACAAGAGTTATATAAGGTTTATTTTCAGAAATTAGTAGCAGTCGGTTAACAAGATATTTTTGTCACGTCGTCTGTGTAGGATCTATAAGGGTTCAAAAATTGGAATTTTGCTATTTTAAAGCACTTGCAACTTAAATACTCGTATAATTTTTATTTTGGGAATATCCAAAATTTAAAGCTGCAACATTGTATTTCAACATATGTTAAAGGTTTTTTTTTAAATATAAAAGGGGTTCTTTAAATTTAAGAAATTTTTTCTTAGTTTAAACCATTCTGATTAGATAATAATTGGTCGAATAAAAATAAAATGTAGTAAATGCTTTGTACTACCATTTAATCCAGTTTTAGAACAAAATTTGTGTATAAAAAATTAAGCATTTACTCGTACTTTATCTTCAAGTACTAAAGTTTCTTACAGTATTTGCTATTAATAATGGAATTTTCCAGTAAATACTTAGTTTTAAGTAAACTAGTATCGACCTTTGCTCAAAATTCGAGCTTTTGTGCTTTTAAATTTACATAAAAAATCCGTTTTGTGTAATTTATATTAGACTAATATTACACGAAACTAATTTTTTTTTCCTAAACATAATAAAATGAATGGCAACAATGTTGTCAACGATTTTTACGTTTAAAATTTGCATAAAAAAAAAATTTATAATTTTTTCAATTAGGTATAAAAACGTTTTTAAGTATTTTTGAATTTTATTCCTATAGCTTCACAAAAAAAGCGATTTATATTCTAAATATAAATAGTGTTCTAATATATAATGTTCTGAAAATTTGATGATTTTTCTAAACAAATACATATGTATGTATACATATTTATTGAAGTCAAGTAACCAAAATTCGAGTTAATGCTGTCCTACATATCGTCGGGTAACCGCCAAAGTCACGAAACTGAAAAATAGTAGAACTTAATTTTCGCGACTTTGGCACCAAGAAAATATGAAATAAATGATTTTTCGTTAGTTTATGAAAATAAGGAAATTGTATTACAAAGCAATAAATAAGATTAAGAGATTCGTGTCTTTGGCATAATATAGATCTCATTATTTTCTATATTTTTGCATTAATAAGTCAAAAAAGCGAAAAAAGCAGTTTCGTGACTATGGCGGTAACCCGACGAATTATGTAAAACTGTACTTTTTTCTAAACATTTTAATACGATTTGAACTATGTTGTATGTATTCTGTATCCTAATTAATAAGCTTATTCATAGAGCATAATATGTACAACAAAATTTAGATACCTATCATAATTCATAAGATAAGTAAATAAGTTAGGTACTTAGTATTTATTATATTGAAGCTGCCAAAATACAAAATAATAGTTAAGTTGTCAGAAGTCGAAATTTTTTTCAAAATCACAATTTTAAGATTTATAACATATCTACAAAGATATTAAAAAAAAAATAACTAATCAATTAAAAATTGATAAATTTTTCCTCCCCTTATTCCATTTTTAAATTTAGTAGCTACATAGGCAAATAAGCACTACATTTCAATAATAAAATCTGAAATTTTTACTACAAATGTATGTACATATACAAAAAATGGTTCTGAATTCTTTACTTTACTTTATATTATACCTATCTGTCTAGGACTCTACTCTTTTTACACCACACCGCCTCTTGAAAAAGAGTAGATGAAAGGAGTAGATAATTAAATATTTATTTTATCTTCCTCAAGTATCATTTTTACAAGTGTTTGCTAGAAATAAAAGTTTGTTCTAAAAGTATTTGCTTAAAATGAAGTGAATAAAAATATACTTTTGTTTAAGAGTATTTACTAGGAAATTGAAGTATTCACTTCAAAGTAAAAGCTAATTTTCCAGAACTTACTACCTTTTACTCCTTCTTTCACTTGACAACATAAAATTATTTTTCAAAATAAATAAAAAGTATTATTGTTTGGAATATTTTCATACAGATTCAAGTGAAAATTAGCTTTTACCATAGAGTAAACATAATATAGAGTAATCACGTAGAACAAAAATTTTGGTCAACTTTTTTCAATTTTGTTTTATCTAAATTCCTAACACAGTCGCACAAATTAATACAAAATATGTGTATAAACAAATAATTTTTATTTGCTTTTTATTTCTTATTTCTAGAGTCCATATATTCTATAAAAACCTATACTACAGTAATTGAAGACTCAAGTAAAGTAAAGGTGTTATGATACAAAATCATAGTTTTGAGTAAATTGAGCTCAAAGTTTTTTTACCACAGTTTTTTTCTGTTTTACATTTTTAACCATCTACAATATCAAAATGGTAGTGAAAAGTCATACAATTTTATTCATTAAAGACTGACGAAGTAGAAGATTGTATTTTCAAAGTTATTAGCTAAAATATGTACATAGTACTTTTATGCACCGGAGGAAATTGAGAAACTGTATTAATTTGGTTGTGAAAGAAGGTGTTGTATACGAAATCTGGATTTATTTAAATAACAAAATGTAATTCAGTTCTTCAATTTTATTGATAAAATTAAATTAAATTTATTCAAAATTTCATAACATTACTCAAAAATTCATAACATTCATTTAACTTTTATTCAAAATAAAAAAAAATATTTCATTATTAAAATACATAAAATAAATATTGCAATTCCAAAAATCAAAACTAAAAATATTACATTAATATTATTTTAGAATTTCATATTTTTTAATATATTATTAAATTATTCCATATAAAAAATATAATTTATGAAGAAAACCATAAGCTGTTATGGTGTTATAATATCTTCATAGAAATAATGATGTTCAGGTTTTACCCATTTCAGCAATGAAAGAATATTACTTTTTTTTTCATCTGACACAGTTCCATACTTTTCCCTAAATCTTTCAATTTGAAAATCCGGGCCAGGAGGTATTTTTTTTTTGTTTTTCAAAATGTTAACTTTTCTAAAAGGCATATTCTCGTCGTAGGATTCTTTGAATAAATAGGATCCATACTCCTCAACTCTAATCCATTTTATGCCATCCCGAAATCTTACCGTTTCCTTCAGCTCATCTTTTTTCCTATTTATTAAGTTAAGTTTTTCTGGTAAATCCTCGATTTTTTTAAAATGTTGAGTCATATCAATCATTTTATTTTTTCTTGTTGCTTCAAGAATAATTTTGCGATATTCTTCTGGCAAGTGTATAATAGCATGTTTTCTTAATTTCTGTTCAATTCTGCCGAAATCGCGGTCAGAATCAAGATATGTGTGACCTACCTCAGGAAATTTGTGATCAATTTGACTAAAGTAACCCTTAAGTATAAAATATTGGTACAAACAGATAATTGAAAAATTTTTATTTTGACCTGAACATGAATCAGACCAAATAATTAAATTATTAATTTCATTAATTGCTTCAGTTTCAACAAATCTTAATAAAGAACTACAAATTTCAGAACTGCCTCTGTTAGCTACATCCTCAGTCCATGTGCAGAAACAGGCATATTCTTCTTTAAATTTTATGACATGAATTCCGAAGTTATAAAACCATAACTGGCGAAGGTAAAAAGCTTTTGAAACTGTCACTTTTGGAAGAGGCATTGTTTGTTGCATATCCATTGTTATAAATAACGTTCTATTTATTGCTTTTGCTTTTTCCTTATCAACTTTCATAGCTTCAATGGCGGCATGGTAATTTTCAACATGTTCTTCTGTGCCTTGATTTGAATCACAGGTGCTACATGTGTCGCTTTTAGGTGAACCAAAGGAATAATTAAATGATTTGTTAAAAATATCAGCATACAAAGAGTATTTTACTTTAAATTTCTCTTCAAGATTGTCTTTTGTACACATTTCTATATAAAGTTTATGCATTTTTGATATATTTAATAAAGGGGAGAGGTATTTTTTATTCGAATTTTTGTTTCTTGAATAGTGAGATTCTTCTGCTGGAAAAAGTTTTATGTGATTTCTTAACATGTTCTTTCACTTCTTTTTCTGTTTTATGTGGCCTATTATCATGTTTGCCTCTACAATCGGGGGGAGGAGCTGAAACTCCACTCTGTATTCTACTTTTTACGGTATCTATTTTTTTACGACCGATTTGGTATAAAGACTGCATAGCTTCCTTGCAAACTTGTTCCATCACACCATTCTTTGTAACAGTATATATAAAAGATGCTGATTTTGGTTTTTTAGCTTCTTTTCGTCGTCTTACTATAGGTCTTTTTATTATTGACTTAAATAGGAGTACATTTTTGGCATTAACATCGAGCTTATAAAATTATTCAAAACATGCTCTCCTATCTTCCATTTCAAAACGAGAGCTGCATTTTAACCTACATTTTTCTTGACACAACAAACCTGTTTTTGGTTCTTTTTTTGGTATAAGAATATTTTTTTGGGTTACATAAGCTTCACCTCTTTCCCTAGCTATAGCTGCTTTACGATTCTTCCATAAATGTGGATTAGAAGTTTTTTTTCTTGAAATATATTCTTTAGGAGGAAATATTTTCTTTTTTCTGTTTTCATGGATAGGTATTTCTAAATTTCTAAGATTAGACGAACCAGGTATTACATTATTATTACTTAAATTTTCAACGAGATTATTTTCATGAGAGCAGCCAGGTATTGGTTCTGAATTCAATATTTCAGAAGGCGAAGGATCAGTGTATACTTGAAAAATGTTTTCGTTTTCACTTGTGTTGCTATCTGAATCAGGAATATAATCCTTATCACTGCCGCTAATTGAAAAATCTAATTTTGAAACCGTTGACGAGTCTGAAAAATACTTTGGAGATAACGGTTTGATGCCTGAAATTTAGAAAATTCCAAAATGATTATAACAACTAGTGAGTGTATAATCGACTTGTTCATACACGTAAGTTTCAAAATCAACTTTGCAAAAATAAAAATTTATTTTACCCTTTGATTTTCTTTCCAAGACTAATTTTACCATTTGTCTACCTCTCAAAAAATTACTCATTTTGAGTGTTTAACTTTTAAGACGTTTTATTAGAAAATAAAATTTTAAATAACACTGCATGAAGGTACCTACATTTGTCATATTCAACCACTAACTACTAAAAAGATTTTTTTCAATAACAATAATAAAATAACATCTTACATAAGTACACATGTATATAGTCACTAAAAATACAAACAAAAAATATAATTAATCAAAAACATTCGTTTTCTTATTAGTAATATATGTACTTTTCAAAGCAACTTACACATCCAAAGAATATTGCAAAGTGCTTAAAAGAATACATAGAATAAGAAGACCAACTTTAATTTTATGCAACTGAACTCACTGAAAATACAAACGAAAAATATACAAAAAATATACTAGTACAATTTCTTGCTACCGACATTAAAAACAAAATGTGTCAAGCGTTGAATGTGTTTATGTTTTCTGGCAAGTAGAATGAATTAGAAAAAAAATTTCAATGTTGTGATAAAAATACTTCTAAGTGTGCGTTATCTTATCAACAAATTTTGGTGATATTCACAATTTAATTCGAAGAACCTGGGACTGGGGAAAGATTTTCGAGAATCATCATAAATTTGCTTAATACAAATTTGGGAACCTTCTCCATTGAAAGGCTATTAGGACTTAAAATTTAAAACATTCATCTTCTTATAAATCAGTAACTTCTTCACCAGTGTATATTATTCCAAAAATTAAACGTTAAAATTGAAGCTCCCACATATTTAGCACTTAACAGGTTTTTTTGAGTGCATTGGGATGATATTCTAGGTATTGATTTCTATATTTATATTGACGTTATAGGTCTATACTGAATATATTGGCGCTATTTATGTTGTCTAAAAAAACACTTTTTATTTTTTAAAACAAATTAAAAAACATAGGTTCTACATATTATACTATCCGCTGCTTCAAAAATATATTTATTTAATTTTTAAATTGAGAATGAAACGTATTTTAAAAAAAAATTTTTCTGAGCAGCAAAAAACATTTTATTTGTTTATTTTTTTGTTTGCTTTAGTGAACTCTAAAATTTTGGTTTAAAAAATTACTCCAAAAAATTCCCACCACAATTTTAGTTTATAGACAAGAGGATAGAAAAGTAGTCACGAAACGAAAAAAGAAACGGCTAGTGTGAAATGGCCCAATGTAAATTGTAAAATTCAGATTGTGCGAGCTGAACAGACACAACTTTAGTAAAGTTGAATTTCAGTAATAGTATTAGAAATTTAATTTACCAGAAATTTGTCAGTTGTATTGTTTATTTTTTCAATATTGTATAACAAAGTAGTTATGCTTATGTAGTGAACTACAACCTACACTAATTCTTTCAGAAGGTCCGGACATTGAAAATATTTAAAAGTATAGGGATTAGTACACATAAATTTTTTTTTTAAATTTAAAATTTTTTCTGTAATTGATATGTTGTAATTTCTGCTTTCAATTCAACATTTTTTTATTATTCAAAATCACCACCATTTTAAGATTCTTAAAAAATAATTGAATCGACATTTTTCATGATATTTAGTGTAAGAAAGTTTTATTTAAGTAATACGGTTTTAAAATAAATTTGTTGCGTAGGATAAAATTTAGTTTAACGTATAGGGAAGGAAGAAAATAAGATTTTTGATTTGAATTTAAATATTTTTAAAATATTATTTTTCAATTTTTCTGAACCCGTTTTTGTTCACACATTGAATAAGCTTGAAAATTTTTATGATCTTGACAATAGTCGCTGGTTTTGGTGTAACATAAACATTTTTGCCCGAAAAAAGTTATAAAGGTCCGCCATCTTGTAGTTTTGGAGTGTTGCGAAAACGCAAAATTGAACAAAAGCGATATCAAAACTGAGAAATTTTTTTTTAATAAAAAAACTCATCAATTAGTTGTTTTTTTGTTATTGTTTTAGTTTTTCTAATAATTCAAACATAATCAAATTGAAAATATAAAAAAAATAAAAATCTAATTAAAAAATCAAGTTTACATAAAAGTAAATCCAATTTTGATTTAGTTGTATTTGATTGATATGTCTACTTATTATATATTTTTATGATATTCTGAAAAACATTTTAAGTAGAGTGGAATAATAATATCTCTAAGGGAACAACCCATACATTTATAAAATGTTTGACTTTTGCAAAATTTACATTGCCTTATTGTATTTTCTCTAATCTTTATCAAATTATGAGATAATTCGGATCCAGATGCAGTACGTAAGCCGAAAGATGAACTAGCTCTTCCAACAAAAATATTTCTCTGTGGTTCATCTGTAAAAGTTGTTAGCAAGGCAATAGCTATTTCTCTACGAACATCTAATAATGGTAAAGATTTTTCCTCTACGGCTCTACACAAATTCCACGCATTGGAAATTGTTAAGTCTATGCAGTTGCTAAATAAAGGCCACCACCACTTTTTTCCTTTTACGTGTATTCTATGTTGGTACAAAAATCTGTCTAATAAATCCACACTACCCATGTATTTTTTATAGCTTTGAATAAGTTCAGGACATTTTATTTTAATATGTTTTCTTTTTTTTCTTGAAAATTTTCTTACTTCCTTCCTTCAAAGGAGCAACATTTTTAAAATTTGAAAGTAAACAATCAACGGAATTATCTTTCCATTTAACACCAAAAATTTCATTTTCTTTGTCAAATTTGTCTATCACTGATCACTGATTTTAGTCAATAGACATATTCCCATTCGTTTTCTTACTGTACCTGTGGCATGTATTTGAGTTTCATCAAGTCTTTTCATAAAATCGTATGATGTAATTGTCGAAAACTATTTTGTGGCTCTGTGAGCGTTGTAAAGTACTTTTCAATTTTAAAATTACATTCTGGCCAAGTCCTTGTTCTTTATCGTACACCATCGAAACTCCTGTGTAGGGGGAAAAAATCACATGAGTATCCACCACTGGAACATAGTAACTATATTTTATACCCAAATATTATGGGCTTTCCGCGTATGAACATTTTGCACCCACGCTTACTAAAATAAGGCCAGATTGATTCATTAATTGATAAATTGAACATTTGCACCCACGCTTACTAAAATAAGGCCAGATTGATTCATTAATTGATAAATTTTGTGTAAAAATTCTAAAATGCGAACAATTTTTTTCCAACTATATTTAACAAATTTCTTGCTTTATAGAAACGATCTTCTTTGTCTTGATTAGTATTGTCTGCTAAATGAATATACTGTTTTATTTTCTTATACATTGATTTAGGCATTGCTTTTCTAATAATAGGAAAATTATAGTCTATATCATTATACCCGTATGAATATATAGTCAAAGGGTATAATAAATTTGCCATTACATTTGTGACGCAGAGAAAAAGGGGGGGTAGATATAGACTCAAGTGTATGGGTCGGATCAGAATCGAAAAATAAATTGATTTAGCTATGTATGTCCGTCCGTCCGTCCGTCTGTCCGTCCGCACGATAACTCAAAAACTAAAGGAGCTAGAATCTTGAAATTTTCGCAAATTCGTTTTTTTCCTATAGCCGTCATCGCTATTTAAATCCAGCCATTTTGGTCCATGGGTTCGGGTAGCTGCCATACAACTTCTTTTTTTATATGAGTATTACTCCGTACCTATAACAGCTGCGTGTCTGAAATTTTGCCAAAAGTAGTTTAGTTAAATGGCCAAAGTTTCTGCAAAATTTGGTTGGTCTACTGCAGTGGGTTCGAGTAGCTGCTATACAACTTCTTATTTTATATGAGCATTACTCTCCACCTAATGAAGCTGGGTGTCTGAAATTTTGCTAAAAGTAGTTTAGTGTAATGGTCAAAGTTTCTGCAAAGTTTGGTTGGTCTACTGTAGAAGGTTCGAGTAGCTGCCATACAACTCCTTCTTTTATATGAGCATTACACTACATCTAATGAAGCTGGGTGCCTGAAATTTTGCCAAAAATAGTTTATTGTAATGGCCAAAGTTACATCTAAATTTGGTTGGTCTACTGCATAGGGTTCGAGTAGCTGCCATACAACTCAATCTTTTATATGAGTATTCCACTACACCTAATAAAGCTGTATGTTTGAAATTTTGCCAAAAGTAATTAATCGGATGATATAATGTATATGTTACGGTCATACGGGTATCCCAGAGTTGACGCAGTCTACTCTACTACACTTTTCCTCGTTTTTCCAGTATAAATGTTCTTGTGGTACAGAATGGTGGCCAGAAAATACTAATATGCCGATAAACCGTTTTAAAAGAGGCATTGTCAAAAAAAAATTTGGATTATTTTGTTTAGCATACAAATTTGTTTGTTTCAAAATTAAATCTATTACGGATGATTAAAAAAATTCGTAAAATAGTTCAATTGGTTGGTGGCTTATTATTTCATAGAGCTTAGAAATATTCTCAGTTTCAAAGTTGTTGGGTTAACTAGAATATTTTATTTCAAAATCTCCCCATGCTGCTAACTTCTTTTGCTCTTTGTTCAATTGCGCTGTAGGAATTTTATCCTCCTCGGAAAAATCATTGTTATTCATTAAAACTTCAATATTTCCAGTTAATTCTTTAGGAAGAGTATCTTCTACATTATCATTCACCATAGCATCGTCGTCCTAATCTTCATTATCAGATAGTCCTCCACCTTGTTCTGGTGGCAAAATAGTTGCATCTATTCCACCATCAAAATCATCTAATTCCTCTTAATAGGATTCAATTTCTTTTATAGATTTAAAAATGTTCGTTGTCTTGTTCTAAACTTCTTATGAGCAAATTAAAAATTTTTACTTGCATTGATTTTAATATTTAGTTTTTACTTTAAACTTGTAATAAATAAAGAATTTAAAATGATTTTGCAACTTTCTACTTACTTACTTAGGTGGCGCTACAGACCATGAAGGTCCTGGGCCTGACGTAGCGTTCCTCTCCACCTCGTTCGGTCCCGAGCAGATTCTCTCTAGTTGGAGATTTGGAGCCTTCTGATGTCTGTCGAAATCTCGTCTCTCCAACGAAGGTTTGTTTGGGCGACCTCTGCGACGTGTTCCCTCTGGCCTGACTTCGAGTATCTTTTTAGCTGGAGCATTGTTGTCCATTCGCTCAACGTGACCTAGCCATTGCAGCCTTTTAATCTTAATTTTTTGAACTAGGTCTACGTCACCGTACAGCTGATAGATCTCGGCATTGTATCTTCTTCTCCAGGTCCCATCGTCGCAATAAGGACCGAACACTCGACGAAGAATCTTTCGCTCGAAAGTTCCAAGTGCTTGCTCACTTGCTCTGGGCAATGTCCAGCATTCTGCTCCATATAGTAGCACCGGAAGTATGAGCGTTTTGTACAGTTGCACTTTGGAACTGCGCGAGAGGAGTTTTGAACCCAGTTGTTTTGACAAACCGAAGTAGCAGCGGTTTGCTAGGTTTATTCTTCGTCGGATCTCCACATTAATGTCATTTGCGGAGTTTACATTTGTACCTAGGTAGACAAACTCCTTAACTACCTCAAGGTTATATGTACCAACAGTGATGTTTGGACCTGCTCGATGTATTCTGGCCTCTTTATTTGTTGATAACATATACTTTGTTTTGTTCTCGTTCACTAGAAGACCCATTTTCTTTGCTTCTTCTTCAATACGGACGAAGGCTTCGATGACGGCTCGTTGTGATGTTGCTATTATGTCGACGTCGTCCGCGAAGCCTAATAGCTGAACAGATTTTCTGAAAATTGTTCCTTCGGTGTTGACACCAGAGCGGCGTATAATCTGTTCGAGCACTAAATTGAAGAAGTCGCACGACAGTGCATCACCTTGACGGAAGCTGGTGCATGTGCGGAAGAGCTCCGACATATTTCCTCCAATAGCAACTGCACATTTAGTGTTCTCCAATGTTACTTGGCAAAGTCGGATAAGCTTGGATGGTATGCTATATTCCGAGATTGCAATGTACAGTTCCCGGCGATAGATACTGTCGTAGGCTGCCTTAAAATCGATAAAAAGATGGTGTGTATCGATTTGAAATTCATGGGTCTTCTCCAGGATTTGCCTCAATGCGAAGATTTGGTCGATGGTAGACTTACCAGGACGGAAACCACATTGGTAGTTGCCTATGATGTTATTGCAATGTGGTTTCAGTCGTTCGCATATTACGTTGGAAAGGATCTTGTACGCGACATTCAATAGGGATATTCCTCTATAGTTGGCACATGACATGGCATCGCCCTTTTTGTGGATGGGGCATATGGTGCTAATGTTCCAGTCATCGGGCATGCATTCTTCCATCCAGACTCTGGTGATGATTTGGTGCATGCTCCTAATCAAATCTTCTCCTGCTACCTTAAATAACTCAGCTGGGATTCCATCTGAACCAGCAGCTTTGTTATTTTTCAGTTTCTGAATGGCTTGATCAACTTCCATTAGGCTCGGTGGTAGTGTTTCGTCATCGTTGATCATTGTGACTGGTGCATTATTCTGGTGCTCTGTATGCCCATCATTTAACAACTGTTCGAAATGTTGTTTCCATGTCTTCAATATCTCTCGCGTATCGGTTATCAAATTTCCCATGCTGTCTTTCAGCGCGTGTGTACGTTGTTTGTAGCCAGCTGCCAACTGCTTGGCTTGTTTGTAGAACTTACGTACTTCGCCTCTGTCTCTGCATGTTTCTATGTCCACAAGACGAGATTTTTCATAAACCCTTTTTTTCCGCCTAATGGTGTACTTTTCATTTAGTTTTTTTTAGCTCTGTACTCCTCCTGCGCCGCTCTGGTTTTCCTCTGCAGGGTCTTGCGGTATGCTACATTTTTGAGTGCTGTTTTAATTGAGCATTCTTCATCATACCAAGGGTTTCTGGTTGGTGTTGGTTCGAAACCTATGGTATTTGAAGCCACCTCCTTGATAATGTTAGAACAATGTTGCCATTGTTCATCGATGGATGGATTATTCAAAAGAGGTGCCGATTGGAGTCTAGAGCTAATTTGTTGGCTGTATTCTCTGGCTATATCAGGCGATTGTAGGCTTCTAATGTGGAATTTTTGTGATCGTGTGTTCTGCAGCTTCCTCACATTAGATATTCGTGCTCTGAATTGTGCTGCTATTAGATAATGATCAGAGTCGATGTTAGCCCCTCTGAAGGTTCGTACATCTAGCACGGATGTTGAGTGTCGTGCGTCAATCAATAGATGGTCAATCTGATTAGATGTACGACCATCAGGGGATAGCCAGGTTATTTTGTGGATGTTCTTATGTGGAAATTTGGTGCTACTTATAACCATGTTACGCGCAGCTGCAAAATTAACTAATCGGTAACCATTGTCTGTGGTGGTGTTGTGCAGACTATGATTATCAATTGTTTTTCCATGTATTGCTTCTCTACCGACTTTAGCATTAAAATCTCCGATTTCAATCTTGGCATCGTGTTCGGGGCAGGCTGCGTATGTTCGTTCAAGGGTATCGTAATATTCTTCCTTGTCTGCATCCTCTGCTTCGTCGGTAGGAGCATGCGCACATATTATGGAGATGTTGTAAAATCTGCCTTTGATGCGGATGGTTGCAAGTCGTTCATTGACAGGTGTAAAGTCAATGACCAACGACCTCAACCTTTCTCCCACTACAAAACCGCATCCTAATATGTGGTGCTTTTCATGGCAGCTGTAGTAAATGTCGCATTTTCGCTTTTTTAGTGTACCGGTTCCTTTCCAACGTATTTTCTGTATCGCAGTAATATCGGCTTTATACTGCGCGAGAACCTTTTCCAAATTGTTAGATGCTCCTGGGGTGTAGAGTGTTCTTACATTCCAGGAGCAAATTCTTAAATCTTTGTCCATTGTCGTTTTCCGTGTAATCTTTTCGTTCTCATATCCGAGGCATTTTCGTCATTCATAACTATTTGGTTTTTATGGGTAAGGCAGTTAGCCTTACGCCAACCCCCAGACTGGAGGGCCGTTGGGTTTGAAGAGTTGCTTCAGAATTTGCCATATAATGCGTTGAAGTTCTCATAACTACTTTCTTTGCAACTTTCGGCACTTTTAAATTTTGATTTCTAACCAACAAATTTTAAACAACAAAAACTGATAATTTTAAATGTCAATAATATTATTCAAATAAAACTGACTGTAATTCGTACAGCTAATGATTCTAGTAAAAACTAGATGGCAATAAATTGTGGTTAGAAATTTTTTGATTGCAACGCAATAATAAACAAAAACGGGTAAAATTAAATTTTTATGAATAAAAGTTCTACACTTTAATAATAATTTAGTTTTTATATACAACACAAAGTTACTTGTAGTATAATTATCTAATTTGTAATTTAAGTTTTTTAAATATTTTATAAAACATTTTCTAAACATTTTATTTTAAATTTAGCAAAGTTAATTCAATTATTTAGTGCCTTATATTGTCTTTTATAATTTTTGGACTTGTTTTAAAATATTGGTAACTAATATTATTAATTCTATTTTTTAATTTTTTAATAGAAGAGTAGTACATCTTTACTAAGACATTAATCCTTATGAATGATAACTTTAAAGTTTATTGTGATGTTTCACTAAGTAAGCCACATTTACTGATGCTTGATTTAAGCAATCATCTGATACAAATAATAATTTATTAAAATAATATTGATCACAACTTTTCGGATAATGGATGTAAATATTTATAACAATAACACGATGTATGTTGCAACATTAAAATTTCCGGTTAAAGAGTCTTTGAAAACATTACATTGGATAAACGCTGTTGGAAGAACGTACTGGCAAACAACTGCTATAGTTCCGTATATAATTGCATTGATTCGAGCTTTGTAAATTAGGCCATATTCTCTACCTCTAAGGTGGGTGTGGACAGGAGAATTTTTAAAATATTAATAAGATTGTAAAATAAGTATAAAATCTATTTTAAAATATTAACTTATTTTACATTAATATCAACAAAGTAAAGTCTGGTGTTGTTTATTTGGTCAAAATGCTCAAAAAGTTATTATTAACAAATTTTAAAAAAAATGTACAATGTGCAAAATCAATCCGTCTGTGCGTTCGTATGTTTACAAAACTTTTACAATGTTTGAAACAGAGTCACAAAGAGCGAAAAGCTCTGACTAAATATTTATTAATGGACTAAATTATATTATTATAGTTGGGCATATCTTAGTAATTTAATTTTTGGTCAAATCGATGGCTATTTTGAATATATTACTGCATGAAACCCTGTATTTTGAATATTATCCAAAATTTGGTTTTGCCAAAACCGATACGCCTTAGTTCAGCCAAAATCGATAAACTCCTGTTTAATTCACATAACTTTAAATCTCTTTTTTTAACTTCTGATTTACAAGGCAAGTTCACAATTTTTATAAACAAGTATCAAGTTCCCCTAAGTTTAGCAATTCTCCTAAAAACTCATGAAAATTGTGAGTATTCTAAACCATGGTCAACTAGAAAATAGCCATTATTGAGAAACTAACGTAACTCGCCTGAAAGGAATACTTATTATCGAAATAAATCGATCACTTCCATATATTTATTATAGCTAAAAATAAATTCAAAGACCAGTCTTTAAACCTGGATAAAAAATATAGTGACAATATGAAATTGCAATTTTATTCTAATCCGCAAAGTTTGAGCAGACTCGTAGATTATCTCCAATTACTTTGCAACATTCTTCAATCCAAGGAGGAGGTGGAAGTTGTATTTACCGATATCAGTAAAGCATTCGATCTAATTTCTTTTAAAATTATACTTGAAAAACATAAAGCTTTTTGGGTTTTCCATAGATAGTTGAGACTTGTATTAAATCTTATTTAGGTCAACCACTTCTGCAACTTATATTGCGAACTCTGGTTTCCCATAAAGCAGCCACTTTGGTTCCTTATCTATGTATAGGTTTATATAATTGATTGTTTTTAGTGTAAACTAAAAACATTAATGCTTTGATTAGTTTTTGTCGCAAAATTTAGTAAGTAAAATTTTTAAAAAGTGAAAATAATAAAAATTCCTAGTACATGTACCTATTAGAAAACCTTATAAATGCGAAATCTGCTATAATTGCATTTTTAAAATACCATGACAAATTTAGAACTTTTCATATAATTCATTTAAATATAAAAATTAACTTTTCATACATGCAGGAAGTACCTTTGAACACAATTTAAGTATCGTACGCAATTTCTTAATTATATACTACTAGAAGATTTACCCGGCGTTGGCCGGGTGCGTGCAAATTGTAAAAAAGGAAGTTTTGGTCAATTTTCGAAGTACTGCTATGGTTAAAAAGAAAGCCTCAAAAAATATTTGTGGAGTTTCATTAACACATTGCGGCCTTACATCTTTTTATAGGCTTTTTCGTTACTTTGCTATAAATTAAAAATGATTTAGCCGATTGCCTTCAAATTTTGTATATGTGATCCTCTTTGAGAATGGAGTTCACTCTATTAACAGATTTGGAATTTGTTGATCCATGCCGCCCCGACGATTGTCTAAAAAATAATTTTGGAAGTATATTAAGTCCAATTTTGCGAAATTATACTTGGTCAAAGTCTCAAAAAAAGGATTAGAATTGAAAGGCGTGGCAACGTGCACAGGGTAATAGCTAGTTTACATATAATACTATAGGTCGAAAGGGTATACTAAGTTTGCCATTATGTCATTTTACTATGTACTTGAATTGCCAACGTTTGAATAAAATATAGTCGATGGTTTAGAAAAAGTTTAAAAATGTGCTTTTCAACTTATATTTTGTTTTGTACTTACCTGAAAATTCAACTACTCTATTCCTCATTTTTTTTTTAAAGATTTTATGAGAGTAATGTAGGCTTCTTTTTTGGAAAAAATGTTTTAAAATACTATGTATTTAAACATAATATACACGAAATTGAATTTTTTTATTTTTAAATTTTATTAGAAAAGAAACTGCAATTTTACACTGAAATCTATTTTTAAAGAACAACAACTGCAAAGTAGATAAAAAACAAAAACTGACGAAACAATGTTATGTTATTTAAATTTAAGGATCATTTAGCGCTAGCACTATTTGAGAAGAGCAAAAAAATTAGTCTTATTAATTTAGTGAGGTTTTTGAATAAAGATTAACTTGCGTTAATACCAAAAATTTAAAAAATTTTATTGAATATTTGTGCAAAATGCGTAAACAGGTCAAAAACAAATTAACCAGGTGGGCTTTTATAATTAAAATGGTGGTACAAAATTTTCAATAAAATTCATTTAATCGTTTAAGCAAATAAAATTTATAAAAAACTTCATGGCGGCGTCGTGAGAAATGCGTTAAACCCACCCTGTAAAAGTGGACACAAATCGGAAATATAAAATGTTTTGGAAGCCCGCCAGGTCGATGGGGGTTATTTATTCCAACCAAATTTATACAACTATTTCCGGTTGCTGAGAGGAACATTTGTGCAAAATTTCAAGTCAATTAGTCAAACCGTTTCGACTCGACATCAAAAAAACGAAAAAGCTTAAAACCTGTTGACTTATAAAAATGTGACATAGCTTATGCCACCCCCGGGCTGTCTGAATTATTCCTCTAAATTTTTTTGACAATCGGTTTTCACGTGAATCCTGGACAAACAAACAAACAAACAAAAAAATTTTTTTCTTTATATATTAGATCTATGGTTATAATTCAATAAAATATATGATATAATAAAAATTAAACAAAAGAAATCTTTATTCATTTATTAACAAAATAGTTCACATTTTAATTTATCAAATATAATAAACAATATGTTTTATATTAAAATATAATTACCTTCTTAGCCTTTTAAAAATATAAATGTATTCAATAAGAAAGCAAAAAGGAAAGAACACTCGTGTTTCAAATTTAAGGTTTTTATCGTTATTAATTCGGAAAATATTCTTGCTAAAGCTTCGTAACAGTTCTATGTTAGGAACGTAATGGAAACAGAGTGTATCAAATTTAAAGTTTCTATCTTTATTAATTTTGAAGATATGCTTAAAGGGAGTAGTGAGGTTGGTACCCGAATTGAGAGTAGTGGGGTGGTACCCGAATAACGTCTCCAACTGGTCCCAAATTTCAAGGATACAAAGAAAGCTAGAAGATACATCTGTGCCCCAAATTTTAAGGTTCTATCTTCATTGGTTTTAAAATTAGGCTCGTTTTGAATCAATTCGATTAAAAGTTTCTAGAACCCGAACTCATTGTCCGATTTTGACCAAAATTAATCCCCACAGTACGTTCATTACAAGTAAACTAGAGTTTACATTTCATCAAAATAGCGTCATTAGTTTTTGAGTTATGGTGATTTTTGATATATGTTCTTTCAGAATCCGAGTATATGCAATCCCCGCCATACTTTCAGTATTAGTGATCTACTGCTAAAATTTCATTAAGATAGTTCCATTAGTTTCTGAATTATCGTGCCTAGGGACGGACGGATGGACTAAATCGACTTAGGAGGTCGCGTTGATCACAAATAAATATACGTTTCCATATCTAGCTCGCTTCCTTTAGGTGGTTACAAACAACATACCAAAGTTAATATACCCCTTTATCATTCCATAGGTGTAGGGTATAAAAAGTGACTATTTACTATAATAGTTAATTCATTTACAGACAAAAATAATATGTATTTAAATTTTATTAAAATTTTCTTTTTGCTTTTTGCTCGGCAAAAGCGTCAATTATATCTGTATAATCTATATAAAAACTAGATGGCAAAAAATTGTGGTCAGAAAATTTTTATTAGAAATACATAATCCTAAAGTACGCGTTGCGAAAATGCAACAATAAACAAAAACGGGTAAAATTAAATTTTTATGAATAAAAGTTCTACGCTTTAATAATAATTTAGTTTTTATATACAACACAAGTTACTTGTAGTATAATTAATAAATTTTTAATTGAAGTTTTCTAAATATTTTATAAACATTTTATTTTAAATTTAACATAGTTAATTCAATTATTTAGTGCCTTTTATAATTTTTGGACTTGTTATAAAATATTGGTAACTATTATTATTAATTCTATTTTTTAATTTTTTAATAGAAGAGTAGCATCTCTTTACTAAGACACTAATCCTTGTGAATTATAAATTTAAAGTTTGTTGTGATGATTCATTAAGTGAGCCACATTTACTGATGACATTCACTGAGTGACATTTACTGATAATAATTTATTAAAATAACATTGATCACAACTTTTCGGATAATGGATGTAAATATTTATAACAATAACACGATATATGTTGCAACATTAAAATTCCCGGTTAAAGAGTCTTTGAAAACATTACAATGGATAAACGCTGTTAGAAGAACGGACTGGCAATCAACTGCTATAGTTCCTTATATAATTGCATTCACTCGAAATTTGTGAATTAGGCCATATTCTCTACCTCTAAGGTGGTGTGGACACGGAAATTATTAAAATATTAATTTTATAAGATTGTAAAATAAGTATTAACTTATTTTACATCAATATAAACAAAGTATAGTCTGGTGTTGTTTATTTGCTCAAAATGCTCAAATAGTTAATATTAACAAATTTTAAAAAAAATTACCTACAATGTGGAAAATCAATCCGTCTGTGCGTTCTTATGTTTACAAAACTTTTACAATGTTTAAAACAGAGTCACAAAGAGCGAAAAGCGTTTCAGAAGACATACTTTTGAAAACAATTTATGCTCGAAAAATATTCATGTATCTTATTTTCGTCCACAGATGTTCTTAAAATTCGATCGAAATACTTTTTTTGGTATAATCATTTAAAATTTTATTATTTTACTTATTTCCAAGTTTTTAAAAATACCTCTTTATTTTTTACTAAATTTTATTTTATAGAAAATTTGACAGAAAACTCTCATTTATATTATAAATTATTCATTTTTTATACCCGTATGACTATATAGTCAAAGGGTATAATAAATTTGCCATTACGTTTGTGACGCAGAGAAGGAGGGGGGGTAGATATAGACTCAAGTGTATGGATCGGATCAGAATCGAAAAATAAATCGATTTAGCTATGTATGTCCGTCCGTCCGTCCGTCTGTCCGTCCGTCCGCACGATAACTCAAAAACTAAAGGTCTTGAAATTTTCGCAAATTCGTTTTTTTGCAATAGCCGTCATCGCTATTTAAATCCAGCCATTTTGGTCCATGGGTTCGGGTAGCTGCCATACAACTCCTTTTTTTATATGAGTATTATTCTGTACCTATTACAGCTGTGTGTCTGAAATTTTGCCAAAAGTAGTTTAGTTTTATGGCCAAAGTTTTTGCAAAATTTGGTTGGTCTAGTGGAGTGGGTTCGAGTAGCTGCCATACAACTTCCAATTTTATATGAGCATTACTCTATACCTAATTAAGCTGAGTGTCTGAAATTTTGCTAAAAATAGTTTAGTGTAATGGCCAAAGCTTCTGCAAAATTTGGTTGGTCTACTGTAGAGGGTTCGAGTAGCTGCCATACAACTTCTTATTTTATATAAGCGTTTCACTACACCTAATGAAGCTGGGTGTCTGAAATTTTGCCAAAAATAGTTTAGTGTAATGGCCAAAGTTACAGGAAAATTTGGTTTGTCTACTGCAGAGGGTTCGAGTAGCTGCCATACAACTCCTTCTTTTATATGAGTATTCCACTAAACTTAATAAAGCTGTATGTTTGAAATTTTGACAAAAGTAATTAACCGGATGATATAAAGTATATGATAAGGTCATACGGGTATCCCAGAGTTGACACAGTCTACTCTACTACACTCTTCCTCGTTTTTAATATTTTTATAAAAAAAATTCAAAACAGTTATTCAAAACAAATAATTGATACCATAGCAACTATAATTATTTTCAAAACAAATAAGATAAATAAAAACTCGTTGTATAGGCAAATTATTAATCGTTTCATGATGTAGGGGTTAGGACAGGCGACTAGTCAAAACATCTCGGTTCGAATCCAGACTGGGCGAAATTTTTTTTGGTTTTAAATTCGTCTTTTTTTATTTATTTTCTTTTTAATTAATTTAATTAGTTGAAAATTGAAATTTTGTGTTTATGTAGCACCTGTAACTTAAATACCCGCCTTAATTTTTTTTTAGTAATAAACAAAATTTAAGGCTGCAACATTATGTTTCGATATATGTGAAAAGCTTTTTTTAAATTTAAATGGGATTCTTTAAATTGAAGGAAGTGTCTCTTAGTTTTAAACATTTTTGCTTAGATAATAAAATTTTAAGTTAAATTCCAAATTTTGGTGCAATTTACAACTTAATTCCAAGAACCAAAAAAAAGGGGTGGAGAGGGGGCAGTTGGATGGGGAAACATCTTCGAAAGTCATCATTAGTTTTATTAGTAAAAATTTGGGAACCTTCCCCATTGAAGAGAATCAGGACTTGAAATTAAAACATTTGTTTTTATAAATCAGTAACTTAGTCACCAGTGAATATTATTCCAAAAATTAGACATTTATATTCTAAGTATTGATTTCACTATCTATATTGATTATATAGATCTATACTGGCTGTATTGACTAAAAAAAATTCAAAGACCAGTCTTTAAACCTGGATAAAAAATATAGTGACAATATGAAATTGCAATTTTATTCTAATCCGCAAAGTTTGAGCAGACTCGTAGATTATCTCCAATTACTTTGCAACATTCTTCAATCCAAGGAGGAGGTGGAAGTTGTATTTACCGATATCAGTAAAGCATTCGATCTAATTTCTTTTAAAATTATACTTGAAAAACATAAAGCTTTTTGGGTTTTCCATAGATAGTTGAGACTTGTATTAAATCTTATTTAGGTCAACCACTTCTGCAACTTATATTGCGAACTCTGGTTTCCCATAAAGCAGCCACTTTGGTTCCTTATCTATGTATAGGTTTATATAATTGATTGTTTTTAGTGTAAACTAAAAACATTAATGCTTTGATTAGTTTTTGTCGCAAAATTTAGTAAGTAAAATTTTTAAAAAGTGAAAATAATAAAAATTCCTAGTACATGTACCTATTAGAAAACCTTATAAATGCGAAATCTGCTATAATTGCATTTTTAAAATACCATGACAAATTTAGAACTTTTCATATAATTCATTTAAATATAAAAATTAACTTTTCATACATGCAGGAAGTACCTTTGAACACAATTTAAGTATCGTACGCAATTTCTTAATTATATACTACTAGAAGATTTACCCGGCGTTGGCCGGGTGCGTGCAAATTGTAAAAAAGGAAGTTTTGGTCAATTTTCGAAGTACTGCTATGGTTAAAAAGAAAGCCTCAAAAAATATTTGTGGAGTTTCATTAACACATTGCGGCCTTACATCTTTTTATAGGCTTTTTCGTTACTTTGCTATAAATTAAAAATGATTTAGCCGATTGCCTTCAAATTTTGTATATGTGATCCTCTTTGAGAATGGAGTTCACTCTATTAACAGATTTGGAATTTGTTGATCCATGCCGCCCCGACGATTGTCTAAAAAATAATTTTGGAAGTATATTAAGTCCAATTTTGCGAAATTATACTTGGTCAAAGTCTCAAAAAAAGGATTAGAATTGAAAGGCGTGGCAACGTGCACAGGGTAATAGCTAGTTTACATATAATACTATAGGTCGAAAGGGTATACTAAGTTTGCCATTATGTCATTTTACTATGTACTTGAATTGCCAACGTTTGAATAAAATATAGTCGATGGTTTAGAAAAAGTTTAAAAATGTGCTTTTCAACTTATATTTTGTTTTGTACTTACCTGAAAATTCAACTACTCTATTCCTCATTTTTTTTTTAAAGATTTTATGAGAGTAATGTAGGCTTCTTTTTTGGAAAAAATGTTTTAAAATACTATGTATTTAAACATAATATACACGAAATTGAATTTTTTTATTTTTAAATTTTATTAGAAAAGAAACTGCAATTTTACACTGAAATCTATTTTTAAAGAACAACAACTGCAAAGTAGATAAAAAACAAAAACTGACGAAACAATGTTATGTTATTTAAATTTAAGGATCATTTAGCGCTAGCACTATTTGAGAAGAGCAAAAAAATTAGTCTTATTAATTTAGTGAGGTTTTTGAATAAAGATTAACTTGCGTTAATACCAAAAATTTAAAAAATTTTATTGAATATTTGTGCAAAATGCGTAAACAGGTCAAAAACAAATTAACCAGGTGGGCTTTTATAATTAAAATGGTGGTACAAAATTTTCAATAAAATTCATTTAATCGTTTAAGCAAATAAAATTTATAAAAAACTTCATGGCGGCGTCGTGAGAAATGCGTTAAACCCACCCTGTAAAAGTGGACACAAATCGGAAATATAAAATGTTTTGGAAGCCCGCCAGGTCGATGGGGGTTATTTATTCCAACCAAATTTATACAACTATTTCCGGTTGCTGAGAGGAACATTTGTGCAAAATTTCAAGTCAATTAGTCAAACCGTTTCGACTCGACATCAAAAAAACGAAAAAGCTTAAAACCTGTTGACTTATAAAAATGTGACATAGCTTATGCCACCCCCGGGCTGTCTGAATTATTCCTCTAAATTTTTTTGACAATCGGTTTTCACGTGAATCCTGGACAAACAAACAAACAAACAAAAAAATTTTTTTCTTTATATATTAGATCTATGGTTATAATTCAATAAAATATATGATATAATAAAAATTAAACAAAAGAAATCTTTATTCATTTATTAACAAAATAGTTCACATTTTAATTTATCAAATATAATAAACAATATGTTTTATATTAAAATATAATTACCTTCTTAGCCTTTTAAAAATATAAATGTATTCAATAAGAAAGCAAAAAGGAAAGAACACTCGTGTTTCAAATTTAAGGTTTTTATCGTTATTAATTCGGAAAATATTCTTGCTAAAGCTTCGTAACAGTTCTATGTTAGGAACGTAATGGAAACAGAGTGTATCAAATTTAAAGTTTCTATCTTTATTAATTTTGAAGATATGCTTAAAGGGAGTAGTGAGGTTGGTACCCGAATTGAGAGTAGTGGGGTGGTACCCGAATAACGTCTCCAACTGGTCCCAAATTTCAAGGATACAAAGAAAGCTAGAAGATACATCTGTGCCCCAAATTTTAAGGTTCTATCTTCATTGGTTTTAAAATTAGGCTCGTTTTGAATCAATTCGATTAAAAGTTTCTAGAACCCGAACTCATTGTCCGATTTTGACCAAAATTAATCCCCACAGTACGTTCATTACAAGTAAACTAGAGTTTACATTTCATCAAAATAGCGTCATTAGTTTTTGAGTTATGGTGATTTTTGATATATGTTCTTTCAGAATCCGAGTATATGCAATCCCCGCCATACTTTCAGTATTAGTGATCTACTGCTAAAATTTCATTAAGATAGTTCCATTAGTTTCTGAATTATCGTGCCTAGGGACGGACGGATGGACTAAATCGACTTAGGAGGTCGCGTTGATCACAAATAAATATACGTTTCCATATCTAGCTCGCTTCCTTTAGGTGGTTACAAACAACATACCAAAGTTAATATACCCCTTTATCATTCCATAGGTGTAGGGTATAAAAAGTGACTATTTACTATAATAGTTAATTCATTTACAGACAAAAATAATATGTATTTAAATTTTATTAAAATTTTCTTTTTGCTTTTTGCTCGGCAAAAGCGTCAATTATATCTGTATAATCTATATAAAAACTAGATGGCAAAAAATTGTGGTCAGAAAATTTTTATTAGAAATACATAATCCTAAAGTACGCGTTGCGAAAATGCAACAATAAACAAAAACGGGTAAAATTAAATTTTTATGAATAAAAGTTCTACGCTTTAATAATAATTTAGTTTTTATATACAACACAAGTTACTTGTAGTATAATTAATAAATTTTTAATTGAAGTTTTCTAAATATTTTATAAACATTTTATTTTAAATTTAACATAGTTAATTCAATTATTTAGTGCCTTTTATAATTTTTGGACTTGTTATAAAATATTGGTAACTATTATTATTAATTCTATTTTTTAATTTTTTAATAGAAGAGTAGCATCTCTTTACTAAGACACTAATCCTTGTGAATTATAAATTTAAAGTTTGTTGTGATGATTCATTAAGTGAGCCACATTTACTGATGACATTCACTGAGTGACATTTACTGATAATAATTTATTAAAATAACATTGATCACAACTTTTCGGATAATGGATGTAAATATTTATAACAATAACACGATATATGTTGCAACATTAAAATTCCCGGTTAAAGAGTCTTTGAAAACATTACAATGGATAAACGCTGTTAGAAGAACGGACTGGCAATCAACTGCTATAGTTCCTTATATAATTGCATTCACTCGAAATTTGTGAATTAGGCCATATTCTCTACCTCTAAGGTGGTGTGGACACGGAAATTATTAAAATATTAATTTTATAAGATTGTAAAATAAGTATTAACTTATTTTACATCAATATAAACAAAGTATAGTCTGGTGTTGTTTATTTGCTCAAAATGCTCAAATAGTTAATATTAACAAATTTTAAAAAAAATTACCTACAATGTGGAAAATCAATCCGTCTGTGCGTTCTTATGTTTACAAAACTTTTACAATGTTTAAAACAGAGTCACAAAGAGCGAAAAGCGTTTCAGAAGACATACTTTTGAAAACAATTTATGCTCGAAAAATATTCATGTATCTTATTTTCGTCCACAGATGTTCTTAAAATTCGATCGAAATACTTTTTTTGGTATAATCATTTAAAATTTTATTATTTTACTTATTTCCAAGTTTTTAAAAATACCTCTTTATTTTTTACTAAATTTTATTTTATAGAAAATTTGACAGAAAACTCTCATTTATATTATAAATTATTCATTTTTTATACCCGTATGACTATATAGTCAAAGGGTATAATAAATTTGCCATTACGTTTGTGACGCAGAGAAGGAGGGGGGGTAGATATAGACTCAAGTGTATGGATCGGATCAGAATCGAAAAATAAATCGATTTAGCTATGTATGTCCGTCCGTCCGTCCGTCTGTCCGCACGATAACTCAAAAACTAAAGGTCTTGAAATTTTCGCAAATTCGTTTTTTTGCAATAGCCGTCATCGCTATTTAAATCCAGCCATTTTGGTCCATGGGTTCGGGTAGCTGCCATACAACTCCTTTTTTTATATGAGTATTATTCTGTACCTATTACAGCTGTGTGTCTGAAATTTTGCCAAAAGTAGTTTAGTTTTATGGCCAAAGTTTTTGCAAAATTTGGTTGGTCTAGTGGAGTGGGTTCGAGTAGCTGCCATACAACTTCCAATTTTATATGAGCATTACTCTATACCTAATTAAGCTGAGTGTCTGAAATTTTGCTAAAAATAGTTTAGTGTAATGGCCAAAGCTTCTGCAAAATTTGGTTGGTCTACTGTAGAGGGTTCGAGTAGCTGCCATACAACTTCTTATTTTATATAAGCGTTTCACTACACCTAATGAAGCTGGGTGTCTGAAATTTTGCCAAAAATAGTTTAGTGTAATGGCCAAAGTTACAGGAAAATTTGGTTTGTCTACTGCAGAGGGTTCGAGTAGCTGCCATACAACTCCTTCTTTTATATGAGTATTCCACTAAACTTAATAAAGCTGTATGTTTGAAATTTTGACAAAAGTAATTAACCGGATGATATAAAGTATATGATAAGGTCATACGGGTATCCCAGAGTTGACACAGTCTACTCTACTACACTCTTCCTCGTTTTTAATATTTTTATAAAAAAAATTCAAAACAGTTATTCAAAACAAATAATTGATACCATAGCAACTATAATTATTTTCAAAACAAATAAGATAAATAAAAACTCGTTGTATAGGCAAATTATTAATCGTTTCATGATGTAGGGGTTAGGACAGGCGACTAGTCAAAACATCTCGGTTCGAATCCAGACTGGGCGAAATTTTTTTTGGTTTTAAATTCGTCTTTTTTTATTTATTTTCTTTTTAATTAATTTAATTAGTTGAAAATTGAAATTTTGTGTTTATGTAGCACCTGTAACTTAAATACCCGCCTTAATTTTTTTTTAGTAATAAACAAAATTTAAGGCTGCAACATTATGTTTCGATATATGTGAAAAGCTTTTTTTAAATTTAAATGGGATTCTTTAAATTGAAGGAAGTGTCTCTTAGTTTTAAACATTTTTGCTTAGATAATAAAATTTTAAGTTAAATTCCAAATTTTGGTGCAATTTACAACTTAATTCCAAGAACCAAAAAAAAGGGGTGGAGAGGGGGCAGTTGGATGGGGAAACATCTTCGAAAGTCATCATTAGTTTTATTAGTAAAAATTTGGGAACCTTCCCCATTGAAGAGAATCAGGACTTGAAATTAAAACATTTGTTTTTATAAATCAGTAACTTAGTCACCAGTGAATATTATTCCAAAAATTAGACATTTATATTCTAAGTATTGATTTCACTATCTATATTGATTATATAGATCTATACTGGCTGTATTGACTAAAAAAAACACATTTTTATTTTTTAAAACAAATTAAAAAATATACTACATAAATTATCCGCTGCAAAACTTTTAAACTTTAAAATTTTGGTTTAAAAAATTACTCAAAAATATTCCCACGACAAATTTAGTTTATAGACAAGAGGTAATGAAACGAAAGAAAATTAGTCAAAAAACGAAAGAGGAAACGAATCGTATGGAAAGGCCTATTTATTATTTAGAAAAGTTTGGTCTTATCATACATAATAAAAAAAAAACAAATTTGAAATTTCAACTATTTTATTGAATCTTTGAATATTAAATAAATTAAATTATATTGTAATAATTTTATCTTCCTGTCAATAAGTCTTTCCCTAAATCTTTCTGATGTAGTTAGTGAATAAATTTAATTAAAATTGAAAGTTATAATCATATTTGATAGTGTTAATCATATTCTTCTGTCTATTTACAAAATAAACAACAAATTTATATTTCATTACAGATTGGAAGTCCCGAAAAATGTACTTTGTTGTCAGATGTTTTATTGAGCAAATATGGTCATTATGTGCAAGCAATTAATTACCCTACTGTACCAAGAGGGCAAGAAAAACTTCGTCTGGCACCCACACCATTCCACACATTCCAAATGATGAACATCCTTGTCAACGATTTAAAAAAGGCATGGGAGGAAGCTAAATTACCAATAAATTATCCAGAAAATGTTGGGCAGTGTGCATTTTGTAATAAAATAAATTATTTTCCAACTAATATCGAATGTCATATTCCAAATTGTCCTACTTTAGTTGCTGCTGGATAAATTTTTAATTAACTTTTTTAATTTCATAACCAGGTTCTTGCAATATATTTTAAATATGTGGATTAATAGGTGGGGGATAGTATTAATTTGTAATATGTATGTATATATGGTTTACAATATATAATTATATGCTAATTAGGTTAAAATTTTATCCTTTGACGTATTTTTTTTAAATTAAGAAAGATTAATTTTCATGTAAAAGTTATATGAAAATAAATAATTGTGGAAACGCCATGTATCTGATACAACGCTAAACTACATAGGGTAAATACATCAAACATACAAAGTTTGAAATAAAATATATTATATCGGTATATCTGCTAGTGGCGTTGCCCGGAATTTTTCAAACTTAAAAGTTATATGTTATAATCTATATATGTAAAAAGCAAAAAATTAATAGGTATAAATTAATTTGAGTATATATCTAAAGGGTAAATTTATCTTTAAAATTATTATTTTTAAAATTATCATAAGCGTCAAAAATTCTAAATTCACACTAACCCCAATGACATTAAAAAAAAATTACATTTGGCAATAAAAAGTTTGAGTTTTGACACTAAAAAGTTTGAGATGACAGATGGAACTTAAAAAATTTAAAGCCTTTTACTTTTTTAATTCTGTTCGATTCTAACCTAAAACGTGTTTTAAGTTCGAGAAAGGGTATGAAAAATGAATGAAACATTCAAGTCTGACCGCTAAGTAAGAGTTTTAAAAATATTGTTATGAAACTATTAAAAAAGTCATTAGGTATCGTGCCCAAACGGGTTAGTATATTGCAACAAAAGTATCTGATTTAGCTTTTGCACTATTTAAGGAGAGCAAAAAAATTAATCTCATTAATTAGGTGAGCTTTTAAAATAAAGGTTAACTTGCGTTAATAACAAAAATTCGAAAATTTCATTGAATCTTTGCAAAACGCGTAAGCAGGTCAAAACCAAATTAACCTGGTGGACTCTAATAATTAAGTTCAATGCTGGTGGAAAATTTTGAATAAAATTCATTTAACCGTTTAAGCAAATAAAATTTATAGAATCAACTTATACATCAAATTCCGTTAGCTAAGAAGAACATTTCAATTGCAAAACCATCCTGTCAAATTGGACGCAAATCGGATGCACAAAATTTTTTGAAGCAACAAATTTTTATACAACTAACGGAACATTCGTGCAAAATTTCAAGTCAATTGGCCAAACCGTTTCGACTGGACATGAAAAAACGAAAAAGCTTAATACGGCTCTGGAGCCACAATCTTTTGACTTATAAAACTTTCACTCCCGGGGTCCCATAATTATTCCTGTAAAATTTAGTGACAATCTGACCAGTGGTTTTCACATAAATCCGGGACAAACAAACGAAAAAAATTTTCTTTTTTTAGTAGATGTATATAAATGTTCTTATTTCTAGCACATCTCAATACTTAGGGCGACTTAGAAATACCCTACACCTATTTGGTTCAAATTTAATGGGAAGTTCATAAGTAATTTTAAAACCATAAAAGCTTGGATTAGTTTGATCGTAAGACATAGCTAACGAAATTAACTTTATAATACTGAAAACATTATTATTTATTTTATCAATTCACAAATATTAAAAATTTTTATTAATTTATATATTACAAAATATTAAACAACAAATAAACTTTAAATAAATGGATTCGTAAAGTGCAATTACAAAATTACATATTTGACAATTTTTAACCAAATTAATACAATTTTACACACATGCAGCATTTACTTCTTTTCAGGATTTTTAGCTGTAGTGCAATTACTGTTGAATGATTTATTACCCTTGATTAATTATTTCAATTTTAAATAATTTTTAAATTTATTCTCTTAATTTACTTATTTTTTAATGTTTTATATAATTAAACTCAAAGTTATTCAAAAGAAATATTGATTTGGAATAACATAAATATAAAAATTTATATAATTTGATGGTTTTAATGTTAATTAATGTTAATTAAAACCGTTAATGCTTCATAATAACTTTTTATCACAAATTTAATAATTAAAATATGCAATAAATGTATTTCTAAAATGCAATGACAAATTTAGAACTTTTCATATAATTCATTTAAATATAAAAATAAATTTTACAACTTCAGTATCGTACACAATTTCTTAATTATATATTACCTATGGTACTATTTCAATAAAATATAGATATGATATAATAAAAATTAAAAAAAAAAAAAATTCGTCGTTTATTAAAAAAATATTTAATAGAATTTAAATTTTATCAAAATTACGTAATTAGTTTTTGAGTTATGTTGTTTTTAAGATATTTATTTGTTAGTCCTTGAACTTTTCAAAGGTTCCAGAACCCAAAACCATGGTACGATTTCGCCCATATGCAGTCCCCGTCATACTTTCAACACAAGTTAACCCTTGTACACAATTGGAACGTTCTATCTTAATTTTAAGCTAGTATTTTTGTTAATTTCGATGATAAGCCTTTAAACCTTGGGAGGTCTAAGAGAGTTACCTGACCAACCAATCCAATTGATCATAAATTAAAGAAAAACTTAGAAAATAGTAAAGAACACCCTTGTGCCAAATTTGAAGCTTCTGCTGTTGTTTGAAGTTATTATCTTTAATATTTTCGAAGATATGCTTTAAGGTCTTCGAAACTATGTGGATGGTCCTCGACCCACTACTCCAATTGGTTCGAAGACACTAAGGGAATAAGAAGGAACACCCTGATACCTAATTTGGAGGTTCTATCTTCATTGGTTTCGGAATTATGCTCGTTTGGCCTAAATTCGATCAAAAAGTTCTAAGTTCCAAACCGATTGTCCAATCCTCACCGTACGCATTCACCGCCGTAGTTTCATTACAAGTAACCTGCAGCACAAATTTTATGAAGATAGCGTCATTAGTTGTTGAGTTATCATGATTTTTTATATATGTTCGTTAGCCCTTGCACCGATTAAAATGTCCAGAATCCGAACTTATGAGCCGATTTCGCCCATATGCAATCTCCACCGTACTTTCAGTCCTAGTAACCTACAGTTAAAATTTCATCAAGATAGCTCTATTATTTTTTAGTTATCGTGCCTACGAACGGACGGACATGGCTATATCGACTAAGGAGGTCACACTGATCACAAATATATATACTTTTCCATATCTGGCTCGCTTCCTTACCAAACACCATACCAAAATTAATATACCTCTTTACCTATTCTATAGGTGTAGGGTATAACAATAGAACTTAAATAAAGAAAATAAATAGTTTATATAACAAAGAAGAATTTAATAAGAAACAATGTGATGACTGCGGGAAAGGATCACAGAAGTATGTGGAGAACCTTCAAAATATCTTGTAACTGGGGACAAGGAAACAAAAATAATGAAATAAATTATAGAAGTATGTGGAGAACCTTAAAATATCTAGTAACTGGGGACAAGAAAACAAAAATGATGAAATAAATTGTATAAAAGTTTTGCAGTACGAGAAAAATTATATAATAAAAGGAAAAGAAAGATTAAAGGACTTCTTTGTAAATAGTGTTATGAAAATAAATAACGAAATAGAAAAGGTAGACTTCCAAAATGTCCAACAGACATATGGAACGAAATTTATGTTTAAATATTGTAATGTTACACATTTGGTTGGTATAATGGAGCAGATGAACAATAAACGAGATGACTTTGGATTAAATATAAGATTTTGTTTAATTCAATCTAGAAAATTGGACCAATCTAGATGAAAATTATGAATCTTTCGCTCCAAAAAGGTTAGTTTCCAAACTGGAAGCAGTTGATAATAGTACCTGTTAAAAAAGTCCAAAATTCAATTAAGGCTGAGGATTTTAGATTCATAAATTTGCTACTAGTATATGAGAAAATATTTGTAAAATATTTTTACAGATCAATTGAGGAATACATTGAGAATAATAACATATTAATAGAAAAACCGTTTGGATTTAGAAGTAACCATTCTTGTAAGGTAGCTACAAATTGGATAATAATAGAATGGAAAAGGATTGCTATTTTTGGATCCGAAGCGAGCGATTGAAACACTAGATCAGAGTATATTCTTAAAAAAACTTAAATGGTACGGAATTGAGGATAAATAGCAGCTTTGGTTCGAATCATACCTTATGGGTAGGACACAGAGAACAAGTATTGACGATTATCTTTCAGATAGTATGGGAATTGGAATTGGTGTACCACAAGAATCAATACTGGGTGTATTCCTTTTCCTGTTATACATTAACGATATAAGTAAAGTACTCGAGCATTCAAAAGTAGCATTATTTGCAGACGATACTCTAATATATTGCATTAGCAACACAAAGGATGACTTAAATAACATAGTGAAGTGGTTAAATATGAATAAGCTCAACCTGAATGTTACGAAGATAAAATACATGAAAAGTAATATAGACAATCAGATTATACTAAAAATTAACGATGACAAAATGGAAGAAGTGAAGGAATTCAAATATCTAGGAGTTTCGATAGATAAAACAAAAACTAAAATTTGATAAGAACGTTGATTATGTTTGCAATAAAATAGATAAACAGATACATTTCTGTGATCACAAGCATTAACAGCCAAAGTCTGTTTTGTTACATTTTGTACAGATCAATTTTAAAATTAAAATTGTTCCCTGAAATCACGTAATTGAGATAGAGACATGCTTCTTTGACGAAATTATAAGTATTTGACAGCGCTTGAAATTGTGTTTTTTGAATTATTAATAATTAATTTAATTAACAGTTATAATTAAAAAAAACATACTTTGGCTCTTAATCCTTTTGCAAAATTTTAAAATTTGAAGATCGAAGTCTAGTTTGGCTGTTTTACTTTTTTTATAATTTTAGTTTAAAAATTCCTAACTGAAGTTTGGCTGTTATTCCAATTTTAACAATATGATAATAAAACTCCTATTTAAGAGTTTGGTTGTTATTCCAAATGAAGTAAATTATGATTTGAAAAATAACTTCCTGACTTTGGCTTGTTTTCTTGTAAAATTGCCTAAGTTTTAGAAAAAAATTCATTTTAGTAAGCTAATTTTATTAAGAAAATATGAAAGTTCAACGAATTGTCGGGAGTTTATCGTCAAAATGCTGGATATAGAGTACAGCATGATATAAATAATTAATGAGGTAATATTTGCGCATGTTTGCTATTTCATTTACTTTCTCTTCCAAAATGTCAAATAAAATTATAAAATTTAAAAGTTAAAAAAAAAAAAAGTAAATAAAACATTTTCAAATAAAATGACACCTATTGCAAAATTAATGAAACGATTTCCAAAAATATGAAACCTTTGCACTTGAGGCTTCATTTTATTGCAAATTAATTATTATTTTTGAAAAAGGTTTCATTTTATTTGAAAATGAGTATTATAAGGGTGACTTTAAACTTTTTAACTTTTAATTATTTTCGAAAAGGTTAATAAAAGTAAAGAAAAGTAATATAATATTTTAACATTTTTGAAAATAAAATATAATTTAATGAAATGCGAATTATTAAATGAAAAAAAGGGAAAAAAATGAATTAAAAACTTTTAAATTTTTTCTTTATATGCAGAACTTAAAATGTGTTTATAATAGCATTTGTTGCAAAAAATTTGTTTTAGGTAAAAAATATTGAAAAAAGGGTTAAGGCAAAAAAAACTGAAATAATGAGGTTTAAGGTAAAAAACACTGGAGCAGCAGCATGTAACTTGTTTCGAATCGAATTATTTGAAACAAAATTTTGATGGCAGCACGTAAATTGTTTCGAATTAAAAATGAACGAAACAAAAGTTTTACTTCAAAAAATTCCGTTTCGTTTCAAATTCAAATTATCTTTTTTTACCTCTTTTGAAAATTGAAATGGTTTTTATTTGTTTTTTTTTTGTTGTACAAAACTAAATATGGTTTGTACGCAATTTTTATCTTTGTTTAATCGTTTGAAAAATTAAATTTTCTTTTGTTAAAATAGATATTAAAAATGTAAGTATTAAAAACAATTTCATTTCATTAGTTATACTTTAAAATTAATATTTGATAACTATTTGATTACTGTATACCTAATAACTATGTATATAGATGAAGATTCACTTTCAAAAAATATAATTTTTTCCAAAATTTTATTTTTATTTTAAATAGGTAGCTAAAATTTTATTAATTTTTTAATATTTAATCCAAAAATTTCAAATATATTGCTTAAAATTAATTTTTATAAAAATTTACCTTTATTGTACTTTTTTGCGTTAACTATATATCTATCGCACAAATTATTTTGAAACGACTAAAAAAACTATTCGAAACAAAGCTTACGTGTTGCCAAAAACTTTCGAAACAAAATAAAAATTTCGAAACAAATGAAAAGTATTCGAAACAAATTTACGTGCTACCCATTTTTGAAAAATTTGAAACAACACATTCGAAACAAGTTACGTGCTTCCACTCCTGAAAATTTTTCCTAAGAATAACCTGCTACGGTTTTTCCGCAGGTTTTCATTAATTGTGGGAAATTCCCTTCATTATAATAAGAAAGGGTTTTTATATTTTTGAATTTAATATATATTCAGTTATCAAGTAGTGCTGTTATTAGTGATAATAATTTAAATATTTGAAAAATTAATTTGAAAATGGATTTACAATTCTTTATTAGTGAAAAAGGAAAAAAGAAATTGTTTTTAAATGGATGTTTATTCTATCAAGGCGTGATATTGTATTTAGTGATGAATATACAAAAACAAACAAAAATGAAAAATTTCTTTTATATGATTCTGCAGCTGAGGATGACGACCGCATATTAATTTTTTTAACACAAGCTAATTTGGTCTCCTCCCAAATAAACGAGAGGAAACATATACGTTTTTTGAAAGCACTAAAAGAATTAACTGGTCATTGCAATCCTCAAACTATAATGACGGATTTTGAAGTCGCAATGATCAACGCATTTCAACGAGAATTTCCAATATCCAGGCATTGTGGTTGTTTTTTTCATTTTAATCAATGTATTTGGCGTAAAATACAATCATTTGGACTAAAACAGCAGTATGAAAATGATCCAGAATACGCATTAAAATTTCGAATGCTTGCTGCAATGGCATTTGTTCCAACAAATATTATTATAAACACATTTGAAGTTTTATGTGAAAGTAATATATTTACTGACGATATGCTATCTGTGGTTGATTATTTTGAGGACACATGGTTTGGACGACCCAATCGTCTCATAGGACGCCGCCCACCGAAATTTAATCACCAATTATGGAATTGCTATGAAGCGGTATTGCAGAATTTGCCCAAGACAAACAACAATCTCGAAGGATGGCACAATGGATTTCAGACATTTCTAAACGCTCTTCATCCAGGAATTTGGAAATTCATCGAACTGCTAAAAAAAGAACAAAGCTTAAATGAACTAAAAATAGAACAATATCTAAGTGGACAGCAACCTCCACAAAAGAAGAAAAAATATCGGGATCTTGAAGCAAGATTGTTGCGGGTTGTCAATCGTTGGGATGAAAATATTGATATAAATGATCATTTACGATCAAATGCTCACAATCTTTCATATTAAATTTTAAAATTATAATATAAATATTATGTACATATATAAACAAAATATTTAAAATTTCTGCATATAAATAAAATATTTAAAAGTTTTTAATTTTTTAAAAAGAGACATGCTTTTTTGAGACAAAATCCACCATTCGTAAGTTCCTTAAAAATAATATTTTTCAATAAACTCGTCATTCGATCAATTGATCATTCGATAAACTCGCTTTCGATAAACTCGTTTTCGATAAACTTACCGGGGATCGAAAAAAAGTATATCTAATAGGTACATTAAAAAAAAATTTGTTGCTCTACAAAAAGGTATTTTCATATTTATAAACATTAGCAGTTAAGGCAAATCTTGAACTCTTCTTCAGTTTATTGAAGATACATGTCAAGTTTAAAAATAAAAAGAGCTTTATTTTCAATAGTACAAATAATTTAATTTAAAAAACTAAATTTTGTAATTGATATAACTTTTTAAAAATTTATTAAAAAACAATTTAACAAAATGTTTATTAATATTTTTATTTAATTTTGTTTTGCTTAAAGTAAATTTGGGATAATTAGGTTAAAAATCAAATTCTTAAGTACATTTTACTTAATATGGGTTTTTATTCTTGCCAACAAAGTTTCATTCAAAATTATGCATCGATTAAATGCCAAAACTATTTTGATGTTTGTTTTTTCGTAAAAAGAATGCAAAATAATTTTATTTTAATTATAAGTATGATGTATCTACAAAACTACGAAATGTTTATATTTTTTTCTATCCTGATGATGAAATAAAAACAATAAACTATAAAACAATAGTTGTTTGTCAATTTCATATAAATTGAAAAAATAAATTTACCACAACATCTTGTCCCGTTCTAATGACTTTTTGACATAAATTTTAAAAAATTGTACGCATTCACATTGACTTTTTTGGTTCAAATTAAATTGGAAGTTCTTAAGTTATTCTAAAACCATAAAAGATTTTATTTGTTTGATCTTAAGCTAATTACTTCATCTATTCAAAAATATTACAAATTCTTACTAATTTAAAATATATTAATATTTAAAAATATTAAAAAACAAAAAAACTTAAAATAAATGAAAATATATTTATTTCAATTCCATTACAAAAGTGAAAAAATTTGAATTATTAAATTTTGTGATAAAAAGCTAATCAATTATTTTGTTTTGGTTGGGTAGTGGTTGGGCCCAAAGTAACAAATCATTTAAATTAAAAATTATTTTTTTAAGAAAGATTTTTTTTTAATTTTATGCAAACATATATATCGTTCGTTTGCCAAACGTAATGGCAACTACAAAATATATTTCAAACGTAGGTTTTTTATTTTACAAAAACTTACAAAAAGTAACAACATATCCGACGTTACATACTATTTTTTTTTTAGCAAAACAAAAACAAAATACAGTACTCTTCGCTTGGGATAGAAAATATTCGTCGTAATAAACGAATGTCGTTTTAAAATAATAATGCGAATTTTGAAAAACTAGTTACAAGACTTGAACATTGTTGAATGTCCTAATTTTAGAATGGATTCTTCGAACGCTTCGAACGATTCTTTTATTTGATGTGTCAGCCTCAAGCCTATGATATTTTTTCTTGTATTTTTGATGATTGTTTTATATTTAAAACTAAATAAAAAATACTTAGTTAATCACCAAGTAAACTTATTAGATATAATAAGTTTAAATAAAAGAAATATGAATGTAATACCTAAACAACTTACATTTTTAGGTAAAATTTAATTCTTTGGCAAAAAGTGTAACGTTTATTATAATTAAAATTGATAGGTACATCAAATGAAGTATATTTTTATTTTACGTTGATCTAATGAATATATAACGCAACAAATGCTAAAAACCAAAACCTTTATTTGTCGCTATAAACATAATATTTTTAAAATCGAGTTCGTTATAAATAAAAACTACTGTATAAACAAAATATATTGGTTCCTTTCGAACAGAACTTATTTTTTTTTACCAGAATTTGAATTCTCGTTCACTTGTTAAGAAAAAGAAAAAAAAAAAGAAAAACAAAACCAAAATTTTAAAAAACTTTAAATCTCCTTGTTTATTCATCATTTGAACTAAACAAAAAAGAGAAAGATATAAGACGGCGTTTGATTGAGCCTCGAATTACAATACAACCGAAAATGAATTGCATTTACACAGAAAGTCAGTGCATAATAAATTTTGAGTCATTTTTTTGGTTGTTGCTTCATTAAAATTGCTCAAATAGTTTCCCCTGAAAAGGGATCTTTATATTTAAATGGGAAAAAATAAGCCGATTAAATATTATGATATATAAAAGTTTATATAATTTGATGGTTTTTAATGTTAATTAAAACCATTAATGCTTCAATAGCTTTTTATCACAAAATTTAATAATCAAAATATGCAATAAATGTATTTCTAAAATACAATGACTAATTTAAAACTTTTCATATAATTCATTTAAATATAAAAATAAATTTACAACTTAAGTATCGTACACAATTTCTTAATTATATATTACCTATGGTACTTTTTCAATAAAATATAGATATATAATAAAAATTAAAAAAAAAAAATTTCGTCGTTTATTAAAAAAATATTTTGTTTTTAATTAATAAAATATAATACATAATATGTTTTATAGTAAAATTCCTAGTCTTTTAGAGATATAAAAGTGTTAAATAAGAAAGGAAATAGGAAATAGTGTATCAAATTTGATTTTTTTATTTCTACTAATTTCGAATATATTATGCTTTATGGTCTTGGGAGTAGTGGGGGTGGTACGCAAACCGTTATTGCAATTCATCCAAAATTTCACGTACACGTCGTTATACGTTATTCTTCAAATAAGAAGAAACACCTGTGCCCGAAATATAAGGTTCTATCTTCATGGTTTCGAAATTATACTCGTTTGGCCTCAATTCGATCAAAAGCTTCTAGAATCCGAACTTGACCAGAACCAATTCCCTTTTGTTGTTAATTTTGTAAAATTGTTACTTTCATTACTAGTAATCTAGAATTTAAATTTAATCAAAATAACGTCATTAGTTTTTGAGTTGTGGTATTTTCATACCCTACACCTATGAAATAGGTAATATATTAACTTTGGTACGGTGTTTGTAACCACCTAAAGGAAGCGAGCTAGATATGGAAAAGTATATATATTTATGAACAGCGTGACCTCCTTAGTCGATATAGCCTTGTCCGGCCGTTCGTTCGTCCGCAGGCACGATAACTCAAAAAATAATGGAGCTATCTTGATGAAATTTTAACTGTAGGTTACAAGGACTGAAAGTAAGTAGGGAATTGCATATGGGTGAAATCGGCCCATGGGTTCGGATTCTGGACCTTTTAATCGGTCTAAGAGCTAACGAACATATATAAAAAATCATGATAACTCAACAACTATTGACGCTATCTTCATCGAATTTGTGCTGTAGGGTACTAGTAATGAAACTACGATTTGCGTTTATAAGCTTTTCTAATGGGTACATAAACTAACAATTTAAAATAATTGCAATTTTGAAAAATTTGAATTATTAAATTTTGTGATAAAAAGCTAATCAAAGCATAATATATTTAATAATTCAAATTTTTCAAAATTGCAATTACAGGTAACCCTCGTATAACGCGGTAGTTAGGTTCCACAGGATTGTCGCGTTATACAAATCGCGTTATGCGAGACTGAGGGCACATATAAAAATTGGGGTTACGTTCCAAAATCATTTATTTTAATTATACATAAATAAAAATGATAAAAATATACTATATATGCATTTATTTAATTCAGGTAGTTCAGGTATCTTAACTAAACATATATGTATATGTAATTACAACAAATAGAAATAAAAAACTTCAAATTATACATTAACTTCATTTTTCGTATTGCAATATAGATCAAAATGTATACATATTTTCATCTATATTGCAATCACTATCACTCTCGTCAGAAATAATCTCTTGGACATCATTTGTATCATTTTCATTTCCAACTGCAACTGGTGAAGCTATTAAGAAGTCGGTAATAAGACCTTGCTTACCACTATGTTGCAATTTTTTATTGAGTTCATAATATGGAGTTAAACAATTATCAAATTGTCTTGAGAAATTTCCTGAGCGCACCATTGATGGATCATTATCGGTAAAATAATTTCTTAATTTTCTTGCCAATTCCAAACCTTCTGTTAATTTCTTTAAACCGAAATCTTTTACTGATTCAATACAATCAGAATCTTCTACAGAACTATCCTCGATATTTGTGTTTTCGTCGTCTATTAATTGTGCCAATTCCTCCTCATTTAAATCTGGTTCAAAATCAATTAATTCACGAATTTCATTTCCACCCATATCACTTAAACCTTCTCCACCAAGTGTGTGGGCGACGTTTATTATACTGGTAATCTCATCATCAATGGAAGGAACGGAATTTTGTTGAATAATGACTTCCGGCCATATTTTTTTCCAGGACCCATTCAGTGTAGAAGATTTTAACTCTGTAACGGACAAAGCAATAATTTGCACACAATTCAATATTGAAAATTCCTTCCACGCTTGAGTCAGTGTCATGTTGGGATTAGATTCTACTTTTTCCAAAATTAATTGGAATGTTCGTCGAATATAATATGCCTTTAAAGTTGAGATGATTCCTTGATCTAATGGCTGAATTAGTGAGGTGGTATTCGGAGGTAAAAAAATTATTTTAATATTAGGATGGCTTAAATTTTTTTGGTGACCTGGTGCGTTATCTAAAATTAGTAGAATTTTGAAGGCGATATTCTTTTTTTTTTGCATAACTTTCCACATCGGGTACAAAACAAGTGTTAAACCAATTATCAAACATGCTGCCTGTCATCCATGCCTTTTTGTTGGCCCGCCAATAAACTGGTAAAGTGCACTTGTCGAGTACTTTCATAGCACGCGGATTTAAGGATCGGTTTATGAACATTGGTTTTGTCATAAAATCACCGGATGCATTACTACAAAACATCAGAGTAATTCTCTCTTTTGAGACTTTAAACCCGGGAGCTGATTTTTCATTTGTTGAAATGTAGGTGCGTTTTGGCATTTTTTTCCAATTCAACCCGGTTTCATCCGCATTGAACACCTGGTCTGCACTATAACCACCTTCGTCAATAATTTTTAAAAGTTCTGCTGGATATTTCGAGGCAGCTTCTACGTCTGCTGATGCCGACTCTCCTTGGATTTTTAGGTTATGCAAAGAAAAACGTCTTTTAAAGTTTTCGAACCAACCCTTATGGCACAAAATTCATGATGAGAACACTCTGCTAAAGAATCGGTATCAATTTTTTTAAATGTGTATGTACTCTAAGAGCTTTTTGTTTAATAGCATTTGTATCCAAGGGAATCCTTTTTTGTGTACAATCTTCTATCCAGATGATTACAGATTTCTCCATTTTTTCCATTAGAATATTGCGTACACGAACAACGCGCTTTGAACTTACTGCAGATCAAGAAATAACACTTTTACGGATTTTTTGTTCATTTTGTTTTATTGTTCGAATTGTTGATTCATTTAAATTTAAAGTCTTTGCAATAACTCCTGGTTTTTCTCCAATTTCCAACCGATCCAAAATTTTAATTTTATCTTCTAGTGAAATAAATTTCAGTAGATAGGCTATGCCGGTTCTAGCACACTTTTTCCATACATAATTGAAATTTTTTCCGCCATCTTGGATTTTGTTAATTTGGGCAAAGTGATGACGTCACTCGTCTGATTCAAGTGATTTTTTAATGCTAGTATGAATGACATCACAAATTAATATGATGATAATTAACTGAGAATATTTTTTTTTGTAAATAAAAAAATGAAAAATGAATGAAGGGAATTCGAACCTGAGACTTTGTTTGAATAAATTTTGTGGGTGACGTGTCTAACCGCTAGGCTATCGAGGCAATATAATTTATTGTGTTAAATTGATTATATAAAGTTAGTGAAAACATGGGAAAAAAAAAACAAAAAAATTTTAGTATTGCGGTGGGGTATTATGAAATTGAAATAGGAGTGGGGGGTGGTATAATGAAGTTGATGTTAATGAGGGGTGTTGAGTGGAAGTTGTGGATATTATAATTGACATTAATTGAGTCTGTGTGTATGTGTGTGTATGCGTATATGTCTGTTTATATGAAAGTTTCGAAATATGGAATTTAATTATAATATGATGTATACAAGCTATGAGTCCATGAATGGGTTATTATGTAGGGTTTTTAAAAAAAATGAGAATGTGATGAGGTATTGTGTTTGATAGGGGGTAAGGAAGGAGTAGGGGGTAAGGAAGGAGTAGGGGTAAGTAGGAATAGGTGTAGCAGCAGGGTAATAACTGCGACGGTTGGTTTGGCAAACTCCTAATCTCTATATTATAGAATTCTAGATAGGGGTTGGGTAGGATAAGGGGAGGTGTAACAGGGCAATAATTGCGGCGGTTAATAATAGCGGCGGAGCATTGGCTGCGGCGGTTAATAATAGCGGCGGTTGGTATGAGAAACTCCTAATCTTTATATTATTTAATATAGAACTTGACAATTCTAAATTCGTAGTTCTAGAATTCTAGATTCGAAGATAGCTGTTGCTGTTGAGATTTCGAATTTTTTTTTTTTATAGTTTTGAGAGTATCCTATAGTTGTATGAATAAAGTTCAGTTTAGAGATAAGGAAAATTTAAGAAATATTTTTTTTTTTTGCGGTTTTGTTTAATTAATGTTTTATATAAAAGATAAGAAATTGTATTAAAAATTTTATGTTGTTTTGCAATAGAATGAAAGAATTGAAAGTTGAATTTTTTTGTTTTTTTTTTTTTTTTTTTTTTTTTTTTTTTGATAATAAAGTTTTTAAGTATAAAGAGCAAAAAAAAGTTCTTATATTATGTATCACTTAATAATTAAAATTATTTTAAATTGTAAAATAAAAATCTGAAATGACGTCAGGGGATTCCTATTGTTAATTTAAAAAGAAAAAAAACAAAATATATTGGTATTACAAAGTTTTTTTATTTATTTTTTAAAGTTTTTCGATATTTATAATTATTTTCTTTAAATTTTTTTACAATTTTAGCTAATCTCAATAAACATCTCTTGAGAAATTCGATTTTATTCAGGGCAAATAATTCCATCCATTTATCATCTTCATTTTCTCTAAGTGAATTAAATTTTCTTAATGTTGAGTCAGCATAATTGCTAAGAAACCTGATATGATACTTAATTTCTTTCTTATATTTCTTTCTGAAAAATATTTTATTTGCCAAATAAAATTTTTTGAACATATGAATTGTTCTTGCGAACTCCATTGTTTGGTTAAAACTAATTAAATAGCTAATAAAAATTTTGTTTGATTAGTAAAAAACACTTAGATATTTATCAAACAAATGTTTATTTCATTAGTGATTAGTGAATTAGAAATGGTGAATCATTTACTAATCAATTCGATTTATCTCCTTTGGATTGGCAACATATAAAAATAGAAGTATATGGTGGTGACATATCTATTATTGGTAAAATAAGAGGTTTAACAAATAAAAGAAAGCCAGCACCTAATCATTTTCATGCTGATTGTCCATTTTCTGAAGAAGATGATTGGGAGATGATTGAAAAGAATATTTCAAATGTTCTGCCAGCTGGTAACAATAAAGGAATTACTGAAAATATTGATTTATTGCCACTGACAAGAAATGAATATGAAGAAAATGAGAATGAATTGAAAAAGTCAATGATAAGGAAACGAATCGATGAGGGAATTATATTTATATATTCAATAGAAAATACATATAATGAAAAAAAATAAAAAATCAAAAATTGGTGACGTGTTAATTAAATTTAGAAAATTACTTGAAAGTTTAAAAGAGGAATATTTAGATTATATGGAAGCTTTTTCAGATGGAAGAGATAGATTTTTACCGCTCTTTATGTATGCGTGTTCTATTATAAGTCAAGTAAAGTTTGTACATAATAAAGAACTTTCTAGAAAATAAAAAGTATAACTTATATATTTATAATTTCCAATCGCACATTACTGTATAAACCCTGAATGAAGATAGATCAAAGTTTTTTTTGTGACAATGAAATCATTTTTAATTTTAATATTTTGCTTGTTTACTATTCAAACAAATTCAGCTCCAGCTTCCAATATTAGATTGGATGAATCAGCTTTTGGGAGCACATATTTTTATATATTACTTCCAAATAATGAGACTGTTAAAGTAATTTTATCAGTTCAGTTTTTAAAACATATAATTTCCTTAGAAACAAATACTAGTGAAATTACAACAACAACTACAATACAACCATTAACTACTTTGCAAGCAGTTGATCAATTTTTATCAGATAAAGCTGATTCAGTACCACAATATGGATCTATAGATGATGCTATTAAAGCTTTTAGAAATGAATTAGTTTTAAAAGAGCAGAATATTGGTGGAATAATAAATAGTGAGCATATATTTTATAGACATTTTGTATTGAATTTTGGTGAGAATCAAAAACTCACTGTGAGATGTGAATATGAAAGCATTTTTATTAAAAAGTATCTCAAAATTCAATGTCATGAATATCGAGAAATATTAGTTGAAAGAATTACAGATGAAGGAGAAGCAGAAAAAATTATGATGGTAGATACAGAATATAAAACAGATTTCACTGTAATTGATTTACAAACAATCAAACAGGATCTTTTTTTTTTTTTTTTTTTTTTTTTTAGTGTTTTATTTTTCTATTCATTGTATTATTTTTTAACAATTCAAAAACAAAAACTTAAAAAGAATTCTTATATGCTAAAATGTAATTTGTACATGGCTGACCAATATGTCAGCTCTCACAATTTATTTAGAACTATATTAGTATAATCTCTTTTGATGTTTTAATATTGATATTTTGATTTTAACATAATATATTTTAGTTTTGATTTAATATTAATATAATTGAATTTATTGGAAAAAATTTTTTTATATAAAAACCAATTTTTTTTATTTATATGTTTTATAAAAACTTAAAACTAAAATAACCTAATACTTATACCTATACCTAAACCTACTATAACCTACGTTACATCTAAATTTTTCCAAAAGTATGGTTTTTTAATTTCTAATTTATTTTTTGCAGGAATATACTTATCATATTTAAACAACTCATTGTCATTAATATTTATTATATTTAAATTTAAAGGTATTTGTTTTATTTTCGCGTTTCTTTTATAGTGGTATAAAATCGGAATATTTTGATTATTTTCAATATAATTATGTTTGTCCAAAAACACGAATCCTTCTGGAGGCAAAAAACCTGTAACTAGGCAGTTTTTAATGTACTCAAAATCTTCGTACCATGGATGGCAGATTAATGAGTTCTCGCATGATTCACTACTCCTTTGAATGTGGTTACGTATGAGACGAATGATAAAATTGTCGATTCTAACTATGTTCGCCTTATCATATATAAATTTATTTGAATAATAGTGCATATTAGTGTTAGGTTTTCTATTGTAATTTGTACAAGCTCTTAAACACTTGCGTTCGAATATTCTTAATTTTTCCATCACAGAAGCATTAACATTATACCATATTGGACAGGCATATGTTAGTACTGAACGGATTAAGGTTTTGTAGCAGAGCAATTTAACATTGTTGCAAAGTGTTCTGGAAAAGAACAATTTTCCTAAATTAATAAAGGCGTTATTTGCTTTTCTTATTTGATTTTTAACATGATAGTTAAAGTTTAACATATAATTATAGTGAACTCCTAAATACTTGAAGTTCACAGAGTTTTTAATTTTTGTTTTGTCTGGAGTTAATATATAAAAATCTCTCCAGCATGATTTAACATTATATTTTACCTTGTTAATAGTATTCCTGAATAACATAGTTTCACATTTTTGATAATTTACTTTTAGCTTCCAAAGATTACTATAAGATATCACTTTATAAAACATTTTTTGTAAAATGTATTGTGCATCTCTTAGATTATTACTTGTTGCGTAAATTGTCAGATCGTCCGCAAATGCTATACTGTAATTGGGCTCTAAATTTTTATTTAGAGAATTCAGTAATTCGCTTATGTATATATTGAACAAAATAGGGGAATTTACGGTGCCCTGTTGTAACCCATCGGATAATTTGAATTCTTTGGATAAATGATTATCCGACCCCCATGTGCTAAAAGTTTTACCTCTTATCATGTTGTTAATCAGAATAACTAAATGTAAGGGATATTGATATTTTAAGAGTTTGTATATTATACCATCAATCCAGACGGTGTCAAAAGCTTTTTCAAAGTCCACAAAACATGCTGCTACAACCTTATCATCGTTTATATTTCTACATATATCCGATGAAAGCTTCGTCATAGCATGTATTGTGCTGTGTTTATGACGAAAACCAAACTGATTTGATGGTATAATATTTTTAATCTCAGTTATTTTGACTATAAATTTATTTATTATTATTTCTAGGATTTTTCCTATATTTGGTAATAAACTTATTGGTCTATAACTGCTAGGATCTGAAGCACTTTTTCCTGGTTTTTTTAATGTAATAACAACTGCTTTTTTCCACTTATTTGGGAAGTAGCTTATATTAAGGCAATTGTTAAAAATTATTGTGTATAAGTTAATTACTGAAATAGGAAGATGTTTTAACACTATATTTGGAATTTTATCTATACCTGACGATGTTTTACCTTTAAGTTTTGATAAAATATCTTTGAGTTCATTTTGAGCTATAAAATAATTATTTAAAGTTTCATTTTCAAGTAAATTATTTGAATGTAAATGATTGTTAAATTTAACAAGGGATATTTTATTTGTTTTGTTATTTTGAATTATTTGGTTTAAATTGTTAATACTTTGCTCTATATTGTTACTTATCGGGGAAAATCTGTTTGTAACTTGCTTTTGAACTTGGTATAAATGTGTTGCCATTACTTCAGTTATGTGTTCGTTTTCTTTGATAATATAATTATTGTTTTCTATTTTAAGTTTATTTAAATTTAATTGGGCGTCGTTTAAAATTTGCGTATTGTTAATTGGAATTTTTAAGTAGTCAATTTTGTTTGAGGTTTGTTTTTTATAAATTTTTTTAATTTCAGAGAACAAGTTTTTATTGTTTGATAATTTTATGTTTTTGATTCTGTTAGTCCAATAATTATTTATTGAGAGTTTAATATTTTGTTTTATTAATGAATTTATGTTTTTCAGTAATGAATTAATTCTTAGAAATGATGGTGCGTTTTTGTCTATTTTTATTTTAATTAATTTAAATTTAGCTGTAAGTAATTCACTTTTATATTTTTTAAGTCTAGTAATAGTTGGATTTAAGTAAATATCTAGGCTATTAAAATTATTGTTTTTGGATGGGATTGCTAACGACATTGCTTTCCGTATTGAATTTTCAATGTTTTCGATATAAAAGTCAATGTCCCTATCTGTTAGGTTTTTATTGTTAGGAATATTTTTAAGAACATCATCATTTCTTACTAAATTATTTAACACTTTTTTAAATTTGTTCCATTTAGCTTTCCTAAATAAGTAAATTTTTTCAGGTGATGGAGCCAGTAAATATTCTTCCCTATTATTATAACTAATTTCAGTCCCTAAAGCTAAATGGTCACTATCATAAGAATATGTTTTTATTTGGTTCTGATTATTAGTTTTTAAATTAATTCTTATATCAGTTAGGAATATGTCGATATACGATTCTCCTCTCGGAAATGACGGTATATCGGAAGAATATAATTTAATCCTATACATACAATTAAATCTTTCAATAAATTTTTCGAGAATAGATCCTCGAGCATTATTTGATTGATTTCCCCATTTTATGTGTTTAGCGTTTAAGTCTCCTGCCAAAATAAAATAGTTATTAATATTATCTAATTGAAGAGTTTGAAATAATTCCAGTAATTCTTTATTAAAATTAGCATTATGATTTTGTGATGCATAAGCAGATATTATAAAAAGATTTTTATTTCTATTTAAAAGTCTTATTTTTATAATACATACTTCTAAACATTTAAACCTATTTAGAGTATATTCTTTAATTATATCAAATTTTAAATTATTTTTAATTAGAATGGCCGTACCTCCACCTAAAGTAGCTTCAGATCTATCATGTCGAATTAATTTATAATCCTTTATTTTTATACGACTAGTTTTATCTAATTTCGTTTCACATAAGGTAACCACATCCGGGTTGTGAACATTTAAAAAATTTATTAATGAAAGTTGTTTAAGATAAGATCTACAAGAATTTACATTTATAGAAAACATTTTTAATTTTAATTGTAGCAAAGTTTTATTCATCATCATGGACAGTTTCAAATAAGAAATCTACCCTTGCAGATAAACTTTGCATTTCTTTTTGCATTTCATTTTGTGCATTTTTAAAATCTTCATTTAATTTGTTTACATTTTTTGTTAAATCACTTATAGCTAAAAGTATTTTATCTAAATTTATGTTGTTATTGTTATTTGTATTATTTTCAGATGAAATATTATTGTTGGCATTGTTATTGTTGTTATTAATATTGTTATTGTTGTTATTAATATTGCTATTGTTGTTATTAATATTGTTATTGTTGTTATTAATATTGTTATTGTTGTTATTAATATTGTTATTGTTGTTGTTATTAGTATTGTTATTGTTGTTGCAAACAGCATTTGCATAGGAGCAGGTGCTTTTTACAAAACTATCAATTTTTGTTGTTTTATTTATTGTTTTTTTTATTTTATTTTGTTTACTTATCTCAATATCATTTATTTTTTTTGTGAAGACTGGGCATTTTGTGTAAGATGCAGGGTGACCATATGACTTGCACAAAGTACAAAATAATTTTTCTGCTGGGCTTTCTTTTTTAATAGTGCAGTTTGCTGGTAAGTGGTTACCGCCACATTTTACACATCTTAACTCCATGTTGCAATTATAAGCCGAGTGGTTAAATCGCTGACATCTTTTGCATTGTGTTATAGTTGGTTTTTTTAATTTCTCCCATTTTATTATCTGATGGTCAATATGTTTTATATTAAGAATGTTGTTAATTGAACTTTGTGGTTCCGCTTGAACAATGTAGATTGGTAACTTTATATTTTCTTTTATTGACTTTTTTGTGGTCATTCTCAATACTTTGGAGAATTTACATTGTTCTACATTGTTTGAATTAAGTAAGTTTAGTATTACTTCTGGTGCGTAATCGTTATGAAGACCTTTTAACACAAGGCTAATCGGTCTTTGGCTTTTCATGGTATAAGAGAAGCATTCTACCTTAGCTTCTTTTAAAGATTCAAAAGTTTTTTTATACTCACATTCGGTTTGTAAATACAGAATATGGCGTGTGTTTTTTATTGATTTAATAAAATAATTTTTAATTTTTAATTGAAATTCAATTAATTTTTTTATTATGTCTAAGTCGTTAGACGTAATAAATATTGGTGGCACTTTTTTGTTTTTAATGTTATTAGTTGAATTAATACTAGTATTGTTATTTGGTGAATTTAAGTTAGTTTCATTTAGGGTAGAATTTTTTGGATTTTTTTTATTTGGATTATTGTTTAATGGTTTTATATTAGATGGACCGGGTAAGTTTTTTATATTTTCATTATTAATATTGGTGCTATTATTTGTATTATTATTAATTTTATCAGTGTTTTTTGTTTTTAATATTTCCAAGTAATTAAGATTACTTGTAATTTCTTTTCCACATGTTTTATTTTTTTCAACATTGACGATGACGTCATTGACATCATCTGTTATATCAAGATCGTCATCATCTCCTAATAATTGAAATCTATTGGTTTCAGTTGAATTGTCATTTATTAATTGGTTAACTTTAGATTTCATAGATAATAATTCATTTTTAATATTTTCGTTATTTATAATTTTAATGTTTTTTTTGCTTGGTACTTTTTTAATATTTTTAGATACCATTTTATGAATTGTATCTTTTTTTATATTCGTGCGTTCGCTGTCATTAAACATGCGGTATATTATACCGCATGAATATAAAAAAAACAAATATTAATTATGCACTTATTTTTAAATATTTCTTTTTTTCACTAATTTATATAATAATTTTAAGTTTTTTTTTTTTTAAATGTTATTGTTTTTTGCACTTTTACGCGCGTTTTTCAAATAAATTTTTAAATTTTATTTTTTTTTTTTTTATTAAGACCGATACAGTTTTTTCGTCAATAGCTCACGTCTACTCTTCTTAAGAGATCAAATCGAACTGCAATCAAACAGGATCCGACATATCAAATGGAAATTCATTAAAAAAACAAAAAAAAAAAAAAAATGTAATTAAAATAATATGAAATAAAAAAAATTTTTTTTTCTCTATATTAAATCAGTTTTATTTATCCATGAATTGTGGTCGGATGAGAATCCAAGCCATTTTACAAAAATCTTATTATCTTTACTTTTAATAACTTTTTCAACTAGGTAAATATTATTATGTTTAGATTTTAACAATTCATATTCATAGAAGCTTCCTTGTATAGGTTGACCTTGATAATCTTCCAGTAAATATGTTACATGGTTAGTGATTTGAACTTTTCTTATTTTGAATATTTCAGTTGTCCAATTTGGTGTGTAGCCTTTTTCAAAAACATGTTTATACTTGCTTATTCGAACTAAGTCACCAATTTTAAATTTGTATGGTGGTGAAATTTTAATATGATTATATATAGTTTTAAGTAAATTTTCAGCATTATCTTTATTGACATCAGATGGTCGTTTTTTAATTGTTCGATGTTTAGTGTTGTTATATTGTTTTGTTAATTCTTGAATTAGGTTAATCCATTTATAATTTCCATTAAAACTAAATTCTTTCCACATCTTTTCTTTTAAGGTTCTATTAAAACGTTCAACAATAGAGGCTTTTAATATGCTAAATGTTGAATAATGATTTATATGATATTTATCCATTAATTTTTTGAATATTTTATTAAAAAATTCTTTCCCATCATCTGTTTGTAAATTTTGCGGATGTCTTTTAGAAGTTAGAAAAATATTTTGCATTGCTTTTGTAACGTTCTCTGAAGTTTTTGCTTTTATAGGGATTGCCCAGGCATACTTAGAAAAGCAGTCAATCACAGTTAATAAAAATTTAAATCCTTTATTCTCTTTAGCATATGAACCCATTTCTACTAAATCAGCTTGCCAAAGATCATCAAATCCTTTAATTATAACTCTACGTCGTTTAACATTTCTTCGTGCAGGCTTATGCAGCTCTTCAACCACCTCTCTTTTACTCATTTTTAAATAAAATGTGCCTATATAATTTATATATATAATAAAAAGCAAATAATAAAATGTATTTAAAATTTATATTCTTTATTTATGTATGTATATAAAGTTATATAATTATTTATATAAATCCATTAGTTTGGAACATTTTAACATATGATGATCTGCTGAATGACAAGGACAAGTATCTGGAACAGTTGTCATGTTGTCTGATGTATAGGGACATATATCCCAATGATATCCATTCTCTTTCGTTTCAATTAGGATAGAATTTTTAAATAATTTTAAAAAATTAAAGTGAATTTTTAATTGTTCATAATGTTCCTCAAATAAAATATCATCATATTTAGATAAAAAATTATTTAAAGAATATCCGATTCGATGTACATCCATTTCGAAAAGTAAATGAAAACTGATCCCCAATTATGTTTTTATAAGTTCTAAACTACTAAGTAAATCCAATGCTGATCGAGCTTGGGCTTCAGCTTTTTGCAATCTCTCATGAATAAATTTAATTGGTTTTTTAATTTGAAATTCAATGACATCACTCATATTTGAAAATTTTTCATTTAACAATCCCGAGAATTTGATATGGATTTCCTCTAAACTAACTTGTATTTTTTCTTCTAATATTTTTAATTTTTCTTCTGCTAATTTAAGTTCTATAGATACTGTTGTCTCTAAATGATTAGACATTTCTCGCATTTCGTTTTGTAATAGTTCTTTCTGAAAGAAAATATGATTATTTACAGAATTTTGTGTTGCTGCATCACTGCCAATAATAGGTTCTCGGACATTTGATAAAATTTTGTTATCTAAATCATAATTTCCTTCAGAAGTCAATTTAAAACCAATACCTGGAGGACCTTGAGTATGTAGTTTTCTAGAAGAAGAAGCTGTACTACGCCCAAACTTATCAAGTGACATTATGGTTTTAACTGATTGTTAATCTAAATAGCTATTGAATTATATTTGCTTCTCTTAACTCTTCAATTATAGATACAATTTCATTGTGATGATTATTGTTACCAGCTGATTGTGAACTAATTAAAAGTTTTAATCTGTCAACTAATTCATTAGGATCATCCCAATAAACATACTGATTTGATTGATTTGTATAATTTAAATGGGTTTCCGGTGTAGAAGAAGATTTATTAAAATAATTAATAAATTTTTTTTTCAAACAACCTGAACCAGTTTTTTTATGTCTAGTATTATAATCATGTTCATATAATTTTCTTAATATATTTTTATATTTAAAACCTTTGTTTCCTTTTATTTGCTCTAATTGATCGTAATTTCTTCTATGTGCATTTGTTTTGTTAAGTATTTGATGATATGTTTTTAAATCACTTTCAGTATAGTTTATGGGGTTTTTTTTAAATATCAATTCATATAGACCATCAGTTCCTTTAAAAACTTCAGTATCAATCACAATATTTTTAGTAATTTCATCTATTTCAAAATTAGCATTCCCAAGTTTTCGAACATTTAATGACTCATCAAAATATGGTCCATATGTCTTATCAAGTTCTGACTTGTTAAAAATAGGAAATTGTGAAATTGATGATTCATCAATAATATTATCAGTTATAGATGACGTCTCAAATTTTATAGTATTTGGCGTTGAAGTTATAAATTTACTGTGTGTATTACTTTTGTTGCTAGGCGTTTTAACTTCCGGCTAAAATGGCCTTAATAATTTTAAGGTGTTATCATCGCTAGCAGACAGTTTAATTTCCGGTTTGATAACATTATTTGAAAATTGTTGTTGTTGTTGTTGTTTGACAGCATTTGCCAATTCTTTCAATGGTTTTATAATTGGAGTGAAAGCTTCTTCCCGATTATGGTCTTCCAATAACTTCTGAACTTTTAAAGATTGAAATTTCCTTTTTAAATTTTTACGAGTTTTAATTAAATCTTCCATAAGTTGTTCATCCATTTTTTTTATGGATTAGTTCAATTATTAACTGTGAATTATCAACTGAACTGTTCTCTTGCTAACTGTTAACTGATAATCGCTAACTGCTGACTGGTAACTGCTACCTGTTATCTGCTAACTGTTAACTGATAATCGCTAACTGCTAACTGGTAACTGTTATCTGCTATCTGCTAACTACTACCTGTTATCTATTAAATGACCTGTTCAGTTACTAACTGCCACCAGCTAATAGATCTTGGGTTAACTAAAATTTAGCAAATGCTTCAAAATTTTTTCTATATCGACCATTATTTAAACCACTATCTTTGTCAATTAATAGAAAACCATAATTATCATTCCAGCAACATGCACTTAATTTTTTAAATTCATTAAATGACATATCAGAATTTACATGATCATTATATATATGTTTCAAATTTAAATCATCTTGCTTAAATATAATTAAAAAATTTGCATTATCTCTAACTAAATGCTTTGGAATTCTTGTATATGACTGGCATAAATAGAAACTATCTACTTCTTGATGACGTCCCATACAGAAATAGGCTCTTATATTATCTTGCTTATCACAAGCTACATCATCAAAAATAAATATTGAGTTTGGTTGTGAGGCCGATGGTTCAATTACATCAGCATTATTTGAAAATTCGTTATATCCCATTCCTTTGATTGGTTTTATTAATTTTTTTAAATATTCATATTTAGGCTGATGCAATGATTTTGAGTAGATATATATGTTTTGAAATTTGAGCCCTTTAGGATCTAAAAGCATACTTATCATAGCATTAGTTTTACCGCAATTTGAAGGTCCGACTATTAACCCTCTTATACTATCTGGAAAGCATTCACCATGTCTTTTTATTTTCTTTTTTGAATTTTGATCAAAATTTTTAACTTTAACTGCATTATCTAGTTTTATAAATTTCATTTTATAAAAGGTGATTAGTGTTTAAGTGACTTTCTTAAACTAAACAACTTAATATTATGACACTTTATAATAAATATTCAATCAGTAACCAAAAAACTGTTAATGGAAAAGGTGTAGTTAATTCTCTAATTAATAAACTACCATTTGAAGCACATTTACCTGGTTATAATTATTGTGGTCCTGGCACAAAACTAGCAAAACGATTAGCACGAGGTGATAAAGGAATTAATGGTTTAGATGAGGCTTGTCGAGAGCATGATATAGCATATTCTCAAAATACTGATCAAAATCAACGTCATATAGCTGATAAAATATTAGCAGAAAAAGCTTGGCAAAGAGTTAAATCTAAAGACTCCAGTTTTGGTGAACGATTAAATTCATATCTAGTTACAAACACAATGAAAGCTAAAGTTAAGCTCGGTATGGGTTTAAAAAATAAAAAAAATAAAATTCCGAGAAAAAAGCCCTTGAAAAATGTTATAAAGGAAGCTAAAGTAGCTGTTAAAAGTATAAAAAAACCAACGAATGCTAAGAATATTATAAAAACTGCTTTGCATGCTGCTAGAAAATTTTCTAAAGGACAGAAAAAAAACATTTACATTCCTCGAATAATTCCTGTACCAAAAATTGGAGGACTTTTGCCTTTAATCCCTATATTTGCAGGTCTATCAGCTATTGGTGCACTTTCCGGCGGTGCTGCAGGAATAACTAAAACTGTAAACGATGCTAAAAGTGCTCACAAGGAATTACATGAAAGTAAACGTCATAATAAAATGATGGAAGCAATAGCATTAAAAGGAGGAAATGAATTGCACTTAAAACCATATAAGAATGGTTTAGGACTTTATTTGAATCCAAAAAACCATTAACTAAGCTACCCAATAGAGCTCTTACAAATATTGATTTAGAAAACTTTGCTAAAAAATACTTAAAATATTTTCGAGGAGTTTTTATGAGAGATAATTTACCAACACGCAAACCTTTGAAATATGAATGTGGTATAATAAATTTAGATAATTCTATTGGAGATGGAACGCATTGGGTAGCTTATTTTAAAAATGATGAAATAACTCATTATTTTGATAGTTTTGGAAATTTAAGACCACCATTAGAAGTAATAAAATATTTAGGAGATAAGCTTACATATAATTATAATAAATATCAAAATTTTAATTCCTACAATTGTGGACATTTATGTTTAGAATTTTTATTTCATATTGTTAAGAAAAAAAAAAATATTATCAGTAAATAAAACATAATAAAAAATAAAAAAAATTTTTCTGTTTTATTCTTAGTCTAGCTTTACTTAAACTGACCTACATTAATAATTTTGTTCAAGTTCAAGGTTATTTCTCTATATTTGAACATAAATGAAATAAAAAACTAACTGATAAAGAATAATTAGAATTTAGTTGTATCAAAAGAAATTTAAACGAAAAATTTTTGTATGTATGTATGTATATTATATTATTAATGCGTATTGACCTTAAATCTAAATCATTGAATTTTGGGATTAACCTTAAAAATCTATATAAAAACAGAATGCACAACTGAAATATCTCATTATATCGATTAAAGACATGTCAATAACATTAACTTTAAACGGAAACTCTTCTACATTGACAACAAATTATTTTCCTCCTATAGATCTAAATGGAAGAGAATATATCTGCGGTTTAGTGGATTTCCAAACATATAATTCAATACCTAACATAGATGAAGAGAATAATAGATTTATTATTGATGATAAACCTATTACAATTCCAATAGGTTCATATGAAATTGGAGATATTGAGCTTTTTCTTAGAAAAACATTGAATATACCAAAAGCAGATAAGGAAAAATTAATTATAAGAGCAAATAATAATACATTAAAGTGCGAAATTTTTGCTGATAAGGATATTGATTTTGAAAGAGAAGATACAATTGGTGGATTATTAGGTTTCAGTAAGAAGAAATTATTAGCTAATAAATGGCATACTTCAGATCTTTTTGTTGATATTAATAAAATAAATATAATAAGAGTAGAGTGCAATGTTATTTCTGGAGCTTATATTAATGAAAAAGAAGCTCACATTTTACATGAATTCTCCATTAACGTCAGTCCTGGATATAAAATAATTGAAGTCCCTAAAAATGTAATTTATTTACCTGTAACTATTAATCAGATAAGTTCCATTACTCTAAAACTCCTTGATCAGAACGGTAATTTAATTAATTTTCGTGGAGAAACAATAACAATTAGATTGCACTTAAAGCTTCAGAATGATAGTATTTAATCAAAATTATCGGCCCCATATACATTCGCAGAATAATAAACATCATCTTAATTCATCAAAGCTAGTCAAAGGAGGAGGAACTCGACATTTTAAATACAAAAAACGATTATCATTTGAAAATAAAGAATATCTAAAATCTCTTGGATATCTACTAAAAGTAAATTAAAATGGATCTCTTTAATAATCCAATTTTTGATGAAACTATAACTAGTGCTCAATGGCATTCGTATTCTCCATTCTTAAACTCATTTGGATTAAGTGATATTATACGAATACAAATACAAAATCAGAATTTAAATATATTGCCATCAACAAGCCAAATTTATGTAGAAGGATTTGTATCAAAACATGATGGAACAGCTGTTGTAAATACTAAACTAATTAATAATGCTATACCATTTCTATTTGATGAAATTCGTTATGAACTTAATGGTAAAGAAATTGATCATAATCGTAATGTGGGGATAACTTCAACATTAAAAAACTATATTTCACTCAATCAAAATGAAAGTACAGCTTTATTGAATGGAAGTTGGTCACCTAGTGCATCAACTAAAATAAATGGAATTCATTTCAATTTTTTAATACCCTTAAAGAGATTATTAGGATTTGCAGAAGATTATAAAAATATTATTCCGAATGCAAAACATGAATTAATATTAACTCGCTCTCGATCAAATGATAATTCATTATTATGTAGTGCTACTACTGCTGCTAATGAAAAACCAAAAATTCAAATTACAAAAATACATTGGAAAGTTCAGCATATTAACTTAGCTGATAATCTTAAATTAAATTTATATAAAAGCATTGAAAATGGTTCGGTTATGAAAATTCCTTTTAGAAATTGGGAATTACACGAGTATCCTACATTACCAGCAGGAACTACACATCATATTTGGAATGTTAAAACAGCATCACAACTTGAAAAGCCTCGTTTTATAATTTTTGCTTTACAAACTAACAAACAAAATAACGTGGAAGAAAATCCATCAATTTTTAATTATTGCGATATTGAAAATATAAAAGTATTTTTAAATTCTGAATCATACCCATATGAAGATATGAATTTAGATTTTACAAAAAACCGTTATGCTTTAGCATATGAAGCATATTCAAATTTCAGAAGCCTTTATTATAATAACTCGACAACAGAACCGTTAGTTTCATGGGAAAACTTTAAAAATAATTCTCCTATCTTCATAATTGATACTCGTTTTCAAAATGATAATCTTAAAATGGGATCAGTTGATGTTAAAATTGAAATAAAGACTTTAAATGCAATTCCAAACAATACTACAGCTTATTGTCTTATTTTGCATGACCGCTTAGTGGAATTTAAACCATTAACAGGAGAAGTTGCTAAAATTATCTAAATTTATGTATAAAAAATAAATGATTTTGTCTATAAAGAAAAAGCTTATTAATAAACATGGAATATGTAATCATTGACATGCAAGGTTTTCGAGACAATAGCAATAAATTTATTTTAAAAGAAATTGCTATTCTTTCATCAAATGATGAAATTCAACATTTTATAATAAGATCACCTTACAGTTGGCATTATTTAGACGCAAAAGCAAAAACCACCAATAAATGGCTCACTAAAAATCATCATGGCTTGCAGTGGTCTGATGGTAAAACCCATTTTTGTGAAATCATCAATTTTTTGAAAATTTTTTTATCCAATCAAACAAAAATTTATGTTAAAGGAGGAGAAAAACAATCTTGGATTATTAACATATTGAAAAATAACAATGTTTTCGATTTGAATAATAATCGCGATTCTACATGTTTAAAAATATTGAAGAAGAATAAGAAGAATCAGCAAATTCATTGTTCTAAAAGATGTTCTTTTAACCATATTGGTGTTTGTGCTTTGGAAAATGTTTACATGTTAAAATTGTTGATTTAGCTAATTCAAAGGGGGCTTAAGAAGAAAAGAAATGATCAGAAACATATCTAATTTACCATTTACAATCGCTAGTTTTAAAGGAAAAAATAAAAATCTGAAAACAAATCAATCTTTAAAAGATTAATAAACCTAAAATTCTGAAAAAATATAAGGAAAATAAAAAAAAAATAAAAAAAATCTGGAAAAAAATAAATAATTTAAAAAATAAAAAATTGTTGTTGTTTAATTTCTTTTGATAATTTTTTTTTATTAATAAAATTACATTTTTTTAATAAATTCTATTTCAATAAATTTATTCTTTTTATCTGTAATTTTAAAAAAGTATTTAATTTTGCCATTGGCAATTTTTTTATTTAACAAGTTTACGATGGTGGAATTATGCTTGTCAGCATAATATTTTGGTAGATAAGTAAAAAACTTTTCTGTGTGGAAAACCACACAGCGACCCCCATCCACCTTATTTTGGAACTTTGACACTGTTTCCTGCAATCTTGTTACTTGAAAGGTTTCATTTAAATTAACCTCACCCATTGGAACGAATTTCGTTTTTCTGTTGATGTCACTTAGGAATTCTGCTAACAAATTTTCTTCTTCCATCTCGACATCGTATTCATCATCTTCTGTGAAATTTATGAAATCTGCTAAATCTGCGATTGGATCCATTTTTAGGTTTGCGTTGTTTTAATTGTAATAAAATACTAATATATTTTAAAGAAAACTTGGTTAATTTATGTAAAAATAATTACAAGAAAGCTTTTTTAATACAATAAAGGATGTATGCGGTTTTATGCTCTATAAATTGATAACAATATGTTTTCTTAATTTTTTTTTTTTTTATTTGATAACAATATTATTATTGAGTATAAAAATATAATTCAATCTATGTTCAACATTCTATAGTAATCTATGTTCAACATTCTATGGCATTGAAAAATTCTCTTTTTTTCATTTTAATTTCATATATATATATTTTTTTTTTTTTTTTTCTTGCAGATTTAGATAACATTTATTACATAAGTATGTGGAACATTAAATAGTATTGACATTAATATTTTTGTGTCCCCATGAGTAAGTTTTTACATTATCAGGCAAAATATACTTCTTATCATCTAAATAACTTAAAGCTATTTTATTTAGTTCCTGCGTATAAATTGTATGTAATTTAGATTTGAAAACCTGCATATTTCTATACAATATTTTTTTTATTTTTCAAGCAATTTCTATAATCATCTATATCTAAATTATCTATCACAAACTTCTTAACACCTTTAGATTTCTTGATAGTATCATTTGTGAGCGTCTTTATAGAATACATTTTAGAACGCAAGCCTATAAATTCTGTAATAATTTTTCCGCTCATTTCATCTTTAAACATTCCTAAAACTTTTTTATTTACAGAAGGAAAATTATATGGATTATTTATCTCATAATCTGAGGTATCAAAATATTTATTAAGGTCGGGTCTTATTGTCTTATAAAAATCTTCGGTTTGTATAGTATATACAAAACTATTGGTATCCATATAATTTAGTTGAGCATTGCTTTGAAATTTTGATTTTATGTAATCATAATGAAAATTATACATTAGAACTTTTGATAATTCTAATATGCAAAATCCTGCATAAATTGGTTTATTATAAAATATTTTAGTTTTTTCTAATTCTATTGCTATCAAATTATTTGTAAATACTGTTAAACTATGAAAATTAGGTTTAGCTATATAAGCTCTCGCTCCTAAATGTCTATATTTATTTTCCCAACTATCTACTATTTTAATTTCCCTATATTTTTCGACATTTTCCATCGTCTTGCCATAAACTGCATTATTTTGTTTCTTGAAAATTTTTTTTGTCAAAATCATTTTTAGCATTTTGTCTATGGAAAGTATTTAGATCAATATATTTTTTAAGCCAATCAGATTGTTCAAATTCTAAAATCCTATGAATTTTGCGTAGTATTAACCCATTTTTCAGGCATTGCTTAAGATTTTTATAATGGATAACATATTTTGATTTATTTTCCAATGTTGTTAGTAATTTGCAAAGATTATTATTGGGAGGGGTTTCTTTTTTTTTGGGCAAAATGGTAAGTCGTTATGCAATTCATGCAAATAATCGGGATATTCTAAATCAACTTCTAAAATATACCTCGTGAATCCTGGACAAACAAACAAACAAACAAATAAACAAACAAATTTTCTTCTTTATATATTAGATAATCATATTAAAATTTCACCACCATACAAATTTAAAATTGGCGGCTTAGTTCGAATAAGCAAGTATAAACATGTTTTTGAAAAAGGCTACACACCAAATTGGACAACTGAAATATTCAAGATAAGAAAAGTTCAAATCACTAACCCTGTAACCTATTTTACAATTTAAAATAATTTTAATTATTAAGTGATACATAATATAAGAACTTTTTTTTGCTCTTTATACTTAAAAACTTTATTATCAAAAAAAAAAAAAAAAAAAAAAAAACAAAAAAATTCAACTTTCAATTCTTTCATTCTACTGCAAAACAACATAAAATTTTTAATACAATTTCTTATCTTTTATATAAAACATTAATTAAACAAAACCGCAAAAAAAAAAAATATTTCTTAAATTTTCCTTATCTCTAAACTGAACTTTATTCATACAACTATAGGATACTCTCAAAACTATAAAAAAAAAAAATTCGAAATCTCAACAGCAACAGCTATCTTCGAATCTAGAATTCTAGAACTACGAATTTAGAATTGTCAAGTTCTATATTAAATAATATAAAGATTAGGAGTTTCTCATACCAACCGCCGCTATTATTAACCGCCGCAGCCAATGCTCCGCCGCTATTATTAACCGCCGCAATTATTGCCCTGTTACACCTCCCCTTATCCTACCCAACCCCTATCTAGAATTCTATAATATAGAGATTAGGAGTTTGCCAAACCAACCGTCGCAGTTATTACCCTGCTGCTACACCTATTCCTACTTACCCCTACTCCTTCCTTACCCCCTACTCCTTCCTTTCCCCCTATCAAACACAATACCTCATCACATTCTCATTTTTAGCACATTTTCAAAAAATTTTGTAAAAATGTGCCTATATAGCTTCACTCTGTCCGTCCGTCTGTCCGTCCGTCCGTCCGTCCCTTTTTACATACGATTGACTAAAAAATATCAGAAATGGGTAGGTATTGCAATAAAAATAATTTAATGTTAAAACTTTTTTTTGTAGCCCCCCCCGTTACGGAGCTACAGCCCCACAAAGTCGAAAAATGCACTATATTTAAACAGTTATAATTAGAGTTCTATAAGATATATTTCCAACCTGAAAACGGTAGCAGACAGCTGTTCTTATAAGCTTTACAAATTTTTAAAAACCAATTGTACAGGGTTACCATACGGTACTAAAATTTACTGTTATTCAAAACTAAGTTTTACAAAATTTTTGGTCCCTCATAACTTCGGAACGGCTAAATCTAGAATTTTGGGAGAAGTTAGATCCTTAGAAATAAGTAAGAGTCAGTTAACAAAATTTTTTTGTCACGCCCCCTCTTTAGGAGCTGTAAAGGGTCGAAAATTGAAATTTTGCTAAAAATTTAGCTTTTAAACACCTATAACTTGAATACCAGTCAAAATTTTTTTTTATTTTTATACAAAATTGAAAGCTCCAAAACGAAAGTTTCAATAAGTGTCAAAGGTTTTTCTTAATTTTGACTTTGTCCGTCCGTCCGTCCGTCCGTATGTTTACAAAAACTTTTACACCGTTTGAAATAGAGTAAAGGAATTTTAACCACGGGTAGATATTACAAAAAAAATAATTTCGTAGAAGAATTTTTTTCTGTAGCCCCACCCGTTACGGAGCTACAGCCCCCCAAAGTTGGAAAAAGCTCTATTTTTAAATTATTATAACAAGAGTTTTGTTAAGTGTATTTTTAATCTGAGAACGGCAAAAGATAGCTGGTTTTATAGGCTTTACAAAAATATGAAGTTTAAATGTATAGGGTTACCATACGGTATTAAAATTTACCGTTAAGCTAAACTCAACTTTTGCAAAATTTTTGGCCTCATATATCTTCTAAGCGGTTCAACCTAGGATCTTGAAATTTTGGGAGAAGTTAGGTCCTCCAAAATTAGTAGGAGTCGGTTAACAAAATTTTTTTGTCACGCCCCCTTTTTAGGAGCTATAAGGGCTCGAAAATTGAAATTTTGCTATTTTCAACCACCTGTAACTTTAACACCTGTTAAAATTTTTTTTTACAAATATGCAAAATTTATAGCTGCAACATTATATTTCAACATACGTTAAAGGTTTTTTTTAAATTTGAAAGGGTCTCTTTAAATTGAAGAAATTGTTTCTTAGTCTTAACCATTTTTGGTTTGATAATAATATTCTAGGTAAAATTCCAAATTTTGCTGGAGTTCAAAATTGATTTCCTAGAACCGGAAAAAAATGGAAGAGTGAAGACAGGAGAGGGGTGAGCAGATCCATCATAAGTTTGCTAAGCAAAAATTTGGGAACCTTCCTCATTGAAGATCTACTAGGTCTTCAAAATTAAAACTTTTATGTTCTTATAAAACAGTAATTTATTCATCAGTGTAAGTTTTTCCAAAATTAAACGTTAACATTGAAGCTCCAACATTATATTTTGCACTTATTAACAGGTTTTCTTGAGTGCATTGGGGTTATATTCTAAGTAATTCACTATTAGTCATATAATTAATTATTAATGAAATAACAAAATTATAATATTATCATAATATATATTTTTATAAAAATAAATGATAAAATACTCAGTAAGAAACCGTATATAATTTTGAAAATGTGCTTTTTAAAAACCCTTGGTTTTTTTCCCTCACTTGTTTTTAAAAACCCTACATAATAACCCATTCATGGACTCATAGCTTGTATACATCATATTATAATTAAATTCCATATTTCGAAACTTTCATATAAACAGACATATACACATACACACACATACACACAGACTCAATTAATGTCAATTATAATATCCACAACTTCCACTCAACACCCCTCATTAACATCAACTTCATTATACCACCCCCCACTCCTATTTCAATTTCATAATACCCCACCGCAATACTAAAATTTTTTTGTTTTTTTTTTCCCATGTTTTCACTAACTTTATATAATCAATTTAACACAATAAATTATATTGCCTCGATAGCCTAGCGGTTAGACACGTCACCCACAAAATTTATTCAAACAAAGTCTCAGGTTCGAATTCCCTTCATTCATTTTTCATTTTTTTATTTACAAAAAAAAATATTCTCAGTTAATTATCATCATATTAATTTGTGATGTCATTCATACTAGCATTAAAAAATCACTTGAATCAGACGAGTGACGTCATCACTTTGCCCAAATTAACAAAATCCAAGATGGCGGAAAAAATTTCAATTATGTATGGAAAAAGTGTGCTAGAACCGGCATAGCCTATCTACTAATTTCCTTTTCAAACTTAGTTTCGTACTTTTCTTCGCAATTTGGGTAGCCATCACTATAAAAATATTTTTTTTTTATAAAACAGCTTTTATTTATTGTATGCATGTAACTTACCAGAAAATACAGAGCTCAGCTTTAAGTTAACGCAATTATGAAGTTCAATTCACTTTCTAAACAGTAACAGGCACAAATTTTAAGTAGTAAAAACTTTATGTAGGTACGTTTATAAATATTATTATATTAATATAAATTTTTATTATTCTTATAAGATCAGAATTATATAAACAACACTATCAATATACACTTATTAAACTACTAAAATTAAATTTGTTTAATATGTAATGTATGTACATATATTGCATAGAAAATATTTTGTTATTTGGTTTCTATAGTGACGAGACGAGGCTCCTAAGATTAAAGTTTTTAATATTTGAAATTATGTACGTATTGTGAAATTGTATTGGTTACAAATTTTAGTGCATTACATATAATTTTTTTTTTCTATATAACATAAAAAAAAAATATAAATATATTTTTATATATATTTTTCGTTGTATAAGTTTTGCTACAATTTTTAAATCGCGTTATATCGAAATCGCGTTGTACAACTACCGCGTTATACAAGGGTTACCGTATTTTAAATTGTTAGTTTATGTACCTATTAGAAAAGCTTATAAACGCAAATCGATCAAAAGCTTCTATAATCCGAACTCATTGACCAAACTCGACCAGATTTTACCAATTTCCATGGTACTTTCAATACTAGTAACCTAGAGTTTAAATTTCATCAAAATAGCGGCATCATTTTTTGAGTTATGCTGTTTTAAAGATATATGTTTGTTAGCCTTTGAACTTTTCAAAAGTTCCAGAACCCAAAACCACTGTACGATTTCGCCCATATGTAGTCCGCGCTGTATTTTAATTACTAGTTAACCCTTGTACACAATTGAAACTTTCTTCAATTCTATCTTAATTTTAAGTTACTATTTTTAATAATTTCGATTATAAGCTTTTAAACCTTGGAAGATTTGAAGCTCCTACATTTGTTTCAAGTTGCTATCTTTATTAATTTTAAAGATATACCTATATAAATGTGTGGCTGGTCTCCAACCCTCTACTCCAATGAGACCCAAATTTAAAGGACACTTAGCAAATAAAAATGGACACCTTGATACCAAATTTGGAGGTTCTATCTTCAATGGTCCAATCTCGACCGTACGCAAACCCCGCCTTAGTTTCATTACTAGTACCCTACAGCACAAATTCGATGAAGATAGCGTCAATAGTTGTTGAGTTAGCATGATTTTTTATATAAGCTCGTTACCCCTTGGACCGATTAAAAGGTCCAGAATCCGAACCCATGAGCCGATTTCGCCCATTTGCAATTGCCGCCATACTTTCAGTCCTAGTAACCTACAGTTAAAATTTCATCAAAATAGCTCCATTATTTTTTGAGTTATCGTGCCTACGGACGGAAGGACATGGCTCTATCGACTAAGGAGGTCAAGCTGTTCATAAATATATATACTTTTCCACATCTAGCTCGCTTCCTTTAGGTGGTTACAAACACCATACCAAAGTTAATATACCCTTTTCCTATTTTATAGGTGTAGGGTATAAAAAGTGGACAACGAAGAGCTTAAAGATAAAACAAAAATAAAAATAAATAATATTTGCTCGCAGAAACAAACTTCATATTTAAAATAAAATAATAAATTTTTGAACAAATACGACGTGAATCGCGAAATAAATATGGCAGAAACACCTAAACAACAATCACTCCAAGCTCAACATCATCGGTTAATGCAACAACAGATAGCTGACTTAACCGTGACCTTTCAAAATTTAAGGGCTCCAAACAATTTAAAACATTACCAACCAAGGAATATAATGAAAGAAATTAGTTACATGTCCATATTCACGAGGCATAACGAAATAAACATAAATTATTTCATATCTAGTGCATAGTATCATCTTTCAACTGTAACAGATCCAGATGAAAAGAAACAAATGACCAGAGCCTTAGTCTATGAAAAAATTTAAGGAGAAGCAAAGTATACAGTTATAAACATCCTTGATCCTTCAGATTGGAATGCAGTTAAGCTGGCATTGAGAATAAGATACAAATCGGATACTGAACCAATGGACATCTATAGAAGAATCAATAACATCCGAGTTAATACGGTAAGTGAACTTTGCGATGAAATTCAAGATATTAAATATAAGTCAGATGACGTTAATATTTATTATAAAGATGATGAGTGCATAGATTTAAGTGATGTAGATAGTTTTCTAATCAATATAATAAAAGATATTGCACAAAGGGGTATTATTAGATAAAATTTACGAAATAAAAGAGTTAGATAGTATAATAGAAATAATGAGAAAAACGATTTGAAAATTCGTGTATCAGAAACGAATATAGAAAAGGTAGTAATTTTAACAAAAACTTAAGTAGAAATAATAATTTCAGAACACAAAATAAATAATAATAATTCAGGGTCGTTTAAAAATAGCTATAATAATAATAGTAATAATAACGGAAATAATAAAAATTATTATGAACATTTTAGGCAAAATAATCATCATAATAATAACTTTCAAAATAATTTTAAAAATAATTATGATAATAAATATACCAACTCAGGATTATATAAAAATAATCACGGCAATCCTGAACGGTAATATCAAAGATCAGGTAATCAACAGAGTTATGCTAGGCAAGATCAGATAGAACCAATGGACATAGCCAATATCCTTTCAAATAATAATAATTCTTACCAATTGTCAGGAAACCCTAGACATAACCCGGGCCAATATCGCCATCAACAGGGCTATACTAGGCAAAGACAGGAAGAATTTGATAGAAATGTAGAAAAAGATCAATCAAATAACGTAGAGTTTTTTATGAATAAGCCTCGGAAGAACTACCTATGATTCAGATTACCATAATCAAACGAAATTTTAAAGCATTATTAGACACAGGCTCAACGTTAAGCAATATAGATGATAAAGTTTTAGGATTTAGAGAGATAGAAATACCACCAATACATTTTTTCACAACTAGTGGTAAAGATTCAATTAAATACGAAGTACATACACCTTCACCTGATCAATTCAGATCCCCTCAGGGTGCTCTAATACGTTGGAAAAAGAAAAGTTTACCACAACGTAAATATCAATTTATTATAGGAAATGATCAATTGACAATACTTAATACAATAATAGACTTAAAAAAAGGAATAATTCAAAAACTGAAATTTCTAAATAACCCGTATTTATCAGAACAAATTAGCACTTTAGAATCATTAGATAACGACATATGGGGACATTTAAAATTAAACCATTTAAACAAAGAAGAATACCAAGAAATAAGAAAGATAATTAAGAGATTTGAAAGTATATTTTTTAAAGATAAATTAACTAGCAATCTAGAAATAGAACACAAGATTATTACAACTACCAATCAGCAAATTAATCCAAATTATATAGATACCCTCCCCAACACGAATTAAAAGTTAGGAGACAAATTAAAGAGATGGAAGATCAAGGAGTAATTAGGAAAAGTAATTTTAGATATTCAAGTCCTTTGTTAATAGTACCAAAAGAGGTATATAATTCAGGAAAAAAGAAATATAGGTTAGTAGTTGATTATAGAAGGTTAAATGAGGTTACGGTTGATGATGAATTCCCGTTACCCAATATTGATTCATTATTAGATAAATTAGGAAAAGCACAATATTTTACTACGTCAGATCTAGCGAAAGGTTACCATCAAATTATGATAAAGGAGGAAGATAGAAATAAAACAGCATTTGTAACACCTTTTGGCCTTTATGAATTTAATAGAATGCCATTCGGTTTGAAAAACGCACCTTCCACCTTTCACAAACTTATAAACGAAATTTTAAGAGGTCACATAAACAAAAATTGTGTAGTATACTTAGACGATATTTTAATATTTAGTTGATCTCTTCAGGAACATGTAAGAGCAATTACTAGAAACAAAATAATTGAAAGTGCAAGTAGATAAGTGTAATTTTATGAACTGAGAAACTGAAGTTTTAGGGCACATTTTAACAAGTAAAGCAATGAATCCTAATCCAGATAAGATAAAAGTAATAGAAAAATTGGAAGTCCCAAAGACTCAAAAACAGATAAAAAGTTTTTTAGGCTTAACAGGTTATTATAGGAAATTTGTAAAAGATTATGCTAAAGTAGCTCAACCTATTACAAACTATTAAAAGAAAGATATGAAGATGAATCTTAAAGATCCAAATTATATTGCTGCGTTCGAAAAGTTAAAAACTTTAATCATTAGCCACCCTATATTGAAATATCCAATTTTCGAAAAATCTTTCACGTTAACTACTGATGCTTCTAATTATGCTATTGGAGCAGTTCTGTCGCAAGAAGGACACCCAATATGTTTTGTATCTAGAACTTTAAATAACATGAAAAGAATTACTCTGCAACAGATAAGAAATTCCTTGCCATTATGTGGTCAGTGAAATGTTTCAGACCATACTTGTATGGAAATAAAATCAAAATTCTTACAGATCACCAACCAATTAAATATTTACATGCTAAGTACAAGATAAAGACATGTCACCAAGACATCAAAGATGGTTGTTAAAGTTAGGTGAATACACCTTTGATATAGAATATTTAATAGGTAAAGAAAATAAAGTTGCCGATTTCCTTAGTAGAATCGAACCAAACGAAGACAAAACATTTTCTAAAGAAAAACATAAAGAAAATTCAAAAAAATCTCTAAACAATTACGAAGAAGAATCAGAATTAAATTTACTATTCAATATATAGAAAATGAGAATGAAAACGTTACAATGGCTACTATACATTCCGCAGAGGAAGAATTGTTAGACCATATTCCAATTCAGGGAGGAATTGTTAATAAATATAAAACCCAAATCATCATAACTAACAATGAAACTAAAGAAACAGAAACAATTTTAGGTAGAAAAATTATTTATATAGCGAATTATGATTTCAATAATTTAGGAGACATATTTCGAAGACAGTTAAACAAAGGGTTAGTAGGTACATATTCAGAATTGCAAGATACACAATATAATATAGTACAACAAAAATTTCGCGAAATGTATTCAAATACGTAACGAATAAAATTTATCAAATGTTCATTTAGGGCACAAGAAAGAGAAGCAGAGATAGAAGCGGTAAAGCAAATTTCGTTTTATCATGTAAAAGAAAGTGGCCATTCGGGTATACAAGAAACTTATAATAATATAAAAAATAAAATATATTATCCAAAATTATTAAATGTTATTCAAATTGTAATTAACCAATGGGACGTATGCAACAAGTAAAATACTACAGACGACCAATTAAAGCGAAATTTAAAAAAAACATTTATACCAAGCGACACAAATGAAATTATCCACGTTGATACATATACTACTATGTATGAAGTTAAATTTTATGACTATAATAGACAAATTTTCCAAGTTTGGTACAGTTTATGACTTACAAGACAAAAATCAATTGACCTTAATAGAACAATTAGAAAGTCATTTTAGTAAGATAGATAAACCGAAAGAAATAATTGCAGATAACGAGTTTAATGTAATCATAAAGTAACTATATACTCTATTCACGTAGAACAAAAAAGTTAGACAAGTTTTTTTATTTCGTAAAATTAACTTTATCGTATTTTAGTTTATTTTTATTTTAATTTTTCGCTTTTTTTATTTTTTTGTTTGTATTACAATCGATGTGTGTACATTTGTATATATTTCCTCTCTTTTTTTTTGTTTTTTGTATGTATATCATATCAATTGATGTATCATGTATGTACGCAGTTTGTGTATATTTTGATTATAAAATAAAAAAAATATTGATAGAAAAAGAAGAATGAAATATCTTTTTTTTGCTTAATATTTTTTGATTTTTTTTTTTTTTTTTGCGAGGGTTAATGGAAAGCATCGAAAGCCGCCCAGAGTCACTGTACGGGGTTCATCTGGGTAGTGTTGGACTTTAACCAACTAAAACCACCCACCTTTTTTTAAAACCAAACTTGGTATGGACCTTAAATACAAATGTATTGTTTGGTTTTTATGATCGGGATTAGGAAGGAAATTAGGATTAGAATTAGGATTTAGGAATTTGAATTATGATGGGTAAAGGAATTAATTTAAAGGAAAGTCATGAAGATGGATGTTAATGCTCTTCTTAAACTTTATTGGATCGTACATATAAAAACTACCAAATTTGGGAAACACATTACATGGTAACTGATTCCATAATCGCGATGTGTGCACAACAAACGAATTTCCATAAGCCGTGTTTCGCCATCTTACATTTCAACAGTGTAGTGATGAGCATCGCACTCCTTATTTCACGTTGAAAAACTTTTAGGGGAGGCATTAATTGTTTGATTTCATTGGAACAGGTGTTCGTCCCTATGAAGTATCTATAAAATAGAGTTAGTGACCAAACGGTTCGCCGATGGTTAAGTGGAGTGAGTGATGAGGTAACACTGGGATCATTTATGAGACGGATAGCTCTATTTTGCACTTTATCGAGATAGCCCAGTGCGATTTGGGGGGTTCCAGCCCAAATATGTGCATTATACTCCATTTTTGGTCTAATGTAAGTTTTATAGATTTTTAGAAGATCAGGTGCAGTAAAGTAAGTTTTACAGCGGAACAAGAAACCTAAACATTTAGCTGCATCTTTAGCTATACCAAAAATGTGGTTTGAGCAGGTCAATTTTTGGTTTAACCCGATACGCAGAATGTTTAGGCCTGTTGTGTGCTGCAAAGATATACTCTGAAATTACAAGCTGGGGGTAAATATTGCAATTTTCCGCGAGATTAAACAGCATTGGGTATTTTTTGTGTTGAAATCAACACGGCTACACTCTCCCCATTTTTGGATTTTTGCTAAATCATTGTTTAGCTCACTAATCATGAAATTTTTTGCTGTTGTGTTAATCTGTTGATTAATGTTACAGCGACTATGAAATTCATAGGATGCCACAAGGGTGCTGTCATCTGCGAAACTGTGGATTGGATTGGAGGTTATTGAAAGTAAGTCATTGATAAATATTAAGAAAAGAGTTGGGGATAGAACAGATTCTTGGGGGACACCAGCATCTATTCGAAATTGGTTGGATGTATAACCATCCACAAGTACACGAATTGTGCGATTTGAGAGAAAATCTCCAATCCACTTTAGGAAAACCCTACCTAAACCTAAAGCCTCGCATTTTGCTATTAAAGCATCATGCCATACTCGGTCAAAAGCTTTAGACATATCCTAGGCTACAACATCAGATTCACCAGAGTGGTGAAGACTGATATTTAGCGTCTCGCAAAGGTAAGTCATGAGATCACCGATTGAACGACGGGCTCTGAACCCGTATTGTCGATCATGGAGCAAACCTTTGCGATCAAGGTATTTCAGAAGCTTTATGTTTACAGTTTTTTCCATTACTTTGGAAAGGACCGAGGTTATTGCAATAGGGCGGTAGTTAGAGGGATCGCTTTTGTTGCCTTTTTTTGGAACTTTTTTGAAAATATTCGCAACCTTCCATTGAGCAGGATGAGTACCCGAAGTAAAGGAAAGGAAAAAAAGGTTGCGGAGAGGTTTTGAAATAGTGGAATAAGTTTTTTTGAGAACCATTGAAGTGATTCCATCCGGACCGACCGATTTGTTTGCGTCAAGATTTTTCAATATTTTCATCACTGTTCGTGTCCTGAAGAAAATTCTACCAAAGGAACAGCCAACGCGTGGAATACGAGGATGATTTTGTGTTGACGGGGGCTGTGTTGAATTGGAAGCAAATTGTTCACCAAACAAGTTTTCTTTAGAATCTGACACAATTCTGTTATTTTTATCAACAAGTGGGGGAACAGAGGACTCGCTTACGTCCTCCTTTAACCCCTTTGTAAAAGTCCAAAAGGACTTGCTGTTCTTTGGCATGTGGAGCAACCTACGTTTTATTCTTTGGTTGAATAAGAACTTTTGTTTGTTGATAACTCTCTTGCATCTATTTCTGGCCACTATATAGTTGGCCCTGTGACACTCCGAACGATTGTGTTGCTAACGTTTAAAAGCCTCCTCCTTATTATGAATTGCTTTACTACAAATGCGATTGAACCATGCATTCGGTTTTCGTTGAATACTTCTCATGGAGTGAGGTATGAACAACCTCATTCCAAGCAAGATGGTTTCACTGATCGCATTTGCAGCAAAGTTAAAATTCTTGTTAAGAAAACACATTGACCAATCGAAATCTTTAAAAAAGTTGTTTAAACCTTCCCAGTTGGCACGATTATAATTCCATACCAGTTTTTTTGGAGGAGTCTTTCTATTGATCACTGTGTTAATATGGAAACTTGTTTTCACCAAATAATGGTCGGAGCCCCCCAGGGGACAACCTACTGAAACCACATACTTTTCAGGATGTGTAGTCAGAAACAGATCCAAGAGGTAACCTTCTTGATCAGCACGGTCAGGTACCCTAGTGGGATTTTGGTCAAGTTGAGAAAGGTGGAACATTGATGAAAACAGTTCAATTTGCTTCCCAATTGAGTTTTAGCTCAAAGAAGAATTACTTGAAAAATGAAGCCAATCTCTGTTATGGACATTGAAATCCCGAGCCAGAACAATTTCAGTTTTTGGGCATGACTCCAAAATTTCATTAATCTGGTTAGAGAGATTTTCAATCTCTTTAGCAGTTTCATGTTCATTTGAGTTGGGTGATCTGTATAAGAAACAGAAATGTATGACATGTTTTCAACAGAGAATTTTGACCTAAATGTAATGGAAGGTTGAGCTAGAAGCTTTATATTTATGAAGAATGTTGAAAACGATGTCATTTTTAATTAAGATAGCGATGCCTCTTTTAGGGACGAAGTGTGAAACAAGTGAGTAGCCTGCAATACTAAAATTATCTTTTTGGCCACTAACTTGCATTTCACAAAGGGCTAGGATAGCTGGCTTTGCAGAGTTTAAATGGCATTCTACGGCATGAAAATTCGTCTGTAAACCACGTATGTTACAAAAATTAATACAAAAGTTGGCAATTTTCAAAGAAAATTATTTATTAATGAATTAAAAATTTTAAGAATCAAAAAATTTTAAAAATAGAAAGATTTTTGGAATAGAAAAAAGATATTCAAGCAAAAACCGAAATTTTTCTAAAATAATTTGAAATTGAAAAAAATTTATATTTGAATTTAAAAAAAAAATAAAGAAAAGAAGAAATAGAACAAAATTTAAAAAATTAGAATTAAAATTAAAAATAGATATATGTACGATTTTTCCTCCTTAATTAATGATTGACACCGGCTAATTTTATTTTACTCAGAGTGAGAAACGACTTATATCAAAGTTCCACAGTTTTTATCTTGCACGATATAATGGCGAAACACTATATGTGCCCTTATTGAACGAAGTTACAGTCGCAAACTCACACAAAGTAAAACCACATATAAATTAGATTTTAATACAAAAAAAAAAAAAAATTTATGTTTAAAAAAAAAAAAATTTTATGTTAGTATAGCATAATGAGTTTTAATTTATTTAAGTAAGAAAGAGATCAACACATAAAATTATATGAAGTAATTTTAGTGTAATCTAATTTACAATTATCAATACAATTAAAGTGCAAAAAAGAAAAAATGTAAAAGATTGAGAATCTAGAAATAGCATCAACATCCCTACATAAGAGGAAGGGAGATGGATATATTTGTTTTGTTTACTGTTAGGAGATGAATAAGAAATAAATTATAAAAAAAAAAAAAAAATTAAATTTGACAAGTTATTAATTGTAAACAAAACAAATCCGACGCGTGTTTTAAAATAAAATAAATTTTTTTAATTTTGAAAATAAAATAAAAGTTCTTAAATTATATCGAAGTTGTTAAAATGAATTAAAATGTATATTATGAAAGAAAAAAAGTTAATGTTCAAAATAAATTAAAAATCTGCGTTAATTATGTGATAGTTTTGGTTAGTTAGAATATTTTTTCTTTTTTTTTATCAAATAATATAGAATAGAAAATAAAATAATATAATAAAGGTGAAAACAGAAATACTTATCTTGCCATCATTGGAAGTGTGGCTTGTTAATCCAATAATGGAGAGAAATAATTTAAATATAACAAAACTATCACAACAGAATAAAAAATTAAAATATTTTATAATTCCATCGAATGCCAATACAGCCAACCTTTCAATTAAATCTTTTTCTGAGAATATAATGCCTAACTCATTTATATTTTTGTCGTTAAGACCTATATTTAAATGTTTGGGGATCCATCTATTAAGGGAACTAAAATGGGCAAATTAAGCTTTACTCCTTTTCTCAATTTATAACCCTTTTGGTGAATTAAAATGAATATTTATTGCTACGTTATTTTCATCTTCGCACCATCTACTAACACTTTTAAAATTCATTTTTAAAAATTGTTTGGCTTCGTTACGCAATTGAAACTGCCTATTAATAATGCTACATAAAGATAAATCCTGTTTTTCTCTTTTTAATTTTTGCCTTAACTTTTTATTTTGGTTTTTTAGGTAAATAATGTTTTTTTTTAAATTAAATTTTGTTTCTTAAAGAAAGCTAACCTTTTAAGAACTGTCGAATACTTTTTTAAATAAAAATCTGCACTCTTCTAAAATTTTAAACAATGCCCGCAAAAACAAAATTTTTTTTTTGTCTGACGAGACAGTTTAAAAATTTTCAAAAAGTACATTAAAATTTCTTACATTTTTGTTAGAATAGCATTTAGTGCTTAAATAATTATTATTTATTTTCGAAGATTCTCTGTATTCTAAAAAAAGAAATCGTCCAAATTGTATAAAGAAATACATATATACAAAGTACACTAATGTACATACATACATCGATTAACATACAAAGAAAAACAACAATAAAAATATTAAATAAATTTTTTTTTAAAAAAATCGTCCAACTTGATAAGGAATTATAAACCTACATCGATTGACAAACAAACAAAAAGAAAAATAAAAATAAAGCAAAGAAATAATCTCAATTTGATTTTACTATGTTTACCAAAAATACGGTCATGTTTTTACTATAATGGGGTGATTTTAAATACCGTATTAGGATGGTTTCAAATCAACAAAATTGACTAACATTTTTTGTTCTAGATGAATACTCTATGTGTGTGATTTCTTTATAATAAAAGCTAAATTAGATAATTTGGTTCCGACCTGTTAACTCGTTTGGGCACGATGGTTTTAAATATATATTTATTATAATCTCAATTACTGGCATTTTAATTTATTTATTTCAATCTAAAATTCAACAAAATAAAAAAATCTAAGATATCATTGTCCTGTATTTTTTTAAGAATCTCAAATAATGAATATGAGTACGACTGCAAACAAAAGGGTTACACTTGTGTCTTGTGAGTTGTATGTATAATAAAAAAAAAATACGATAAAGTAAATAGAATATATGTAGATCATCATTGTCAATATTTATTCATAAATTATTTTTCGTTTTTATGCCTTATCTAATTTCAAAATTTTTGTTTATTCTCTCTCCCCTCTTCTTGTCGCATTAACAAGTTAACTTTAAAACAGTGAATAAGGACATATATTGTAATAATATATTGTACCTAAAATATATGTACTCATTGTTTAAATTATTATAATATAATGTGTATGTATGTGTATCTCAGTTTTTTTTTTTTTTTTTTGTATACGAACATTACGAATGAATACTTTTTTTTTTATATTTTTCTTGTTTCTAAACTGGGCTAAGCAAAAAATAAAATGGCATTTTGTGTACTTCAGCTTTAACATTCTTTATATATTATATCAGAAATTATACATTTATAGATAAAGCAAGTAGAACAAAAAATGTCAATAAAAATTATCGTAATTTTTTATTAAAACCATTGCCCCATATGCTATCTCCTTCTCACTAATGCTTTCTTTCACTATTAATAGAGTTTGCCTTTATAGTTTTTCTAGGTATCAAAAAATATGTGAAATATGTATCAAATTAAAAATAATACGATTATTAAACTTTAATGACAAAATACAAACTTATATAGAACCATTTTAAAAATAACCTCTGTTTTCTTTTGTTTTTTATTACTTTTTTTCAAATAAAACTAATTTACTAGTTATAATTTTTTATACCTAATATAGAATTTTGAATTTGCCGACTGTATCAAACCATTTAACCAAATATCAAACTATTAATATCCTCGTACAATATTTGAGTTCATTTTTGTTTTTTTAATGAAGATGTGTATAATTGCCATATCATTTGCATAACTAAAAAATTTATTTTTTTTTAATTTAAATTTTTTTTTTTTTTTTTTTTTTATTTTATAGTTCTTTTTTAATTTAACAAATAAGTAGAACGAAAACTTAACACTAAATCAAAAATCATGTTATACCCTAAAGCGGGCTTACAACAAATCAGAGTTAAAAAAATAAATTACAAACAGTTATCAACAATATTAGTAATGAAATTAATGAAAAAAATAATAAAAAAACATGTAATGAAATAGAAAAAAACAACAACAAAACTAAAACTAACTTACATACTAATGATCACTGGTTAGTGTTGTAAACCAGCAAGTCAGGATTGTGACTACCATGGTGGTATAACAAAAGTTCACCATCAGAAAACAGTGAATTATTATTAGACAAGTGAAATATAAATGAAGGCGAAAAATATTTAACGTTTTCAGAAAAAGGTTCGATCAAGCCACGAATAAAACGATTTTCGTGATTAAAACAATTAGCGAAAAATTTAAGATTAATTTTAGTTAAGAATCTATCGATTCTATTGATTCCAGATTGTTCATATAGTAGACTATTATTAATATATAAGTAAGAGCCACGCTGTCTATGAAAGCCTCCAGCACGACGAATTATCTTTCTTTCAAGTAAGCGTAATCTCTCAACTTGATGAGCTGAAACTAAAGTAGGATTAAGCCACACCATAGAAGCGTGTTGAATAATAGACCGAATATAGACTTTATAAATAAACAAACGAAATTTAGGTTCCAAAAACTGACTAAACATTACTTTAGAGATTTGAAAAGAAGCGGAGTTAACCTTATATATAATTTTATTAATATGGGAAATAAATTTGAAATTTGAGGAAAAAATAACACCTAAATACTTAAATTGCTTACTGGGTAAGATCACAATATTATTTAAAACGATTTTTTGTTTTAATTTTAACCGCTTTACCAAAGATGGGGAAACAGCTTTGACCCCTATGATATTAATAAGCTCAGTTTTACTTACATTTATTTTAAGCTTCCAACTAGTATAGTAATCATTCAAAGTATTTAAATAATTATTTAATATCTGAGATGTAACTAAAGGTGCTTTGTGTGAGATATAAAGTAAAATATCATCCGCAAACTGCAAAATTTGAACTAATAATGTAGTAGGAATATCAGCCAAATATGTATTAAATAATTTTGGGCCTAAGACAGAACCTTGAGGAACTCCAGCAACAAAATTACGAACGGTAGAAGAATTACTTCGACCAACAACAAAAGTTCTATCAGTCAGATAATGGCGTATAATGTTAATTATATGTGTATTGACACCAAACCTAACCAATTTATGAAGGAGACCCTTATGCCATACAGTATCAAAGGCACTTTGAATGTCTAAAGCTAACGCCGTTGTTATGCACCCATTGTTCAATCCTTTGGCTACATCAGAGGTAAATCGTGACAAAGGATGATTAGTAGATTTTTTATTAACAAAACCAAATTGAAAGGGTGGTAAAATAGATTTCAACTGAGAAGAAAGCCTTAAGTCAACAATTTTTTCAAAAAGCTTAGATATTGAATTTAGTTGACTGATTGGGCGCCAATTATTAACAAAATTTTTATCCTTCCCACATTTAGGAATCGGTATTACAATGGCCATTCTCCAAATTTTAGGGAAATAACCAGAGGAAATGAGCTGATTGAAAAAGATTGTAAAAAATAAAATTATCTCTGGTGAGAAGAACTTAAATAAACAAATTGGAGTTCGATCACAACCGGAACTCTTCTTATTTATACGTGTATTGATAACTTCTTGAACTTCGTCACGACAGGTAAGAAGATTTCTTTGATTATTCGACAATGAGTTATTCACACTTTGAAGACTTACCCTATCTATAATTGAAGCAGATATTTCATTAGAAAACCTAATAGGGAAATTAAAGTTATTTAGAAGCTCGATGGAACCGTCAACCAGTGATTCATTCATTGAGTGGTATTGAAATGTGGTTTCATGTTGTGACTGAAATCGATTTGCAAAAATTTCAGGGATCTGAGATAAATCATTAATAATAGTATGATCATCAACATCAATGATTGAATTCAAACTAGAAATACAGTTTTGTTTAGGTTTACAATGCTTGATAAGATCATAGCATTGACGATTGCATACAGTTCCTGAAACAATGTTAGCATAATGGTTACGATAATCAAAACAAAGCGATTTAACATACATCTGACGAACGAAATTGAAATCACGACGAATTGATTGATAATTAGAAGTACGAATTGCTCCTCGAAGCCGACGAGAGTAATATCTCAATTGTCGTTTTAGACGAAGAGTTTGAAAAGAAAGCAAAATTTTACCTGAATTAATAGGAATAACAGGAACAAAACGATGAACAGCTTCAAGAAAAGTATTATTAATGCTTACAGCAATGTTTTCCAAGGAGTCAGGAGTCATATTGCTATTAGCAGAGATTTGAAAACTATTAAATTGAGAAGTTATGAATTTATTAAAACCTGAAATATTAGTATGATTATATAAATAAATAGAGTCAGAAATAGGTGGAGTACGACCAGAAATAGAGAAAGATATATTTAATGTAACGGAAGTGTGATCAGAGAATGTAAAACGCTGTGTAACAAAAGGATTTTGGTGAAGAAATGTGTTAGAAGTAAAAAAGAAATCAATAAATGAACCTTCAACAGAGCGAAAACATGTAGGATTACTAGAAAAATAAGTAGAAAACTGCGGATTTTGTGACAAGAATAGAGAAAAACTGCTACCAAGAAAATTTGTTGAAAAATTGCCAACGTTTGGAAGTCTGGCATTGAAATCACCACCACATATAAACAATGAACCTAAATTCAGAAAAAAATCAAAAAAATTCGGACTTAATCTATGCAGAGGTGGAATATAAATTGAGACTACAGTGAGCCACTCACTATCAACAAATATATCAATCAAGGCAGCCTCAAACATCACGTTACTAACTTTTCGAAAATTTTGAAACGGAATGTGATTTCGCAAAAGTATAGCAACACCTCCTCCATAGCGGCCGATTCTATCACTACGAAAAATATTAAAATTAGGAAAACTGTAAAATTTATCAGGCTTCAGATTAGTTTCAGATAGAAGAAAAATATCTGAAGCACATTCTTCCATGAAATCTGAAAATAATCGATACCTACCAGGCGAGCACAAAGAATTTACATTGAGAGCTGTAATGCAATTAACTGTCATCTGCAAAAAGTTTATTCAGTATTTTTTCTTGATTACTCATCATTCGAATAATCAGTTTAAAGAGATCATCTTGACTATGCGAAGCAGAATTGGAGGTATTTGCACGCACAGCATCAACGAAAGATACACCCGGACGTAAACCCGAATTACTTTTAAAATTGTTATTGACCTTAAAACTATTTGCCGATGATGAACTCAAGTTATACCTACTGGATTTAGTTGATGTATTTCGTTTTTGAATAACCGGCAAAATGCTTTTATTGAAATAAGTGCATTCACTCTGATTATTTGCAGAGTGAGGACCTTTGCAATTTACACATCGCGGAGGAACTTCATTTGGTTTACAACACTTACCAGGGCCATGAGAATCCAAACACTTAACACAACGAAAAAACTTAATATTTAAAAAAAAAAAAAATTAAATTATAATATTTTAGAAATTTAAAACTGATTAGTACAACTGATTAGTCATTCGAGTACAAACACTGAAAGCACTGTCTGCAAGTAGTAGACGAAATCAGAAATTATAACGAAATACGCGTATCTGTTAAGTTATGCTAATTTGGTTAAATTAAAAAGAAACTACTCGATTTTTATACCCTACACCTATAAAATAGGTAAAAGGGATATTAACTTTGGTATGGTGTTTTTAACCTAGTATATATATTTGTGATCAGCGTGATCTCCTAAGTCAATCGATCAAAGGGCTAGCGAACATACATAAGAAATCACGATAACTTAACAACTAATGACGCTATTTTCATCAAATTTGTGCTGTAGGTTACTAGTAATGAAACTACTGCGGGGATTGCGTACGTTCGGGATTGGACTATGGCTTCGGAACCTAGTATTTTTTGACCGAATTTAGGTCAAACGAGCATAATTCCGAAACCAATGAAGATAGAACCTCCAAATTTGGTATCAGGGTGTCGCTTTCGATTTCCTTAGTGTCCTTGAAATGTGGTACCAATTGGAGTAGTGGGTCGGGGACCAGCCACTCAGTTCCGAAGACCTTAAAGCATATTTTCTTAATTAATAATAATAGTAACTTGAAACAAATGTATAAGCTTCAAATTTAACACATGGGTGTTCTTTACTATTTCCTGCTTGTCCCTCTAATTTTGGATCAATTGGAGTGGTGGTTCAGTACCTCTCTTAGACCCCCCAAGGTTTAAAAGCTTATCATCGATAAAAATAGTAACTTAAAATTAAGATAGAACGTTCCAATTGTGAACAAGGATTAACTAGTATTGAAAGTATGGCGGGGACTACATTTAGGTGAAATCGTAGTATGGTTTCGGGTTCTGGAACCTTTGAAAAGTTCAAGGGCTAACAAACATATATCTTAACAACACTATAACTCAAAAATTAATGCCGCTATTTTAATGAAATTTAAACTCTAGGTTACTAGTAATGAAAGTACCATGGGAATTGATTCTGGTCGAGTTTGGTCAATGAGTTCGGATACTAGAAGCTTTTGATCGATTTAAGGCTGAACGAGAATAATTTCGAAGCCAAAGAATATATTTCCTATGTGTCCCCGAAATTTAGACTTAATTGTAGTGGTGGTTCAGGTGCCTCCTAAGAAATCCCAAAATTAAAAGCTTATCTTCGAAATTTATCAAGATAGAAACTTTAAATTTGATACACGAGGGTTCTCTCCTATTTCAGTTTTTATTTAACACTTTTATATTTTTAAAAGGCTAAGAATTTTACCATAAAACATATTATGTATAATATTTTATAAATTAAAAACAAAATAATTTTTTATAAACATTTAATTTCTCTTTTGTTAATTTTTACTATATCATATATTTTATTGAATTATTACCTTAGGTTATATATAATTAAGACATTGTGTACGATACTTAAGCTATGTTCAAAGGTACTTGCTGCATTTATGTAAAATTTATTTTTATATTTAAATAAATTATATCAAAAGGTCTAAATTTGTAATTGTATTTTAGAAATAAATATATTGCATATTTTGCGTTTATAAGCTTTTCTAATAGGTACATAAACTAACCATTTAAAATAATTGCAATTTTGAAAAATTTGAATTATTAAATATATTAAATATATTATGCTTTGATTAGCTTTTTATCACAAAATTTAATAATTAAAATTTTTTCACTTTTGTAATTGAATTGAAATAAATATATTTTAATTTATTTCAAGTTTTTTTGTTTTTTAATATTTTTAAATAGATAAATTAGTAAGAATTTGTAATATTTTTTAATAGATAGTGTAATTAGAAAATGTTTTTAGTATTATAAAGTTAATTTCGTTAGCTATGTCTTACGATCAAATTAATAGCAGTGTTAAAATGACTTATGGATATCTCATTAAATAGGTGTACGGTATTTCTAAGTCGGTTGCACCGACTGACTGTTTCTTTACTTGTTTAAAAATAAAAATTTAAAATATTTTACCAAAACGCTCTAAATCATATGATAAAATTAAAAATATATTTCATAAATTTATAACTAATTAGTAGTTTTAAGAATTTTAACAAATAATTTTTGTTGTTGTATTAATATTTTAAATTATGTATTTATATAATATAAGTTATATTATAATATGTTATAATATAAGTTATTTTTTAAATATTTTATATATTCAAAAAATAATTTCCCAATCTTACACAACTTTTAAAAAAACTAATTCTTAAAAGTTTTAATAAGTAAGTTTTTAAAATCTTATATGTTGAAAAATCAGGGTAAATTACACTAGTCTTTCAATATGGTAACACCAGAAACTATATCATAATATTTAATCGGCTTATTTTTTCCCATACAAATATAAACATCCCTTTTTAGGACAAACTATTTGACCAGTTTTAATGAAACAACAAGTAAAAGAAAGGTTTTTTTTGTTTTCATATTACAATGATATTTTGTTTTTTAGAATACTGCGTTTTTTCAGGTGAAACCCGTATTTAATTTAACCTAAATTTGAATTTAAGGGTCACGCGGTTAAAAGTTGAGGCTTATGACTCTAATACTATGCGCCGACTTTCTGTGTAAATGTAATTTATTTTCGGTTGTAACTCGCAGCTCAATCAAACTATTATAGGCGCCAACCTATATCTTTTATTTTTTTGATTAATTCAAATGTTCAAAGAACAGGGAGATTTAAATTTTTTTAAAATTTTTGTTTTGGTTTTGTTTTTTCTTTATCTTAAAAAGTGAACGAAAAAAAATGAGTTCTGTTCGAAATGAAAGCAATACATTTGGTTTATACAGTAGATTTTTTCATTTAGTTTTGAATATAAAAAAAATCATAATAATCTACCAAAAATACAAAAAAAAATTTCAATAGAAGAAAAAGCACTATACATAGGCTTGAGGCTGACACATCAAATAAAATTCTACCAAATGAGTTCGAAGTGTCCATTATAGAATCAGCACATTCTACAATGTTCAAGTCTTATATTAATTTTTCAAAATTCACGGCATTCTTTTAAAACGACATTCGTTTATTACGACGAATATTTTCCGTCCCATCATGGTCGTTATAACCGAAAAGTACTGTATTTTGTTTGCAATTTAATATAATACAGTACTAAAAAAAAAAATTTTTGTAAATCGTAAATTCTGTTGTTGCTTTTTGTTTAGTTTTTTTGTACAATAAAAACCCGACTTCTGGAATATATTCTGTAGTTGCCATTACGTTTGATAGTAATGATATTAAAAAATATACATACAGTCAAACTTCCCTAACTCGAACTCTCTAAATGTCCGAAAATCAGTTCGAGTTCTAGAGACTTCGAATTCGAGAGAAACACAAAAAACTCAGAAAAATATGGTTTTTTGCTTATTTATTTAATTTTGGTATATATCTGTACATACTTAAGCATAAAAAATTAAACTTAAACATTTTTTAACGTTAAATAAAGTTATATTTCAAAATTTTTAAGGATAATACAACAAAGTATAAAAAAACAAAACATCGATTTCAATTTTATAAAATTTTAAAAATTTAGTAGGTATTACATTTTATTTACTAATGAAAAAATCAGAAATTTTTTTTTGATGTTTCTGCTTCATATACTTTCGTTCATAAAATATTTCGAATTCATCCAAATATTTAAAAAAGTTATCTGGTGTATCACTTTCAGTTAAAAATGAATTTCTCAAAGTGTTTAGCGATTCATTGACTGATGACGAGGCAGGTTTTATTATATCATGTATAACATCTTCGTTGAGCGCCTCTACATCACTATCAATTTCCAAGATATCATCTGTTTCTTCGTTAAGTAAATCTAAAATATCTGCGTCTGTTAGATAGTCAGTTGTAATGACATTTTTATCTAAGTTCAGAAAATCATTCAAATTATTATCTTCAACGTTAAAGTTTTGGTTAAAAATTTGTTCAGCTTCTTTAAATTGAGTAATCGGAACTTCAAATTCAGGATGGTACATTATCTCTCTTAATTGAGCAAGAGGTATATTATCCACTTCGTCATCATAATGAAGGTCTGTACAAAACCCAGCTTTCTGAAAACAATGTCTAATTGTTGTACTTTTTACGTCAATATTCCATGCCAGAGAAATATATTTTACACATTCAACCAGAGTTATGCGCGGGACTGACAAAATTTTTTCAAAACTATTCAATATTTCATTAAGTATTCTCTTTCGATAATAAAACTTCACATTTTGGATTACGCCTTGATCCATAGGTTGCACAATCGATGTCATATTTGGAGGAAAGGACACGAGATTAATTGCTTTTAATTTGTTTTTCAAATTAATGGAATGGGCCGTACAGTTGTCTACAAAAAAAAGAACTTTACGATGTTGTTGTGCGAAATTAAAATCTAAATCTAAAATCCAATTTTCAAAAAGGTCAGCAGTCATCCAAGCCTTTTTGTTACTCTTATAATGAACCGGTAATGAATTTAATCCTTTGAAACATCGTGGTTTAACTGTTTTTCCTATTAAAAGAATTTTCAATTTTTCTGTTCCAGACATATTTGCAGCTATCATACATGTTACCCTCTCTTTACTGTGTTTTCCCCCGTGACATTTTTCATTTCTAAAAGTTAAGGTCTTATCTGGAAGACATTTGTAAAATAAGCCTGTTTCGTCGGCATTAAAAATATCATTTTCATTATAATTTTTTAGAAGATCCGGTAAAATATTTTTCTTCCAATTTTCGCAGCTCTCATTATCTACTCCAGCACTTTCCCCACACATTTTTTTTCTACTATACCATGTCTAAATAAAACATAAATACAATATAAATTAAATTCATCTCTTTAAACATTTTCATACTAACCTTTTTTTAAATTTATCAAGCCAACCTGTGCTTGCACTAAAACCTGTTATGCCTAAATCATAGGCAAATTTTAAAGCCTTTTTTTTAATAATCGCTCCCGAAATAGGTAAATTATTTTTATTTACTTCGCAAAACCATTTTTCTACAGCCTTATTCACATTTTCGTATCGTTGTTTTCCTACTTTTTTTAATTTGCCAGAGCAATGATCAGTTTTTTTTATTGTATCTTTATTCTTTATTATTATAGACAAGGTACTTTTTGGAATTTTGTATTTCAAACATAAATCTATTTGCTTTACTCCATTTTCGACATCACTAATTAAATTCCTTTTTTCTTTTATTGTTAAATATTTTAATTTCCTGGCTGACATTTTTTTATTTTTAAACTTAAAAACCTCACATAAAATATTACAATGCAATATTAAATTACCATCAGCTACATATTGTATTACATTATCTGTCAATATTTTACAGTTATTTTTTATTAGTATCCATATTTCCATATCACTCTCACACAAAATAATAAAAATACATACATGAATAATTCTAGTTTGTTTTGATTTTTGTGTTCGAGTTAAGGAATTTTTTCAGATCAAAATTCGTAGAAAAGTTCGAGTAATAGAAAAGTTCGAGTTAAAGAGATTCTTTTTCGCTCAAAATTACGTAGAACAGTTCGAGTTAAAGAGATGTTCAAGTTAAAGAGACTAAAATATATAAAGAAATTTTTGAAAATGTTAAGTAAATAAAAAAAAGTTCGACTTGAAGAGAAGTTCGAATTAGAGAGAGTTCGAGTTAAGGAAGTTTGACTGTATTTGGAAAAAATTTTATTTCTGAAAATTTCAAGAAAATTTTGAAATAAATAGTTAGGAACATGAATTTACATGTGAGCAATCGAAATAGGCGACGTACTGGTACCTCAGATTTAAAAATTGACAAAGCGAAAAATAAAAATAGAAAATTTAAACTAATATCTTTGTAAAATATTTGTTTATTATAAAATACCTATAATATGTTTGCAGAAACATAAAAAACAAAATTAAATTTTTTTCTTAAGAAAAACTATTTGTTTCTTATGGATCAACCAAAATCAGCATAAATGGCATTCAATTTCTGTCAAAAAATTTTGAAATACTTAGTTATTTAAAAAAATTTACATAAAAGCATACGGTACGTACTGTACCTCGGGTTTTTAAAATTTTAAAATTGACAAAGCGTATAAAAATATTGTAATTGTTTTTTCTTATGTTGCTAAGATTAAATTTTAAAAATAAAATATTTTAGAATAACATTTTTTTTTTAATAATTTTGTTAAAAACATATATTCAAATAAATTGAAAATACCTACAATATATTTGCAAAACTAAAAAAATTATCTTACTAAAAAAAAATTATTTGTTCCTTAGGTCCCAACCTAAAAAAAAACGTACGGCGTATAACTTCTGTCAAAAAATTGAGAAATAAATAGGTACATAAATTTACATTAGAGGAGCCAAAATACGCGTAACGCGATGTGCTGTATCTCGGATTTTTAAAAATTTACAAATATTGACAAAATGAATAAAAATATTATTATTGGTTTTTCTTATATTTCTAATATTATGTTTTAAAAAATAATATTTTTATACCCTACACCTATAGAATAGGTAAAGGGGTATATTAAATTTGGTATGGTGTTTGTAACCACCTAAAGGAAGCGAGCTAGATATGGAAAAGTATATATATTTGTGATCAGCGTGACCTCCTAAGTCGATATAGCCATGTCCGTCCGTCCGTAGGCACGATAACTCAAACAATAATGGACCTATCTTGATGAAATTTCAACTGTAGGTTACTAGGACTGAAAGTACGGCAGGGATTGCATATGGGCGAAACCGGCCTATGGGTTCGGATTCTGGACCTTTTAATCGGTGCAAGGGCTAACGAACATATATAAAAAATCATGATAACTCAACAACTAATGACGATATCTTCATAAAATTTGTGCTGTAGGTTACTAGTAATGAAACTACTTCGCGGATTGCGTAAGGTCGGGATTGGAACATGAGTTCGGAACCTAGAACTTTTTGATCGAATTTAGGCCAAACTGGCATAATTCCGTAACCAATGAAGATAGAACCTCCAAATTTGGTATCAGGGTGTCCATTCCTATTTCCTTAGTGTCCTTGTAATTTGGGCCTCATTGGAGTAGTGGGTGGGGGACCAGCCACACATTTCTGAAGACCTTAAAGCATATCTTTAAAATTAACAAAGATAGCAACTTGAAAACATGTAGAAGCTTCAAATTTGGCACAAGGTTGTTCTTTACTATTTCTTGTGTGTTGCCCTAATTTGGGATCTATTGGAGTTTTGGTTCAGCAACCCTCTTAGACCTCCGAAGGTTTAAAAGCTTATAATCGAAATTACTAAAAATAGTAACTTAAAATTAAGATAGAAAGTACCAATTGTGTATAAGGGTTAACTAGTATTGAAAGTATGAAAGTATATGCAGTCCTATGGGCGAAATCGTACCATGGTTTCGGGTTCTGGAACCTTTGAAAAGTTCAAGAGCTAAAGAACATATATCTTAACAAGTAAAGAAACAGTCAGTCGGTGCAACCGACTTAGAAATACCCTACACCTATTTGGTTCAAATTTAAGGACATATCCATAAGTCATTTTAACACCATAAAAGCTGTTATTAATTTGATCGTAAGACATAGCTAACAAATTAACTTTATAATACTAAACACATTTTCTAATTACACTATCTATTAAAAAATATTACAAATTCTTACTAATTTATCTATTTAAAAATATTAAAAAACAAACAAACTTGAAATAAATGAAAATATATTTATTCCAATTCAATTACTAAATGAAAAAATTCTAATTATTAAATTTTGTGATAAAAAGATAATCAAAGCATATATAATATAATTTAATAATTCAGATTTTTAAAAATTGCAATTATTTTAAATGGTTAGTTTATATACCTAATAGAAAAGCTTATAAACGCAAAATATGCAATAAATGTATTTCTAAAATACAATTACAAAATTAGACCTTTTCATATAATTCATTTAAATATTAAAATAAATTTTATATAAATGCAGCAAATACCTTTGAACATAGCTGAACCACTACAATTAAGCCTAGATTTCGGAGACACATAGGATATAGGAAATAAATTCTTTGGCTTTGAAATTAAACTCGACCACAACCAATTCCCATGGTACTTTCATTACTAGTAACCTAGAGTTTAAATTTCATCAAAATACCGGCATTAATTTTTGAGTTATGGTATTTTTAAGATATATGTTTGTTAGTCCTTGAACTTTTCAAGGGTTCCAGAACCCGAAACCATTATCCATTAGCAGTCCCGTCATACTTTCTATACTAGTTAACCCTTGTATACAATTGGAACGTTGTATCTTAATTTTAAGTTACTAGTTTTATTAATTTCGATGACAAGCTTTTACACATTGGGGGGTCTAAGAGAGGTCCTGAACCACCACTCCAATTGATCCCAAATTAGGGGGGCACGGAAGAAATAGTAAAGAATATCCTGGACCAAATTTGAAGCTTCTACATTTGTTTCAAGTTACTATTTTTATTAATTTCGAAAATATGCTTTAAGGTCCTCGGAACTGAGTGGCTGGTCCCCGACCGACTAGTCCAATGGGGCCCAAATTTCAAAGACACTTACGAAATAGGAAGGGACAGCCTGATACCAAATTTGGAGGTTATATCTTCATTGGTTTCGGAATTACACTAGTTTGGCCTAAATTCGATCAAAAAGTTCTCAGTTCCGAACCCATTGTCCAATCCCGACCTTACGCAATCCACGAAGTAGTTTCATTACTAGTAACCTACAGCACAAATTTGATAAAGATAGCGTCATTAGTTGTTGAGTTATCGTGATTTTTAATATATGTTCGTTATCTCTGACACCGACTAAAATGTCCAGAATCCGAACCCATGGGCTGATTTCGCCCTTATACAGCCCGCGCTGTACTTATAGTACTAGTTAACTCTTGTACACAATTTGAACGGTCTATCTTAATTTTAAGTAACTATTTTTAGTAATTTCGATTATAAGCTTTTAAAACTTGGGAGGTCTTAGAGGGGTACTGAACCAAAACTCCAATTGATCCCAAATTAGGGGAACACGCAAGAGATAGTAAAGAACACCCCTGTGGCAAATTGGAAGCTTCTATATTTTTTCAAGTTGTTATCTTTATTAATTTTAAAGATATGCTTTAAGGTCTTCGGAAATGTGTGGCTGGTCCCCGACCCAAATTTCCAATACACTTAGGAAATAGGAAGGGACACCCTGATACCAAATTTGGAGGTTCTATCTTCATTGGTTTCGGAATTATGCCAGTTTGGTCTAAATTCGATCAAAAAGTTCTAGGTTCCGAACGCATGGTCCAATCCCGACCTTACGCAATCCCCGAAGTATTTTCATTACTAGTAACCTACAGCACAAATTTGATGAAGATAACGTAATTAGTTGTTGAGTTATTGTGATTTTTTATAAAAGTTCGTTAGCCTTTCGATCGATTAAAAGGTCCAGAATCCGAACCCATGGGCCGATTTCGCCCATATGCAATCCCCGCCGTACTTTCAGTCCTAGTAACCTACATTTAAAATTTCATCAAGATAGCTCCATTATTTTTTGAGTTATCGTGCCTACGGACGGACGGACGGACGGAAGGACATGGCTATATCGACTCAGGCGATCACGCTGATCACAAATATATATACTTTTCCATATCTAGCTCGCTTCCTTTAGGTGGTTACAAACACCATACCAAAGTTGGGGTATATTAACTATTCTATAGGTGTAGGGTATAAAAACAGCATAACTGAAAAAATAATGCCACTAGTTTGATGAAATTTAAACTCTAGGTTACTAGTAATGAAAGTACCATGGGAATTGCTTCTGGTCAAGTTCGGACAATGAGTTCGGATTCTAGAAGCTTTTGATCGATCTGAGGCCAAACGAGCATAATTACAAAGCCAAAGAATATATTTCCTATTTCCTGTGTGTCCTTGAAATTTAGACTTAATTGTAGTGGTGGTTCAGGTGCCTCCTAAGAAATCCCAAAATTAAAAAGCTTATCTTCGAAATTTATGAAGATAGAAACTTCAAATTTGATACACGAGGGTTCTTTCCTATTTCCGTTTTTATTTAACACTTTTATTTTTTTAAAAGGCTAAGAATTTTACCATAAAACATATTTAGTATAACATTTTATAAATTAAAAACCATAGGTAATATATAATTAAGACATCGTGTACAATACTTAAGCTATATTCAAAGGTACTTGCTGCATTTATGTAAAATTTATTGTTATACTATATTAAAAGTTCTAAATTTGTAATTATATTTTAGAAATACATTTATTGCATATTTTGCGTTTATAAGCTTTTCTAATAGGTACATAAACTATCAATTTAAAATAATTGCAATTTTGAAAAATTTTAATTATTAATTAAATTTATTAAATTATTAAATAAATAAAAAAAAGGATCACTATTTTGTTAATGCACAAATGATCATTGATTCATTTGATCTAATTGGCATGAACCTTCTAACAATCATAAATGCATCATTAGAAAGTGGATGTTTCACTGAAAATTGGAAAGAAACAATTGTAATTCCTGTGGAAAAGGTAAAGGGTACAAACAAATGTGAGGAGTTCCGGTCGATAAACACCATTATGCTGGAATCAAAAATTATTGAAAAAATTGTGAACAGTCAATTTGAGGAACATTTAAAAAAATATCATTTGATCTATGAATATCAATCGGGTTTTAGAGAGAATCACAGTTGTGAAGCACTGTTAAATTTAATAATCAGTAACTGGAAAATGGATGTTCATGATGGAAAAGTTATAATAGCGGTTTTTATAGACCTGCAACGAGCATTTAAAACTGTGGACCGTCAAATTTTATTGAAGAAAATAAAATGCTATGGAGTGAAGGAAAAAGAACTTAAAAAAGAACTTAAATGGTTTCAATCATACTTGGAAAACAGATCCCAAAGAACAAAAATCAAAGGTGTTGTCTCTGATGCAATCAAAGTATCACTAGGTGTACCGAAGGGTAGTATCTTGGGTGTCCTCTTATTTATTTTATACGTAAACGACATGTACAAAACTGTCTCAAAGTCTAAACTTGTTCTGTTTGCAGATGATGCTTTGTTATATGTAGCTTGTGACACTGCTGAAGAATGCCTAAATGCAATAAACGCTGATCTAAATCATCTCAGTCTTTGGCTCAGTAGAAATAAATTAAAATTAAATGTTAAAAAAACAAAATATATGAAAATAAATAATATTCAAGAAGTTGATCTAAAAATTGCAGAAGAAAGAATTGAAGAGGTAAAGGAAATTAAATATTTGGGAGTAATACTGGATAGCAGGCTGATTCTTAAAAGTCATATTGAGCACGTCCACAAAAAAATTAGTAAAAAGATATATTTTTTTAAAAAAATTAGGAACAGAATGTCGTACATGAATGCTATAAAGATTTACAACGTTATGATCAAACCTCATTTTGAGTATTGTTCGTCGATACTCTTTATGGCATCTCAAGAAGATATGGAGCGTCTACAAAAGTTGCAAAACCGTGCAATGAGGATCATTTTAAGATTTAATCGTTATGCGTCTATAAATTTTATGTTGGAAACCTTAGTTTGGCTGTCAGTGCGTCAGAAAATTATTATGAATGTCTTAATTATTATTTTTAAAATGAAGTACAACATGTATCCCGATTACTTGTGCAATAGGCTTGTATGTTCTGGTGATGTACATAATTATAACTTGAGGAACAAATCCAATTTTAGACTAAACTTTTTTAGGAATGAGAAAACCAAAAACATGTTACTGTATAGAGGCTTAAATTTGTTTAATAACTTACCTTTTGAATTGAAAAATGAAAATAATTTAATAATTTTTAGAAAAAATATAGTACCTTATATAAAAAATAATTTTTACTAAACCAACTAATTGTAAATTAAAGTTTAAAATTGTAGCACAAAAATAGTAAAACCCTTTACTAAATAAATGAATAAATAAATAAATATATTATGGTTGGATTAGCTTTTTATCACAAAATTTAATAATTCAAATTTTTTCACTTTAGTAATTGAATTTAAATAAATATATTTTCATTTATTTCAAGTTTTTTTGTTTTTTAATATTTTTAAATAGATAAATTAGTAAGAATTTGTAAATAAATTAGAAAAGTAATTAGAAAATATTTTTAGTATTATAAAGTTAATTTGGTTAGCTACGTCTTACGATCAAACTAATAACAGCTTTTATGGTTTTAAAATGACTTCTGGACTTCTCATTAAATTTGAACCAAATAGGTGTAGGGTATTTCTAAGTCGGTTGCACCGACTGACTGTTTCTTTACTTGTTTTAAAATAATTTTTATCAAAAAATATCTTATATCCAAAAAACCTATAATATGAAATTAAGAATATTTTTTGTAGCTACTAAATTAAAACATTCAAATAAATATTTTGCGATAAATTAAATATTGTAGCCCGTATCGATTTAAGGATATCGTACTGCCGTATAAAAATTGTACGTCGTATGTTTTGATTTCATTCTAATAATTGAGAAGTTTATTTTACATATTAAACATCGAATAATGTTTTTTATAATAAAAAAAACTATTTTTAGTAAATAAAAATAGATATAAAACAAATTTTATATATCAAAAAATGTACATGAAGATTAGATTGACATAGTTTGTAAATGGAACTTTACTTTTTGTTTCAGAAGTACATAATTGTCAGATTAATTGTCATATATATATTTGGTCTTTTAAAACTACCTGTCATTTGAGAAGTTAATTATATTTAATATATTTAAATAATAAAAATAAAGTGAAAAAAATTAAGGTTTATTGTTAATATAAATATAAAGAATATTTTTTAAAATGGAAGGGGGTAAGTGCTTATTGGTTATTAAATAAAAAATTTGATTTAACATAACCTATTCAAGTGAATTTTAATTAAAGCCATCTGCCGGAAATTATTTATCTACTCTCTCATATACTCTTTTACAAGAGCTGGTGTAGCTGACAATAGTTGAGAGTAGAAAAGAGTTATTTATTTATTTGTTTAACTTTAGATAGGCATACATTTGTAGTAAAAATTTACCTATGTAGCTATTAAATTTAAAAATGGAATAAGGGTAGGAAAAATTTATTCTTTGATTTATTGATAATAAATCAATATTTATTCTTTGATTGCATAATTTTTATTACCTATAGGAAAAAAAGAAATAATTTGTCGTGTAATATTAGTCTAATATAATTTACACAAAACAAATTTTATATGCTAACTTAAAAGCAAATATAGCTCGAATTTCGAGCACAGGGCGATACTAGTAAGTTTTTAATATACTATAATATGATCAATAGACGTGTTGACCAAGTCAAGTGATTGAAATGTATGTTTGTCTTTATTTACATATGTGTTTATATTTTAATATGATTTTATGTTAAAAAAAAACACTGAAAGATGGTGTAGGTAATTTTTTCATAGTATTATTTTCAATGGCTGCGATTTTATATTTTAACCCGTCGTGGCTTGTCGTTTCATTGTGAAATTACCTATTAAATTGCGGTTTCTAGTTTTAAAGGGGTTAAAAAGTTATAAAAGAAAAATTTAAATTTGAGCTGTAAGTTGTCGTTGTCCTATAGAATAGGTAAAGGGGTATATTAACTTTGGTATGGTGTTTGTAACCACCTAAAGGAAGTGAGCTAGATATGGAAAAGTATATATATTTGTGATCAGCGTGACCGCCTGAGTCGATATAGCCATGTCCGTCCGTCCGTCCGTAGGCACGATAACTCAAAAAAGAATGGAGCTATCTTGATGAAATTTTAACTGTAGGTTACTAGGACTGAAAGTACGGCGGGGATTGCATATAGGCGAAATCAACCCATGGGTTCGGATTCTGGACCTTTTAATCGATCGAAGGGCTAACGAACATATATAAAAATTCACGATAACTCAACAACTAATAACGCTTTCGTCATCAAATTTGTGCTGTAGGTTACTAGTAATGAAACTACTTCGGGGATTCCGTAAGGTCGGGATTGGACCATGCGGTTGGAACCTAGAACTTTTTGATCGAATTTAGGCCAAACGAGCATAATTACGAAACCAATGAAGATAGAACCTCCAAATTTAGTATCAGGGTGTCCCCTCCTATCTCCTAAGTGTCACCTCCTATCTCCTAATTTGGGTCCTATTGGAGTACTGGGTCGGGGACCAGCCACACATTTCCGAAGACCTTAAAGCATATCTTTAAAATTAATAAAGATAACAACTTGAAAAAATATAGAAGCTTCCAATTTGCCACAAGGGTGTTCTTTACTATCTCTTGCGTGTTCCCTTAATTTGGGATCAATTGGAGAGGTGGTTCAGTACCCCTCTCAGACCTCCCAAGTTTTAAAAGCTTATAATCGAAATTACTAAAAATAGTTACTTAAAATTAAGATAGACCGTTTAAGTTGTGTAAAAGGGTTAACTAGTACTATAAGTAAAGCGCGGGCTGTGTAAGGGCGAAATCAGCCCATGGGTTCGGATTCTGGACCTTTTAGTCGGTGTCAGGGATAACGAACATATATTAAAAATCACGATAACTCAACAACTAATGAGGCTATCTTCATGAAATTTGTGCTGTAGGTTATTGGTAATGAAACTACGGCGGTGATTACGTACGGTGAGGATTGGACAATGGGTTCGGAACTGAGAACTTTTTGATCGCATTTAGGCCAAACTAGCGTAATTCCGAAACCAATGAAGATATAACCTCCAAATTTGGTATCAGGGTGTCCCTTCCTATTAAGTAAGTGTCTTTGAAATTTGGGCCTCATTGGACTAGTGGGTCGGGGACCAGGCACTTAGTTCCGAGGACCTTAAAGCATATTTTCGAAATTAATAAAAATAGTAACTTGAAACAAATGTAGAAGCTTCAAATTTGGCCCAGGGTGTTCTTTACTATTTCTTCCGTGCCCCCTAATTTGGGATCATTTGGAGTGGTGGTTCAGGACCTCTCTAAGACCCCCAAATGTGTAAAAGCTTATCATCGAAATTAATAAAACTAGTAACTTAAAATTAAGATAGAGCGTTCCAATTGTATACAAGGGTTAACTAGTATTGAAAGTATGACGGGCCTGCATATGGGCGAAATCGTACCATGGTTTGGGGTTCTGGAACCCTTGACAAGTTCAAGGACTAACAAACCATAACTCAAAAAATAATGCCGGTATTTTGATGAAATTTAAACTCTAGGTTACTAGTAATGAAAGTACCATGGGAATTGGTTCTGGTTGAGTTTAATTTCAAAGATAAAGAATATATTTCCTATGTCCTATGTGTCTCCGAAATCTAGACTTAATTGTAGTGGTTCAGCTATATTCAAAGGTACTTCCTGCATTTATGTAAAATTTATTTGAATATTTAAATGAATTATATGAAAAGGTCTAAATTTGTAATTGTATTTTAGAAATACATTTATTGCTATTTTGCGTTTGTATGCTTTTCTATTAGGTATATAAACTAAACATTTAAAATAATTGCAATTTTTAAAAATTTGGATTATTAAATATATTATGCTTTGATTATCTTTTTATCACAAAATTTAATAATTAGAATTTTTTCATTTTGTAATTGAATTGGAATAAATATATTTTCATTTATTTCAAGTTTATTTGTTTTTTAATATTTTTAAATAGATAAACTAGTAAGAATTTGTAATATTTTTTAATAGATAGTGTAATTAGAAAATGTTTTTAGTATTATAAAGTTAATTTAGTTAGCTATGTCTTACGATCAAATTAATAACAACTCTTATGGTGTTAAAATGACTTATGGATATGTCCTTAAATTTGAACCAAATAGGTGTAGGGTATTTCTAAGTCGGTTGCACCGACTGACTGTTTCTTAACTTGTTTTAATATATTTTAGTAATAAATTAATGCTAATAATAAATAAATGAATAAGTTTAAACAAATGTTTACTAGAATTATAGTTTTACGTTTGTTTTGTTTTTATAGTTTTATGTTATAGTTTGTATATAGATTCTTAGTTTTAAGAACCTACATAGTAGCTACATGTTTAAAATTTATTTTATTTGGTTTTTTTAAAGGGTTTTTTATGCCGAATTGAACGTAACTCATTTTATTTATTATATAACTTCAATTCGGCTTTTTCCATTTTCTAAAAATATAAAATGAAAATTGAATTTTTTAATTGATTGTGTTTTTATTTTTTAATTAAACCAATTTTTTCAGATATTATTTTACTTTTCCCATCTCACCTATTTAATTTTTTTATACAAAAAAAAAAATTTGATTGAACATTAGAGAAAATAATATTTATACATATATACATATTGTATATACAAATACAATCTAAAAATATAAAATGAAAATTGAATTTTTTAATTGATTGTGTTTTTATTTTTTAATTAAACCAATTTTTTCAGATATTATTTTACTTTTCCCATCTCACCTATTTAATTTTTTTATACAAAAAAAAAAAATTTGATTGAACATTAGAGAAAATAATATTTATACATACATACATATTGTATTGTATTATTTATGTTTGATTAAGTTAAACAAGTAGTTAGATATATATTTACATTGGTATTTGGTTTATCAGTATTATATTGAAACACACAAACTCATTAAAAAATAAAAAGAATGTACCAAATCTATAACTTTTTTTTTACTTTTTTTTTTAAGAAAATAATAATAATATAAAACAATGTGTAGGATGAGAAAGATATATGTTTTTAGTAATGTATAATATCGTTTTTACTCTTTCGTGGGGCATTGGATTTCTCAAAATATAGTGAGAGATTTTTTGTTCTACTTGCTTTAATTATATGCACTCATTGACGGTAGCAGCATCTAACTTAGTTGGTAACTATTTGAACATTTCTATGTTTGTGTCTATGATATTGAGCTTATAAAACCATAAAGTAATTATATACATAGAGTATTCACATAGAACAAAAAAGTTAGACAAGTTTTTTTATTTCGCGAAATCAACTTTATCGTATTTTAGTTTATTTTTATTTTAATTTTTAGGTTTTTTTATTTTTTTGTTTGTATGTCAATCGATGTGTTTACATTTATATATATTTCTTCTCAGTTTTGCTTTTTTTTTTGTATGTATATCATATCAATCGCCGTATTATGTATGTACGCAGTTTGTGTATATTTTGATTATAAAATAAAAAATGCTGATAGAAAAAGAAGAATGAAATTTCTTTTTTTTGCTTTATATTTTTTTACTTGTATTATTCCAAATCTTTCAAATCGTTAGAAAATAATTTCATAAATTGTCTTCTAATGTACCTATGTATTTTAAATTTTCGTTAATTTAAAATAGGTATGTAAAATTTTTTATAATTTTAAGGTTTTTAACTACCTACTAAAAAAATATAATTGAAAAATTTTTGTTTATCTTATTGAAAATTGGTTTTATTATTTAATTTAGAATTCTAAAAGGGAAAAAGCCGGGTAAAATATATTATGGAAAAGTATGTAAATAAGCTTTCAAAATTCATATTCCATGGGCATAAAAACCCCTTTAAGTATGTAAATACACATTATACATATAATATACATATGTATGTATGTATTTTTCGATGTCTTTTGTTCTGCCGGAACCATAATCAGAAAAACCACTAATTTCATCCAGTGCACTTTTATAGTATAGCCTTCTAATGACTATTTCATCGAATACCAATACAGGCAACCTTTCAATTAAATCTTTTTCTGAGAATATAATGCCTAACTCATTTATATTTTTGTTGTTAAGACCTATATTTAAATGTTTGATGGGGATCTATCTATTTAGGGCACCAAAATAGGGCTAATTAAGATTTATTCCATTTCAAAATTTATAACCCTTTTGGTGAATTAAAATGAACTAGTGTCGCCCTGTGCTCGAAATTCGAGCTATTTTTGCTTTTAAGTTAACATATAAAATTCGTTTTGTGTAAATTATATTAGACTATACATAATAAAAATTATGCCAACAGTGTTGTCAACAATTCTTGCGCTTGAAATTTGCTTAAAAAAAAAAATTTATAATTTTTCTTAATTATTAAAACGTTGTTAAGTACCGATTTTTGAGTTTTATTTCTATAGCTTAAGCCGCTTTAAAGAGAGGATAAATTGGTACAGTTAAATTAAATTAAAATTCTAAATACATATAAATATTATTCTAATAAATACATATTTCTAAACATATACATATATATATTGAAGTCAAGAACCCAAAATACGAGTTAATGCTGTCCTTCATATAGCAAACTGTACTTTTTTCTAAACATTTTAGTACGATTTGAACTATGTTGTACGTATTCTGTATCCTAATTAAAAAACTTTTTGAATACATAATATGTACAACAAAATTTAACATATTATCATAATTCATAAGTTTAGTACTTAGTAATATAATATATTATATCATAATTCATAAGTTTAGTACTTAGTAATATAATATATTGAAGCTGCCTGAAGTACAAATAATTGTCAAGTTGACCGCAGTCTTTTTTTAAATCTCAATCTTAAGATTTATAGCAAAAAAAATAGTTTTTCAATAAATCAAAGAATAAATTTTTTCTACCCTTTTTCCATTTTTAAATTTAATAGCTACATAGGTAAATTTTTACTACAAATGTATGCCTATTTAAAAATCTGAAAAGATGCGAAAAATGATTCTGAATTGCTTAGTTTACTTTATACCTTTTTGTCTAGTTTATTCATTTTATATTTCCTAAGTTTTTTATTGACAAAAATATATTTCTATACATGGTCATGAGCCATGACTCATAAGTTTCTTAAAACAAATAAATATTGCTTTCATTCCTTTATGAGGAGTAAACTCTTTTCTACTCTCAACTATTGTCAGCTACACCAGCACTTGTAAAAGAGTGTATGACAGAGTAGATAAATTATTTCCGGCAGATGGCTTTAATTAAAATGCTCTTGAATAGGTTATGTTAAATCATATTTTTTATTTGATAACCAATAAGCACTTACCCCCTTCCATTTTAAAAAATATTCTTTATATTTATATCAGCAATAAACTTAATAATAGACAGGTAGTTTGAAAATGTCAAATATATATATGACGATTAATCTGACAATTATGTACTCCTGAAACAAAAATTAGCGTTCCATTTACAAACTACGCCTATCTAATCTTAATGTACACTTTTTGATATATAAAATTCGTTCGTTTTGTCAAAGTAAAACTAAAAATAGTTTTTTTATTATAAAAAAACATTATTCGACATTGAAAATGTGAAATAAACTTTTCAGTTATTAGAATGAAATCAAAACATACGAAGTACAATTTTTATACGGCAGTACGTCAATACGTCTGTCTACATATCCATTATCGGTAAATCAATACGCGCGTACAGTATTTAATTTATCAAAAAATTTTTATTTGAATATTTTAATTTAGTACCTACAAAAAATATTTTTAATTTCATAATATAGGTATTTTGAATATAAGATATTTTTTAATAAAAATTATTTTAAAAAAATATTATTTTTTAAAACATATTATTAGAAATATAAGAAAAACCAATAATAAAAATAACAGTTTTAACAGTTTGTCAATATTTGTAAATTTTTAAAAATCCAAGATGCAGTACATCGCGTTACATTTTTTTGGCTGCTCTCATGTAAATTTATATATCTACTTATTTCTAAATTTTTTGACAGCAATTATATGCCGTACGCTTTATTTTATGGCCCAACATAAATAATTACAAATATACATAAGCCTCATAAATACATAAGCCTCAATTACGTAAGGAACAAATAATTTTTTTTAAGAAATATTATTTCTTTTTTATGTTTCTGCAAACATATTATAGGTATTTTTTAATAAACAAATTTTTTACAAAAACATTATTTTAAATTTTCTATTTTTATTTTTCGCTTTGTCAATTTTTAAATCTGAGGTACCAGTACGTCGCGTATTTCGGTTGCTCGAATGTAAATTCATGTACCTAACTATGTATTTCAAAATTTTTCCAGGAATTATGCACCGTACGCGTTGATTTTGGTTAGGTCCTAAGTAACAAATCATTTAAATTTCAAATTATTTTTTTAAGAAAGATTATTTGTTTTTTTTTTTAAATTTTTTTGCAAATACATAATATATTTTTTATATTCAAAAGTAAATAAAAAACACTTAATTAATCGTCAAGCAACATATTTAGATATAAGAATTTTAAATAAAAGAAATATCAATGTAATAAAAAACTTCCATTTTTAGGTAAAATTTAATTCTTTGGCAAAAAATGTAAAGTCTATTATAATTAAAATTGAACCGAGTTCGTTATAAATGAAAACTACTGTATAAACCAAATGTATTGCTTTCATTTCGAACAGAACTAATTTTTATTTTCACTTTTTAAGATAAAGAAAAAACAAAAACAAAAAAAAAAATTTTAAAAAAATTTAAATCTCCTTGTTCATTGAATATTTGAACTAAACAAAAAAAAGAAAGATATACATAAGTCGGCCTATAATCTTTTGAATTAGAATTAGCTGCGAGTTACAACCGATATTACATTTACACAGAAAGTCGACGTATAATATTAGAGTCATAAGCCTCAACTTTTAACCGAGTTAAATTAAAGACAGGTTTTCACCTGAAAAACCCAATATTCTTAAAAAAAAAAATATCATTGACCTATGAAAACAAAAAAAACCTTTCTTTTGGTTGTTGTTTCATTAAAATTGGTCAAATAGTTTACCCAGAAAAGGGATGTTTATATTTGTATGGGAAAAAATAAGCCGATTAAATATTATGTTATTTATTGCTAAGTTTTTTCATCTTCGGACCATTTACTAACCCTTTTAAAATTCATTTTTAAAAATTGTTTGGCTTCGTTACGCAATTGAAACTGCCTATTAATAATGCTACATAAAGATAAATCCTGTTTTTCCTTTTTTAATTTTTGCCTTAACTTTTTATTTTGATTTTTTAAGTAAATAATGTTTTTTTTTAAATTAAATTTTTTTTGTTAAAGAAAGCTAACCTTTTAAGGACTGTCGAATACGTTTTTAAATAAAAATCTGCACTCCTCTAAAATTTCAAACAATGCCTGCAAAACAACTTTTTTAATCTGACGAGGCAGTTTAAAAATTTTCAAAAAGGACATTCAAATTTCTTACATTTTTGTTAGAATAGCATTTAGTGCTTGAATGCTACATTATTATTTATTTTCAAAGGTTCTCTGTATTCTAAAAAAAAGAAATCGTCCAAAAAGTATAAAGAAATACATATATACAAAATACACAAATGTACATACATACATCGATTAACATACAAAGAAAAACAACAATAAAAATATTAAATAACATTTTTTTTTAAAAAATCGTCCAACTTGATAAGGAATTATAAACCTACATCGATTGACAAACAAACAAAAAAAAAAAGAAAAATAAAAATAAAGCAAAGAAATAATCTCAATTTGATTTTACTATCTTTACCAAAAATACGGTCATTTTTTTACTATAATGGGGTGATTTTAAATACCGTATTAGGATGGTTTCAAATCAACCAAATTGACTAAAATTTTTTGTTCTAGATGAGTACTCTATGTATATGATTTCTTTGTGATGTAATACAAATCAAAGAATTCTTACAAGAACAACGAACAGTACTACATCTGATAAAACCTAATAGTCACACAGGTAATAGTGATATTGAACGGTTCCATAACTCTTTAGATGTAATTAAACTACTTAATAATAATTTATCCACACAAAGAATAATACAACAAGGCATTAGAAGTTATAATGAAAGATTTCATTCTACAATAAAAAACATACCAAAAGAAGTTCAAGATCGTAAAGTAGATTTCGAAAATATTAAAAGGTACATATATGGAAACGATAAAAATAAAAAAAAATAGAAAATTTAAATAAAAAGAGGGAAGATTATGAGAAAACTAGAATAGAAGGGTTTATAAAAAATTTTAAAGCTAATAGACATAAACAATTACCTAAATACAGAAAATTGAAATTAAATAATATACATGTATCAAATATTAAAAGAAAATTAAAATTTTCAGAGAATGCAAACGATGTTGATATGCTTAGTATTAATAACACCGATTAGTGGACATCTGAACATACACGGATTTGACAAACACAACGGTTTTATTATATTAAATTTAGACAAAACAAAAATAGTAACAGAAACAAATATAATACTACATATAATCAATACAACATAAATAATTGAAATCATTAATAACATGACAAAAAATGTACAAGAACTAGACATTAAGAATAAATAAATATTAGAAATAGAATTAACAGAATTAACAAATAAAGTTCTTACATTAGTACCAAGTCATAATAGAGAAAAACGAGGAAGAGTGTGGTAGAGTAGACTGTGTCAACTCTGGGATACCCGTATGACCGTTATATAAACATTATATCATTATTATTTTAAATATTAATTACTTTAGGCAAAATTTCAAGCATACCAGCTTTATTAGGTGTAGTGTAATGCTCATATAAAAGAAGGAGTTGTATGGCAGCTACTCGAACCCTCTGCAGTAGACCAACCAAATTTTGCAGTAACTTTGGCCATTGCATTAAACTATTTTTGGCAAAATTTCAGACACCCAACTTTAATAGGTATAGAGCAATGCCCATATAAACTGAGAAGTTGTATGGCAGCTACTCGAACCCACTGCAGTAGACCAACCAAATTTTGCAGTATTTTTGGCCATAAAACTAAACTACTTTTGACCAAATTTCAGATACGCAGCTGTAATAGGAACAGAGTAATACTTATATAAAAACAGAAGTTGTATGGCAGCTACCCGAACCAATGGACCAAAATGGCTGGATTTAAATAGCGATGACGGCTATTGCAAAAAAACGAATTTGCGAAAATTTCAAGATCCTAGCTCCTTTAGTTTTTGAGTTATCGTGGTGACGGACGGACAGACGGACGGACAGACGGACGGACGGACGGACGGGCATACATAGCTAAATCGATTTATTTTTCGATTCTGATCCGATCCATACACTTGAGTCTATATCTACCCCCCCTCCTTCTCTGCGTCACAAACGTAATGGCAAATTTATTATACCCTTGGACTATATAGTCATACGGGTATAAAGAGGACTCGTAAATATAATATGAAGCGCCTTGAAATGGTTATTTGGAACAATGGACGAAGAGGACAAACAAAAAATAGAAGAGCACTTGACGACAATAGATTTAAACAATCAGCAAGGCATGATATTTTACACCCAAACATACTGACTAACAGAGAAATTGAAGAATATAATATTGATTTTTTTTAAATTACAATACATTATATAAGATGTAGCTAGTTTTCAAAACAATTTATTAATATTAACAATAAAAATTCCAAAAATATTTACTGAGGTTCAATTAAAATTAATAATACCAATACCAAATGTAAACATTACAAAAATAGATTATATGCAAGAAGAAATATTTAATTTTAATAATAAAGATTATAAATATGAAAAACTTAGAACAATTAATGAATTGCTATTATCAAAGCACTGTATCTATAGAAATAATTGTAAGCTAATTAAAAATAATGTAACAGAAATATTGTCACTAGGTGAACAAACAATTGTAATTAAAAATGAACATAACATAACTTTAAACCAGTGTGCTCTTGAGCTCATTTTTTGAAAGTCTCGCATGAGCATGAGCTTTATTTTTAAAATAAGAGCTCCTGCTCATAAGAGCAAAAACAAAAAATTAAAATAAAAGTAAAGCATGAGCTGATTGTATAAATAATCTTATCAAATCTCACAGATCTGTGAATCTAATTTACAAACAAACACTCTTGCTCATAGTATTTGAGCATAAAAATTATTTTTTACTTTTCTGTTTTTACTTCAATAAAAACGAGGAAGAATGTGGTAGAGTAGACTGTGTCAACTCTGGGATACCCGTATGACCGTTATATAAACATTATATCATTTTTAAACATTAATTACTTTTGGCAAAATTTCAAACATAAAGCTTTATTAGGTGTAGTTTAATGCTCATATAAAAGAAGGAGTTGTAACTTTGGCCATTACACTAAACTATTTTTGGCAAAATTTCAGACACCCAGCTTCATTAGGTGCAGTGTAATGCTCATATAAAAGAAGGAGTTGTATGGCAGCTACGTGAACCCTCTGCAGTAGACCAACTAAATTTTGCAGTAACTTTGGCCATTACACTAAACTATTTTTAGCAAAATTTCAAACACCCAGCTTCAATAGGTATAGAGTAATGCTCATATAAAATAAGAAGTTGTATGGCAGCTACTCAAACCCACTGCAGTAGAGCAACTAAATTTTGCAGAAACTTTGGCCACAAAACTAAACTACTTTTGGCAAAATTTCAGATACGCAGCTATAATAGGTACAGAGAAATCCTCGTATAAAAAAAGAAGTTGTATGGCAGCTACCCGAACCCATGGACCGAAACGGCTGGATTTAAATAGCGATGACGGCTATTGTAAAAAAACGGATTTGCGAAAATTTTAAGATCCTAGCTCCTTTAGTTTTTGAGTTATCGTGGTGACGGACGGACAGACGGACGGACGGACGGACGGACAGACGGACGGACGGACATACATAGCTAAATCGATTTATTTTTCGATTCTGATCCGATCCATACACTTGAGTCTATATCTACCCCCCCTCCTTCTCTGCGTCACAAACGTAATGGCAAATTTATTATACCCTTTGACTATATAGTCATACGGGTATAAAAATGTCAGTATACTCACTCTTTGAGAGCTTAACATTTAAATTTAAGTAAAAGTTCACGAGAGCAGAAGCAAAAGTTTTATATGAAGTGATTTACATAAGTAAAATAGAGCAAACTATTTTAAACCAATGCTCATTGAAAATGAGTATACCGAAATTATAAATTTTATACAGATATATAGATAATTCTTTTTAAATTATTGCTGTTGTAAATTTTTATGATGAATGTATGTGTTTAACTATAGCGTATTATTATGTATATTTATATTGTATTATTATATATACATATTATATTGTACTATCACTATAGTATTTCGATATTATTTAGAAGTATTATACCTACAAACACATAGTAAGCTCATAGGCAATTAAAATATAAACTATTGTTTAGGATTTTGTTAAAGTAACGATGCTTTGGAATTAGAGACTAAAGAATTAAAAATTGTAATTGTTTGGTTGAAAATTTCAAACTTATGATTACATTTTTCCAAATCTATGATTACATCTCCGTTGTCTTCTGCATGATATATTCGGTATTAAATTTTTTTCTTTAGATTTTACAGGCCATATTTTGGAAGATAGTAGAATTTGTTAGAATTGGATTGCACTACAATATCCAAATACAATTTTGAAATAATTTAAAATAACACACTTATATCATCTTCAAATATATGAAATGGACCTAAATAAATATAGCCAAAAATAATTAATTAGGTAGTATATAAACTAAACTTTATCGTTTACTCATCCTTATTATTTGAAATTAATTATTAAAAGTTTCTCTGCATACGATTTAAAACGCATAACATACAAAGGAAATCATTGCAAATTGAAAAACCAGTAAAACCAATATAGAAAAAATCAATTTAATTTGTACTAAATATAATAATAATATAATAATATTAATAAATTTTTTTTAACAAATTATTATCTACATATATTTAAAAGAAAAATTAAATCTGCACACCGACATGCGATAATAATTCTAAAACCGAAAAAATTGTGACAAAGAAAAACATTCTTATTTCTTTTTCTTTTTCGCCAATAACAAACAAAAATATTGAATATTAAACCTATATAGCGAGCACTTAAAAAAATTTTTTTGAAAGGCTCACAAAGTACAGAGCATAAAAAAAATTGGCTCGCTCTTCGTGAGCAACATAAAGAACAACAAGATATGAGCTCTTTGTTTGGTGAGCAACATAAAAAAAAAAGAAATGAGCTCTGCGAGCAAAAAGAAATGAGCTGCGAGTAAAATTTTTTTTTTGTATATACCAAAGTATTATAAGAAATTTTTTATTGTGTCTCGCTCTTAGAGAGCACAACATAAAAAAAAAAGAAAAATAAAACTTTACAAGAGCTGTTTATGCTGATCTTGTAAACAAACTCTTGAGAGATACACAAAAATTTTTATTTGTATTGCTCGATACGTGCAGTCTTTTGAAATTTTTTGTTAATAAATTGTATATACCGAGCACTGTATGAGAGCTCATGAGCGATAAAATCAAACCTTGCTTTAAACCAATAGACCAATTCTAAATCAACAATTTTCTAATGAAAAAGAAATAATAAAAGAAAGACTTTATTATCCGAATATAATAATAATAATACCATAATCATAATGGTAATAGTAATAAAAATAAAATGTTTTAAAAATAAAAGAATTCAGGAGAATTCTAATGTAAAGGAGGGTGAAGGTAATGTATAAGAAATCCCCTAATATTGAAAAACAATATTATTTAAATACAAATCCAATAGATAATATTAATACAGATATAAATAGAATTAGAAATGTAACAGATAATAATTTTAATAATATTTTAAAGGCCATTTCGGTCAAAAGTAATAAAATACAAATATTAAATATTTTAAGAACAGATGTTTAGGATTCAAATTTCTTATGTGAAAGTAAAAGATAAGTTTGATTTAAAGATCCTCTGTTCTTAGAAAAGTAATTAAAGATAAGATTATATAGTTAATTTTCTATTGGCCATTAAGTAATAAATATTGTAATTTACTATTGGTTAGTTAATAATAAGACAAAAATATAAATAGTTTGTATTAACGAAAATAGATCATCATTGTTCAAGCTGTCTTAGTTATAAGGCGAAAACATGCTGTAAATCAAAAAGGATAAATAAATTCTTATTGTAAAAACAAAATAATTATTTTTTTTTAATCAAGTAAATAACGAATAACAAAATTCGTACGGTGTATAAATTCTAGCAAAAATTTTTAAAAAGCGAGACAAAGCGAAAATAAAAATAGAAAATTTAAAATAATATTTTTGTAAAATATTTCTTTATTAAAAAATACCTATAATAAGTTTGCAGAAACATTAAAAAAAAATATTTCTGAAGAAAAATGATTTGTTCCTAAGGGTTCAACCAAAACCAACAACATCTTTTTTAAGCAAATATCAAGCGCGAGAATTGTTGACAACATTGTTGCCAAAATTTTTATTACATATAGTGAAAAAACAAATAATTTTTTATGTAATATTTATTAATTTAATATAAACTACACAAAAGAATTTTTTGTGTAAAAAAAGCAGAAATAGCTCGAATTTCGAGCACAGGGTGATACTAGTTTATATTATTACAAATTAATATTTCTTTCTAATAACTTTGAGTTTAATTATATAAAACATCAAAAAATAAGTAAATTAAGAGAATAAATTTAAAAATTATTTAAAATTGACATAAATAATAAAGGGTACTAAATCATTCAACAGTAAATACACTACCGCTAAAAATCCTGAAAAGAATTAATTGCTAAATGTGTGTACAATTTTATTGAATTGGATAAAAAGTTTTAAATATGTAATTTTGTGATTGCATTTTATTAATCCATTTATTTCAAGTTTATTAATTGTTTTTTTTTCTTAAATAGATAAATTAGTGAGAATTTTTAATATTTTTGAATTGATAAAATAATTAGAAAATGTTTTTAGTATTACAAAGTTAATTTCGATGGCTTTGTCTTAGGGTCAAACTAATAAAAGCTTTTTGGTTTTAAAACGACTTATAGACTTCCCATTTAAATACACCAAACAGGTGTAGGGTATTGCTAAGTCGGTTGCACCGACTGACTGTTTCTTTACTTGTTGTATATGTTCGTTAACCCTTAAAACGATTAAAAAGTCCAGAATCCGAACCCATATGCCAATTTCGTCCATATGCATACTTCGTCCATACGCCGTACTTTAAGTCCTAGTAACCTGCAGTCAAAATTTCATCAAGAGAGCTCTATTAGTTTTTGAGTTATCGTGCCTACGGACGGACATGGCTATATCGACTCAGGAGGTCACGTTGATCACAAATATATATACTTTACAATATCTAGCTCGCTTCCTTTAGGTCCATAGGTGTTGGGTATAAAAATTGGAAGGAACGGGACGCAAAGTATGGTAATGTATAAAGGTTTGTTACTATTCAATGAATTACCAACAGAAATAAGACTAGAAAATAATATTAATAAATTCAAGAAACTGATAAAGGAATTTGTGATATCTACTTATGTTCGTTAGCCCTTATGCTTAAAATTACTAAATTATGTTAAAATTATGCCAATTTAGTTTAACTAAAATTATATTGAAATTATGCTAAAATCTTGCCGATGTAATGCCAAAAAGAAAATGAAATTAAATTAAATTATATAATCTTAGGTTAATGCAATATTAGTCATTTTAATTAAGGCAATATTTTATAGCTTTAAATTAAATAATGAATTCAATATTAGACTTAGGATTATTATAAATTATAGAGAAATTTGAAAGGAAAAAATTTTTATTTAAAAAAAATAAGTTGTAATATAGAAAATATCTTTTAAAGTTTAAAAAACTAATAAAAAAATAAATAAATAATTATGCCACTCCTATTTTTTCTTAAAGATGATTGCTCGAATGGTCCTGATGGAATTCCACCATTTATCCTTAAAAATTGGGCCCAACCTTTAGTAGACTCTCATTGCAAATTTTTTAATTTGTCTATTCAAAGTGGTATATTTCCAGAACCTTGGAAACGCTTTTTTATTAATCCTGTTTTGGAAAAAAGGAGCTCGCATCGAAATAATAAACTATATGCCTATTGCAAAATTGTCAACCATCTCCAAATTTTTTGAACAAATTATTCATAAATATTGTGTCAACATTCAACCATTCATTCCTCTACAACAACATGGCTTATAAAAGAGAAGGTCGACGGTAACCGACTTAACAGAATTGCGCTTCTAATATTATCATAACAATGGAATACAAGAAACAGGTGGACGTTGTATTTATCGATATCACTAAAGAATTTGATCTAATCGCTTTTAAAATCATACTTCAAAAGCTTAAGACTCTAGGATTTTCAAGACATAGTTTGAACTGGCTATCATCTTATCTATCATTAAGGTCGTATCAAGTTTTTTTCAGCTTACCACTTCTGCAACTTATATTGCAAACTCAGGTGCCCCACAAGGCAGCCACTTAGGTCCTTTATTTTTTATAGTTTCGAACTTTGATATTCTTTTATCACTATCCTATTCTACTCTTCGTAGTTTTTCCGATGACACTAAAATCAGTAAATCTATCATCTCCATTCGAGATTGCAATTTATTACAACAAGACCGAACTTAATGTAAAAAAATACCAAATCATGAGCTTTTCAAAAGAACCTACGTTAGACCAATCCTTGAATATTCAAGTCAAGTTTAGTATCCGCATCGTATACCATATTGATATTTCTAGTATTGAATCAGTTCAAAAGAGTTTAAGGTTTGCTTTACGCAATCTATCATGGACTGATTAGATCCGTCTTACACCTTGTGAAGCTAGACTCTGACTTGTTTACACTCACGCCATTTCGTAGCGGACGTTTTGTTTTTCAGCAAATTATGCGCGGCGAAATTATCTCACTCCGTATTCGTGAACGAGATTTAGGGATAAGCCGAGCATTTTAAGAACTATATAACTCTTTATATACTATACTTTTCGTCAGATTACGGGAAGTTTAAAGCTACTACGCAAATGCTATGAGTGACCAACTCACTGTCTGAGATTAATAGTGGTTTCTCATGTTTTTTGTTTTGTTTTTGTGTTTTTTTTTTATTCTTTTTTCAAATTACGAGTATGAAATGTAGTTTTATTGTTTAACATATAAGATTTTTTTTTTATTTTAATTTAATATTTTTTATTTAAATTTACATTTTTTTTTTCTCATTTACTAACCTACTGACCTACTTTATGTAAATTATGACTTAATTAGTTAGTGATAGTTCTCTAAATGAACATACAACTGATAAAAATGTACAAAAAATTTTCTCCGGGGACAGAACGGGAACAATTTTAATCGAAAGATTCAAAAAGTTTCAGCTAACTATTAGAACTATTGGTCTTTACAGTATAGTTCTATCCACTCCAGGGTTGCCAGATGTGGCACTTTTACGCCGGCGTTTACGGCGTTTTTCAAATGTACTGGGCACTTTTTTGGCTCTTTTTCGTGGCGCTTTTTGGCGTGCATATAAGAATGATTTTTTTTATTTTATTGAATATTTCTTATAATAAATTAAAAATGTTATAATTTATTTTTAAATTTATATTGCTTCATTGTGTTGAAAAAAGTTTGACTCTTTTTTTATAATCAATGCAATGATTTTTTAAAGTAACGATAAATCACATCTTTCTTACTCCATAATCCATTCCATTTCATTAGTTCTTCTCTTCTCTTAGAAGATCTTAATAATTTACAAAATTCTTGTAAAATATTTATTTTAACCCTAATTAGAGAATTAACTAACCGTCTTCCTTCCAACTTAACAGTTTTTGAAAAAGTTAAGATTTTTTCTCCGAATGTCTACCTAAACCCATTAAGACCGGCTTTTTCCGAACATCCTTTATATTTCATTGAAAAACATAAGTTTTCTGATACCGAGACGGAATATGACCGATTATTAAACATGAAATTGTCAGAGATTCATGTTTAATGTAGGTCGACGGTAACCAACTTAACAGAATTGCGCTTTTAATATTATCATAACAATGGAATGCAAGAAACAGGTGGACGTTGTATTTATCGATATCACTAAAAGATTTGATCTAATCGCTTTTAAAATCATACTTCAAAAGCTTAAGACTCTAGGATTTTCAAGACATAGTTTGAAATGGCTATCATCTTATCTATCATTCAGGTCGTATCAAGTTTTTTTAAGCTTACCACTTCTGCAACTTATATAGCAAACTCAGGTGCTTCACAAGGCAGCCACTTAGGTTCTTTATTTTTTATAGTTTCGACCTTTGATATTTTTTTATCACTATCCTATTCTACTCTTCGTAGTTTTTCCGATGACACTAAAATCAGTAAATCTATCACCTCCATTCAAGATTGCAATTTATTACAACAAGACCGAACTTAATGTAAAAAAATGCCAGTAGGTAATGGGGCACTTTGTCCTGGGAATTCTGAGCCAGAAAGAGATAGCAATAGTTTGTCATATTGACCTACATTTTTGATTAAAGGCCAGGTTAACTACCCGAAAGTAGGTTAACTCTTAATAAAGAAGTTTGTTTACTTGGTTTAAAGTAATAGGTGCACATGAAAAAGTAGTAAAAAAATATGTTTTTATAAAATTGGAAGAGTAAAATATAAAAAAATTTAAAGGTCAACAATCTTTAATATTTTGGAATAAAGAAAAAAAAAAAAATAAGTGCTAACCAGTTTTTTACTTTTTAATTTTCTGATTACATAAAAGAAAAAGATAAAAAATATTTAACCATCGAAAAAAATTGTTTTTGTTTTTGTTTGAAATAACGTTAAAATATTAATAAAAAGAATTATAAGAAAACAAAAATATGGAAGAGTGCTTAAAGATTTATAATTTATTAAGATTCGTTTGGATTTAAAAAAAAAAAAAAATGCAAATTCTTTAAAAGTAAACCAGTTTTTTGTGTTTAAAAAAATGTAGTTTTGAATATGCGAATAATAGATAACGAGAAAAAAGTAACTCTTGGTAAAGAAGATGTGTTGTGTACCTTTATATAAAGAAAGAAAGAAAACAAAAGTTCAATTAATAATTAAGTAATAAGATTGTCTGATACTGAACATATATACTTACTGCTATGTCTGATCTACATATATAACCTTGCTGTAAAGAATGAAAAATAAAAACAGGTTAATTGCTTTTGGTACCTATAGTAAACATTAAGATTATTCTTTATTTCTTGGGATTCTGAAACTTTAAAAAAAAAAAAAAAATTTGTTGTTTTTTATTGTATTTTATTTATTATTTTTTATTTACATTTTTTATTAAATTCTTATTGCTTTTCAGCAATAGCGTAGTTTTCTGCTTCTTCTAACAAAAGCAATTTATTATTTTTTTTTATTAGCATTAAATCTCCTCTTTTGAAGTTTTGGAGATTTGGCTCTTCGCGAAAATGATATAATTTTGGGTTTCAAAAACCCATTTTTGTTTCTTTTCTTTTGTCGTATATAACCTTACCTTATCTAATATATAAAGCCGTTCAGGCTCTATTTCATTGTGCCATAAAAATGGCTTGAAAAGATTTTGTTTTTCAATTAGTTTGCATAATTTTGCAAACTTTTTTTTATAAGGTTGTTGCTGCTGTACTTGTTGTTGTGGATGTTGGTGTTGTTGTTGTGGATGTTGCAGTTGTTGTTGTGGATGTTGCAGTTGTTTTTGTTGTTGTGGATGTTGCTGTTGTTGTTGTTGTTGTGGATGTTGCTGTTGCTGTTGTTGTAGTAGTAGTAGTTGTTGGCGTTATTGTTGTGGATGTTGCTGTTGTTCATGTGGCTGTTCTGTGGTGTTTTCTTCAAGCAGCTGTCACTCCTCGCTTTCTTTATTTTTCCTCCTTTTTGCCGGTAAACGAGAAAATGATCCGACATCATCGTTTTTGGGCATGTATAAATTTAAAAATTGTTGGGCCATTTTTTTTTGTTGAATTATTGAATTAAACTGTAATTATTACAGAAAATTTCACTGTATTTATACTAAAAATACCTTCAAGTTCTTACGAGTAATATTATTTATTTACTTTATTTTATTTTTAACCAAAACAAGGTTCTTACAATCTTATAGCTAAACTTAAAATTAACATGAAATTTGATTACAAAACATTAATTTAAATTTATTATTAAAAAACATAAATTAAATATTTATTATTAAAGTTTATTTTTTGTAAAAATGCATAAAAATGCGAAACCACAGTTAAAATGCAATTTATAAAGTAAAAAAACAAAAATAACTAAATTTTAAAATTATGTGAACTTGAAGTGTAATATGAGTGTAATATGACTATATTATATTACAAACAAGTAAAGAAACAGTCAGTCGGTGCAACCGACTTAGAAATACCCTACACCTATTTGGTTCAAATTTAAGGACATATCCATAAGTCATTTTAACACCATAAAAGCTGTTATTAATTTGATCGTAAGACATAGCTAACCAAATTAACTTTATAATACTAAAAACATTTTCTAATTACACTATCTATTAAAAAATATTACAAATTCTTACTAATTTATCTATTTGAAAATATTAAAAAACAAACAAACTTGAAATAAATGAAAATATATTTATTCCAATTCAATTACAAAATGAAAAAATTCTAATTATTAAATTTTGTGATAAAAAGATAATCAAAGCATAATATATTTAATAATCCAAATTTTTCAAAATTGCAATTATTTTAAATGGTTAGTTTATATACCTAATAGAAAAGCTTATAAACGCAAAATATGCAATAAATGTATTTCTAAAATACAATTACAAATTTAGACCTTTTCATATAATTCATTTAAATATTCAAATAAATTTTACATAAATGCAGCAAGTACCTTTGAACACAGCTGAACCACTACAATTTAGTCTAGATTTCGGAGACACATAGGACATAGGAAATATATTCTTTGGCTTTTAAATTAAACTCGACCAGAACCAATTCGCATGGTACTTTCATTACTAATAACCTAGAGTTTAAATTTCATCAAAATACCGGCATTATTTTTTGAGTTATGGTGTTTTTAAGATATATGTTTTTTAGTCCTTGAACTTGTCAAGGGTTCCAGAACCCGAAACCATGGTACGATTTCGCCCATATGCCGTCATACTTTCAATAATAGTTAACCCTTGTATACAATTGGAACGTTCTATCTTAATTTTAAGTTACTAGTTTTATTAATTTCGATGATAAGCTTTTACATATTTGGGGGTCTAAGAGAGGTTCTAAACCACCACTCCAAATGATCCCAAATTAGGGGGGCACGGAAGAAATAGTAAAGAACACCCTAGGCCAAATTTGAAGCTTCTACATTTGTTTCAAGTTACTATTTTTATTAATTTCGAAAATATGCTTTAAGGTCCTCGGAACTGAGTGGCTGGTCCCCGACCCACTAGTCCAATGGGGCCCAAATTTCAAAGACACTTACGCAATAGGAAGGGACACCCTGATACCAAAGTTGGAGGTTATATCTTCATTGGTTTCGGAATTACGCTAGTTTGGCCTAAATTCAATCAAAAAGTTCTCAGTTCCGAACCCATTGTCCAATCCTCACCGTACGTAATCACCGCCGTAGTTTCAAAAATTTCATGAAGATAGCCTCATTAGTTGTTGAGTTATCGTGATTTTTAATATATGTCCGTTATCCCTGACACCGACTAAAAGGTCCAGAATCCGAACCCATGGGCTGATTTCGCCTTTATACAGCCCGCGCTTTACTTATAGTACTAGTTAACACTTGTACACAATTTGAACGGTCTATCTTAATTTTAAGTAACTATTTTTAGTAATTTCGATTATAAGCTTTTAAAACTTGGGAGGTCTGAGAGGGGTACTGAACCACCTCTCCAATTGATCCCAAATTAAGGGAACACGCAAGAGATAGTAAAGAACACCCTTGTGGCAAATTGGAAGCTTCTACATTTTTTCAAGTTGTTATCTTTATTAATTTTAAAGATATGCTTTAAGGTCTTCGGAAATGTGTGGCTGGTCCCCGACCCACTACTCCAATGGGACCCAAATTCACAAGATACTTAGGAAATAGGAAGGGACACCCTGATACTAAATTTGGAGGTTCTATCTTCATTGGTTTCGGAATTATGCTCGTTTGGCCTAAATTCGATTAAAAAGTTCTAGGTTCCGAACCCATGGTCCAATCCCGACCTTACGCAATTCCCGAAGTAGTTTCATTACTAGTAACCTACAGCACAAATTTGATGAAGATAGCGTCATTAGTTGTTGAGTTATCGTGATTTTTTATATTTGTTCGTTAGCCCTGAAACCGATTAAAAGGTCCAGAATCCGAACCCATGGGCCGATTTCGCCCATATGCAATCCCCGCCGTACTTTCAGTCCTAGTAACCTACAGTTAAAATTTCATCAAGATAGCTCCATTATTTTTTGAGTTATCGTGCCTACGGACGGACGGACGGACGGACATGGCTATATCGACTAAGGCGGTCACGCTGATCACAAATATATATACTTTTCCATATCTAGCTCGCTTCCTTTAGGTGGTTACAAACACCATACCAAAGTTAATATACCCCTTTACCTATTCTATAGGTGTAGGGTATAAAAAATAATTTAAAATGAAAAAAAAAACAAATTAAAAAATTAAAATGTGTCTTTCACAACCATCAGGATTTGAACCTGAGACTAATGTTTAAAATTTGATAAAAGGAACACTATCACTCCGTTCTAGACCCTCATTTATATAAAATGTGCTAGATCTTTAATTTAAAGCAAATTCAAACTTAAAAAAAATTAAATATAATATAATAACTGTAATTTAGAAAAACATTTTACTTAAAAAATTTTTTAAATAATTTTGTTTTATAAGTAAATGTAATATATACATCTTCTCATTAATTAAATACATACAAAATATATAATTATAAGTTAATAAATGCATAGAGGTGTATAATATTTAGGTAGGTACATTCGCAAAGTTTTATAAAATAATAAATTTTTTTTTATTAAATTGAAAATCTATTTTATTATTTTTATTTTGATAAATATAAAATATATTATATATATATATACATATCATAAAATAACATAAAAAAGAATTTATATAATTACCGAATTAGTAATAATATGAATTATTATATTATATACTATTATATATTTTTTTATTTGGAAATTATTACTTACCTCACTATTAAATTTTTATTTACACAAACGATCAAAAGTTCCAGAACCCGAACCCGTGTTCCGATTTCACCCATATGTAGTCCCCGACGTACTTTCAATACTAGTTAATCCAACACAATTGGAGGTTCTATCTTAATTTTAAGTTATAATTTTTATTAATTTCGATGATAAGCTTTTAAAACTTGAAGGGGTTTAAGAGAAGTACTGAACCACCACCTCAATTGATCCCAAATTATGGGGACGAGCAGGAAATAGTAAATAACACCCATATGCGAAACTTGCAACTTCTACACTTGTTTCAAATTACTATCTTTATTAATTTCGAAAATATGCTTTAAGGTCCTCGGAACTGAGTGGTTGGTCCCCGACCCACTACTCCAATGGGACCCAAATTTCAAAGACACTTACGAAATAGGAAGGGACACCCTGATACCAAATTTGGAGGTTCTATCTTCATTGGTTTCGGAATTATGCTCGTTTGGCCTAAATTCGATCATAAAGTTCTATGTTCCGAACCCATTGTCCAATCCTCACCGTACGTGATCACCGCCGTAGTTTCATTACCAATAACCTACAGCACAAATTTCATGAAGATAGCCTCATTAGTTGTTGAGTTATCGTGACTTTCTTTATATAGGTTCGTTAGCCCTGACACCGATTAAAAGGTCCGGAATCCGAACCATTGGGCTGATTTCGCCCTTATATAGTCCGCGCTGTACTTATAGTACTAGTTAACCCTTGTACACAATTTGAACGGTCTATCCTAATTTTAAGTAACTATTTTTAGGCATTTCGATTATAAGCCTTTAAAACTTGGTAGGTCTGAGAGGGGTACAGAACCACCACTCCAATTGATCCCAAATTAGGGGAGTATGCAAGAGATAGTAAAGAACACCCTTGTGGTAAATTGGAAGCTTCTACCTTTTTTCAAGTTGTTATCTTTCTTAATTTTAAAGATATGCTTTAAGGTCTTCGGAAATGTGTGGCTGGTCCCCGACCCACTACTCCAATGGGACCCAAATTCACAAGACACTTAGGAAATAGGAAGGGACATCCTGATACTAAATTTGGAGGTTCTATCTTCATTGGTTTCGGAATTATGCTCGTTTGGCCTAAATTCGATATAAAGGTGCAGAATCCGAACCCATGGGCCGATTTCGCCCATATGCAATCCCCGCCGTACTTTCAGTCCTAGTAACCTACAGTTAAAATTTCATCAAGATAGCTTCATTATTTTTTGAGTTATCGTGCCTACGGACGGACGGACGGACGGACGGACATGGCTATATCGACTAAGGCGGTTACGCTGATCACAAATATATATACTTTTCCATATCTAGCTCGCTTCCTTTAGGTGGTTACAAACACCATACCAAAGTTAATATACCCCTTTACCTATTCTATAGGTGTAGGGTATAAAAAATTATTGCATTTAAGATAAATTTTTGTTATAGAACTTGTTATTTTCAAAATGTCTTGACTACAATGTTGTTAAAATTTTTATATTAAAGTTAATACAATGTAGGTATTTCATTTATAAATATAGTAAGGCTAAATATTTTAATAATAGTATACTCCAAGTTATCAAGAAGAAACATGGCTAAAAAAATACTTTTTAACCAAATTTATTAATCCAGTCTCTGAAAATCTTCCGCGATTTTTAATCGAAAGTAAAAATGTAACGTACATTAAACGGTTCAACTTATACGGTCGGAAAACAAAGTTTGTAATTAGGGCAATACCGGTTAATAGAAATCCAATAGATTGGATTAAAGACGCCATCGGACAAATAATCAAACATGTATAGCTAGAGAAGTAAGTCCCATGAATAAGATCGGGATAACGTTTTGTGGTGAAAGTTTTCAAGATCGTCCAGTATTTCTCAACTTTAAAACTGCAAGCGACTTGAAGTTTAATGATATTTGGGATATCATACTGAAAGTTTTTCAGAGTAATTCAGAAGGTATATACACTTTAAGACTGTTTTTAAAGAATATTATTTATTTATTATTTCTTTTATTTGCAGGATTAAGTACAGATAAATTTTGTTTGGACATCACTTATATTAAACTACCTACTGGAAGAGGAAGAACAAACAAATTTTCAAGCTACAATGAAGAATGCAAGAAAAGGAAATGAATTATTGCTATCAAAAACACGGATAATTTATGTCTATCCCGCGCAATTATTGTTTCAATAGCGAAAGTTGAAAAATCTGTTAGTTATCGGAGTATCTTAAAGAATACAGGAGAACTTCAAACTACTCTAGCTACAGAATTAACAAAAAGGGCAGGGGTAATTATACCACCAGATGGTTGTGGTATTCCTGAATTGAAAAAATATCAGGAGTATTTAACAAAATACAAAATAGTTGTCTATAAATATGGAACAAGAGGTAGGGATGTAATATTCAAAGGAACCAATGATGGTAAAAGATTAAATTTGTTACACTACAAACCACATTACTATGTAATCGGCTCCCTCACCGCTGCTTTTGTTGCAAGTTATTACTGTGAAGAATGTCACGTTCCATACTCTGAACAAAATGCACATAGATGCTCAAAAAGCTCACCTTGCTATCAAAAAGAGCCCGCCTGTTCTGGTAATATAAAAAATATATTGTGCAAAGACTGTAATCGATCTTTTCGAGGTCTTACATGTTTGGAGAATCATAAAGCTTCTACTTCAACCAAAATAAGCAAGTGTGAAGAAATTAAAAAATGTAAAAATTGCTTTAAAGTTTTTAAAACAAATAGAAATCATATATGTGGAGAGATTTTTTGCAAAAATTGTCAAAATTTTGTTCCAGATAATCACCTGTGCTACATTCAACAAAACAAAAATGAGAAGAAATTCCAAAATTTTTTATATATTTTTTATGATTTAGAGACAAGACAAGAAAAAGTTGTATCTAAGGATTTGAAACAGCATGAATCTAATTTCGAATAAGAAATGATAATAGATAAATTAATGGAACATATTATAAAATTGAGAAAAACATTTAAAAATATCGTTGTCATTGCACACAATGGTCAAGCATTTGATCATCAGTTTGTTTTAAACTATGTATTGACTAAAACTGATCTTCAGCCAAAACTAATTATGCGAGGGACTAAAATTATACTAATGCTAATAGATAATATAAAATTTATAGATTCTTTGAATTACTTCCCAATGTCTTTGGCAAAGTTACCAAAAGCTTTTGACCTCTCAAAAGAATTCAAAAAAGGTTATTTTCCTCATCTTTTCAACAAGAAAGAAAATGAAAATTATATTGGATGCTTACCACCAATGGAAAACTATAGTCCTGATAATATGAAAAAAAATGAATATGATGAGTTTTTAAATTGGTATGAAAAAAATAAAAATAGTGAATTCAACTTTCACAAAAATTTTGTGAGTTACTGCTTAAGTGATGTCGAAATATTAACCGAAGCATGTCTTAAATTCAGAAAAATGTTTTTAGAGGAATGCAATGTAGAACCCTTTTTGGAAGCCACTACGATAGCTTCAGCATGTAACCTTTTATTTCGTAGAAATTTTTTGAAAGCTAACACCATAGGTCTTATTCCAAAAAATGGATATAGATTAGTAGATAACCATTCAAAAATATCTCTCCAGTGGTTGATTTGGGAAAAAAACTTGCAACAAATTGATATTCAGTGTGCACTTAATGGTAAAGAAAAAATTATTGGAGCTGTAAAGGTAGATGGATTTTGTGAGCAAACCAACGAAATATTTGAATTTCATGGTTGCTATTACCACGGACATCCAAAATGTTTAACAATTAACCGAGATAAAACTTTATTCAACAGCAATGATGATACATTAAACCAAAGATATGAGAGAACATTAGCAAAATCTCAACATTTAATATCACTCGGTTACAATTTCATTGAAATGTGGGAATGTGAATTTCAAGAACAAATGAAAATTAATAAAAACATGGATTATTTGCGAAATCATTCATCAATCAAGGAAGTACCTTTGAATCCGAGAGATGCATTTTATGGAGGTAGAACAGGAAATATATATTCATACTATATTTCCTCCATTTTATGGAGGTAGAACAGGAAATATATATTCATACTATAAATGTAAACCTGGAGAAAAAATTAAATATATAGATGTGTGTTTTTTATATCAGTATGTGTGTAAATGGGGAAAATTTCCTATTGGTCACCCTAAAATTTATGTCGGAGAAGTGGATTGTTCTAAATTAAAAATAGATAACATAGATGGACTAATTAAATGCAAAATTTTACCCCCCGCACACTTACTACATGCTGTTCTTCCACTAAAACAAAATGACAAACTTATGTTTTCTTTATGTCGAATTTGCAGTGAAAAAAAATATTTGGGGGAATTTTGTCTACATTCAGACGGAGAAAGGGCCTTTGTAGGAACATGGATAATTGATGAGGTTTCAAAAGCTGTTGAAAAGGAGTACAAACTGTTAGAAATTTATGAAATTTGGGAATATGAAACCGTAATGTATAATAAAAATAAAAATACGAGCGGATTAATTACCGATATGATGAATAAATTTATAAAAGTTAAACAAGAAGCTTCAGGTTGGCCAAACAAATGTGTGACCAATTGAGAAAAAATAAAATATATAGAAGATTTCCTAAGGAGGATGTCAAACTGGAATCAACTAAAATAAACAAAAACCCAGGAAAGAGATCTTTAGCTAAATTAATTTTAAATTCATTCTGGGGTAAATTTGGACAAAAAGAAAATCAACAAAAAACTAAAATTATAAATAAAAGCTTTGAATTATATGATATGTTGACAGATCCAGCTATTGAAGTCAATCATATTTTTCCAATTAATGAATATAACATCGTAGTTAGCTGGCAACATAAAGAGGAAGCAGCTGAACCATTGCCAATGTATGTCAATGTATTTATAGCAGCTTATACAACAGCGCAAGCACGCCTTAAACTTTACGGTTATTTGGAAAAACTTGGTGAAAGCGTTCTTTATTATGACACCGACTCTGTTTTGTATGTAAGCCGGGAAGGAGAATATGATCCTCCAACAGGAGAATTTATTGGAGACATGACAGATGAACTAGAATGCTATGGTTTGGGAAGTTATATAACTGAATTTCTGAGTGAGGGTCCTAAGAACTACGCTTACAAAATATATAGTACGAAATATAATACTGAAGAAAATGTATGTAAGGTTAAAGGAATTTGTTTAAATCATACAACCTTACAAAAAATTAATTTTGATAATATCAAAGAAGCAGTATTAAATTCAAATAACTGCAATGAAATTCATGTCATTTCACAAAAATTTAGAAGGAACAAAGAACATGAAGTTTTAACTGTTCAAGAAACAAAAAAATATCAACCAAAATCAGAAAAACGAAAATTCAATCCAGATGGCAGTTCAGTTCCCTATGGGTATAAGAGACAAAGGATACAATAAAATATGTGTTTGTATTTGTTTGTACATATATATTTATTTAAAACAATAAAGAATATAAAATATTCAATAGTTAAATAATATATCTTTTTTATTTATCCATGTATTATGATTGTTATCAAATCGAAGCCATTTTACATATACTTTATTTCCTTGTTTTTTAATAATCTTCTCAACAAGGTAGGTATCTGGGTATTTTACAGGTGTAAGCTCAGCTTGATAAAATCCTCCAGAAATTGGAATGTCAGTGTAGTCTGATAATTGATATGTAACAGGATAAGTATTATTGATCTTTTTAATTTTGAATATTTCGGATGACCAATTCGGCTGATAACCTTTTTCGAAATGACCTTTATATTTACTTATTCTTACAAAATTTCCAACCTTATATTTATTTTTTTGGATAATTTTAGGTTCAGTATACACATTCCTTAGTATATTTTTTTCGTTCTTCTTTGTGATTTTTTCAGGGGGAAGTTTTGTTGTACTATGTTTTGTAAAATTATATTCTTTTAATAGTGTTTGTATAATAGGTAACCAATTATAATTCCCGTTTAAACTAAATTTTTTCCACATCGAATTTTTTAAATTTTTTGCGGTTGAATCGTTCAACAATTGATGCTTTTAATTCACTAAATGTATGATAATGATTGATTGATTTTTCTTTCATATAATTTTGAAATTGTGAATTAAAAAATTCCTTACCCTGATCAGAGTGAATGTTTTTTGGTATAACTTTAGCTCTACTAATAATCGATTTTAAGGCATTTAAAACATTTTCAGCATTTTTTGTTTTCACAGGTTCAGCATAGGCATATTTCGAAAAAGTGTCAATGACTGACAATTCTCAACTTTAAAACTGCAAGCGACTTGAAGTTTAATGATATTTGGGATATCATACTGAAAGTTTTTCAGAGTAATTCAGAAGGTATATACACTTTAAGACTGTTTTTAAAGAATATTATTTATTTATTATTTCTTTTATTTGCAGGATTAAGTACAGATAAATTTTGTTTGGACATCACTTATATTAAACTACCTACTGGAAGAGGAAGAACAAACAAATTTTCAAGCTACAATGAAGAATGCAAGAAAAGGAAATGAATTATTGCTATCAAAAACACGGATAATTTATGTCTATCCCGCGCAATTATTGTTTCAATAGCGAAAGTTGAAAAATCTGTTAGTTATCGGAGTATCTTAAAGAATACAGGAGAACTTCAAACTACTCTAGCTACAGAATTAACAAAAAGGGCAGGGGTAATTATACCACCAGATGGTTGTGGTATTCCTGAATTGAAAAAATATCAGGAGTATTTAACAAAATACAAAATAGTTGTCTATAAATATGGAACAAGAGGTAGGGATGTAATATTCAAAGGAACCAATGATGGTAAAAGATTAAATTTGTTACACTACAAACCACATTACTATGTAATCGGCTCCCTCACCGCTGCTTTTGTTGCAAGTTATTACTGTGAAGAATGTCACGTTCCATACTCTGAACAAAATGCACATAGATGCTCAAAAAGCTCACCTTGCTATCAAAAAGAGCCCGCCTGTTCTGGTAATATAAAAAATATATTGTGCAAAGACTGTAATCGATCTTTTCGAGGTCTTACATGTTTGGAGAATCATAAAGCTTCTACTTCAACCAAAATAAGCAAGTGTGAAGAAATTAAAAAATGTAAAAATTGCTTTAAAGTTTTTAAAACAAATAGAAATCATATATGTGGAGAGATTTTTTGCAAAAATTATCAAAATTTTGTTCCAGATAATCACCTGTGCTACATTCAACAAAACAAAAATGAGAAGAAATTCCAAAATTTTTTATATATTTTTTATGATTTAGAGACAAGACAAGAAAAAGTTGTATCTAAGGATTTGAAACAGCATGAATCTAATTTCGAATAAGAAATGATAATAGATAAATTAATGGAACATATTTTAAAATTGAGAAAAACATTTAAAAATATCGTTGTCATTGCACACAATGGTCAAGCATTTGATCATCAGTTTGTTTTAAACTATGTATTGACTAAAACTGATCTTCAGCCAAAACTAATTATGCGAGGGACTAAAATTATACTAATGCTAATAGATAATATAAAATTTATAGATTCTTTGAATTACTTCCCAATGTCTTTGGCAAAGTTACCAAAAGCTTTTGACCTCTCAAAAGAATTCAAAAAAGGTTATTTTCCTCATCTTTTCAACAAGAAAGAAAATGAAAATTATATTGGATGCTTACCACCAATGGAAAACTATAGTCCTGATAATATGAAAAAAAATGAATATGATGAGTTTTTAAATTGGTATGAAAAAAATAAAAATAGTGAATTCAACTTTCACAAAAATTTTGTGAGTTACTGCTTAAGTGATGTCGAAATATTAACCGAAGCATGTCTTAAATTCAGAAAAATGTTTTTAGAGGAATGCAATGTAGAACCCTTTTTGGAAGCCACTACGATAGCTTCAGCATGTAACCTTTTATTTCGTAGAAATTTTTTGAAAGCTAACACCATAGGTCTTATTCCAAAAAATGGATATAGATTAGTAGATAACCATTCAAAAATATCTCTCCAGTGGTTGATTTGGGAAAAAAACTTGCAACAAATTGATATTCAGTGTGCACTTAATGGTAAAGAAAAAATTATTGGAGCTGTAAAGGTAGATGGATTTTGTGAGCAAACCAACGAAATATTTGAATTTCATGGTTGCTATTACCACGGACATCCAAAATGTTTAACAATTAACCGAGATAAAACTTTATTCAACAGCAATGATGATACATTAAACCAAAGATATGAGAGAACATTAGCAAAATCTCAACATTTAATATCACTCGGTTACAATTTCATTGAAATGTGGGAATGTGAATTTCAAGAACAAATGAAAATTAATAAAAACATGGATTATTTGCGAAATCATTCATCAATCAAGGAAGTACCTTTGAATCCGAGAGATGCATTTTATGGAGGTAGAACAGGAAATATATATTCATACTATATTTCCTCCATTTTATGGAGGTAGAACAGGAAATATATATTCATACTATAAATGTAAACCTGGAGAAAAAATTAAATATATAGATGTGTGTTTTTTATATCAGTATGTGTGTAAATGGGGAAAATTTCCTATTGGTCACCCTAAAATTTATGTCGGAGAAGTGGATTGTTCTAAATTAAAAATAGATAACATAGATGGACTAATTAAATGCAAAATTTTACCCCCCGCACACTTACTACATGCTGTTCTTCCACTAAAACAAAATGACAAACTTATGTTTTCTTTATGTCGAATTTGCAGTGAAAAAAAATATTTGGGGGAATTTTGTCTACATTCAGACGGAGAAAGGGCCTTTGTAGGAACATGGATAATTGATGAGGTTTCAAAAGCTGTTGAAAAGGAGTACAAACTGTTAGAAATTTATGAAATTTGGGAATATGAAACCGTAATGTATAATAAAAATAAAAATACGAGCGGATTAATTACCGATATGATGAATAAATTTATAAAAGTTAAACAAGAAGCTTCAGGTTGGCCAAACAAATGTGTGACCAATTGAGAAAAAATAAAATATATAGAAGATTTCCTAAGGAGGATGTCAAACTGGAATCAACTAAAATAAACAAAAACCCAGGAAAGAGATCTTTAGCTAAATTAATTTTAAATTCATTCTGGGGTAAATTTGGACAAAAAGAAAATCAACAAAAAACTAAAATTATAAATAAAAGCTTTGAATTATATGATATGTTGACAGATCCAGCTATTGAAGTCAATCATATTTTTCCAATTAATGAATATAACATCGTAGTTAGCTGGCAACATAAAGAGGAAGCAGCTGAACCATTGCCAATGTATGTCAATGTATTTATAGCAGCTTATACAACAGCGCAAGCACGCCTTAAACTTTACGGTTATTTGGAAAAACTTGGTGAAAGCGTTCTTTATTATGACACCGACTCTGTTTTGTATGTAAGCCGGGAAGGAGAATATGATCCTCCAACAGGAGAATTTATTGGAGACATGACAGATGAACTAGAATGCTATGGTTTGGGAAGTTATATAACTGAATTTCTGAGTGAGGGTCCTAAGAACTACGCTTACAAAATATATAGTACGAAATATAATACTGAAGAAAATGTATGTAAGGTTAAAGGAATTTGTTTAAATCATACAACCTTACAAAAAATTAATTTTGATAATATCAAAGAAGCAGTATTAAATTCAAATAACTGCAATGAAATTCATGTCATTTCACAAAAATTTAGAAGGAACAAAGAACATGAAGTTTTAACTGTTCAAGAAACAAAAAAATATCAACCAAAATCAGAAAAACGAAAATTCAATCCAGATGGCAGTTCAGTTCCCTATGGGTATAAGAGACAAAGGATACAATAAAATATGTGTTTGTATTTGTTTGTACATATATATTTATTTAAAACAATAAAGAATATAAAATATTCAATAGTTAAATAATATATCTTTTTTATTTATCCATGTATTATGATTGTTATCAAATCGAAGCCATTTTACATATACTTTATTTCCTTGTTTTTTAATAATCTTCTCAACAAGGTAGGTATCTGGGTATTTTACAGGTGTAAGCTCAGCTTGATAAAATCCTCCAGAAATTGGAATGTCAGTGTAGTCTGATAATTGATATGTAACAGGATAAGTATTATTGATCTTTTTAATTTTGAATATTTCGGATGACCAATTCGGCTGATAACCTTTTTCGAAATGACCTTTATATTTACTTATTCTTACAAAATTTCCAACCTTATATTTATTTTTTTGGATAATTTTAGGTTCAGTATACACATTCCTTAGTATATTTTTTTCGTTCTTCTTTGTGATTTTTTCAGGGGGAAGTTTTGTTGTACTATGTTTTGTAAAATTATATTCTTTTAATAGTGTTTGTATAATAGGTAACCAATTATAATTCCCGTTTAAACTAAATTTTTTCCACATCGAATTTTTTAAATTTTTTGCGGTTGAATCGTTCAACAATTGATGCTTTTAATTCACTAAATGTATGATAATGATTGATTGATTTTTCTTTCATATAATTTTGAAATTGTGAATTAAAAAATTCCTTACCCTGATCAGAGTGAATGTTTTTTGGTATAACTTTAGCTCTACTAATAATCGATTTTAAGGCATTTAAAACATTTTCAGCATTTTTTGTTTTCACAGGTTCAGCATAGGCATATTTCGAAAAAGTGTCAATGACTGTCAACATATATTTATAACCTTCATTAAACTTTGCATATGGTAACATTTCTACTAAATCAATTTGCCATGTGTCATTTAAACCCTTTTGTTTGAATTTTCTTCTAAGAAATTTACGTCTTGCCTGTCTATGAATTTCTGCCACTATTTGAGCTCTTAACATTTTGTTATAAAAATGTTAAAGGTAATGATATAATAATTATTATACATAAAATGATAGACCAAAGCATGGTTTAAACTAATCATCTGATTGAGTTTAATTTGCTTTTATACTTTTCTACATGAGTATATAACTGGGCTTTTATTTTCAATTTTGTTTCATTTCCATTTTGACTATTAGTATACTCAATAAAATGCAGCGTGATTCTACAACATATCCGTTTCATTAAACGGACTATGTAAATACAGAATGCCAAATACAAGAGAATGAAATTACGTCCACCATAGACGATGAAGAATTAACAGAAACGGAGGAATTTATACCTCCCTTTCACATAGTTGAATCAAAAGATGAGGAAGAAGAAGTGGAAGAAGAAATTGCTGAAGGTGAGGAAGGAGTTCCATTTAACGAAATTTGGGGTATAAATAATCAGCAGTGAGATCCTGACTACTTTGCAGATATTTTTAGAAATAATTTTTAGTCTGTTTAAATAACTATATAAATATGTATAGCTTAGCAATAAATTATAACTCTGACCTAATGCCTCCATTTCTTTAATTTTACTAACATTTATTTATAGTGTTTTAATACTTATACGTTTTAGGAACACAAACTTGTAACGACTTGTATTTTCCAAAAAGCTTTTGAAAGGTATTTATAATTAATTTGTCGTTTTCTACATGATTACCTATATTAAATTTTTTTAAAAAGGTATTCATACTATAACCGCAACATCTATACCATGAATGAATACAACAATACTGTCCACAGACATCTGAATAATTACTTTGTAATTGTTTTTCATTAAAAACTACACATTGATTTTTTAAGTAACTTAAAATTTCTAATTTATCAGGTTTTCTGCCAAAAGAATCAAAATATTCGATACAACGACGTTTAGGAATATAAATAACCAACCAATGTGTTCCTGGATCTTTTGCTTTATCTGTGTTTACAATTAAAAAAGTTTGTTTTTTAATTGTTTTGGGGAGTTGATCTAAAGCAAAAACTCCTTTAAAAATTTTACTCGTTTGTTTGTTACATCTCAACATGTTATTTATCTCCAGTGTGTTCATTAATCAAATTGACTCAAGCCATATACCTTGGTTGCTTCTTTTATGTAGTTCGATAAAAACTCTTTTTTAATTTTTTTATTTGTTATAATAACATCAAATTTTTCTAGTATTTGACAGAGCTCTTTATTTATTTTATCGTTATGCACAGTTCCAAAAGAATAATTTTCAAAATTATCATTTATAAATTCTTTCGTTGGAAATTTATACTTGAGCTCTTTCACAAACTTTTTACAAGGTTCTTTGATACCAACTGTACAAATATCTTTTACAAATAAGGTATTATTATCATCGCAACAAAACGTTACATCCAGTAGTGCACAAGACAGCGACATTTTGTCAATTATTTAAATTCATTTTTATGTGTGGTATTTATAGATTTGTAAATATGTTTCGGTTTTTATCAATTTGTAAGCTTGCATCAAATTCTCCATAAACAATAGCGGTTAGTGTAGATGGAAGTAGTTTTGATAATCTTGCCTCAATTCTAACTGTACCCTGATTTAATAAACCTTGACACACTTCATTTCCTGATGCATCTGGAGTTAAATCAAAAGCTAACATGAAAAATCCATTAGTAAACATAGACTTTGTTATCTGATGACCTTTATTATTGTGGTAAATTCCAGTACCAGAAAATAGTGTACTGTATGCTCTTGCGTAGCAACTATTTTCATCCGAAAACTGGTTTCAATTGCTGAATTAGGTATTTGAACTCCATTTACGTTTAAAACAAATTGTGAAATATCAAAATGTTTAAAATTGTATGGGTTTTTTGATCTTTTTCCAGAATAACCTATATTTTCTGTCATACAAAATATTATTGAATTTGGTAACTGACCAATGAAAACATTATCAAGTAATATCGATGAACTATTATGTGGAATGGTAAAACTTTTTACCTCTACACGTTTGTAATTGTACTTGGCATTAGTTTTATCTAACACAGCATTGTGTGCTAATAGTACACTTGGATTAATAGTTACATGTCTCATAAATAAAGTAGCTTCTAAAATTTTTAGTTGAGATTCGTCAGAATCATCGGCAAAAAAGTAAAAGTCTGGTGAAGTCTGGATTCGAATATCAACATTGTTTATGAGAAGTGTAGGTTGATTGAACATGTCTAAATGCAGTTTCCTCATAAGTTCTACTACATTGCTATTTTGGTATAATTTTTGACGTTCTTTTGAACCACTATTATCAGGTTTTCCTATATTTGGTTTATCGAGACCCCATCCTGCACATTCCAAATGAGTAGTAGCGGCATCTGTACCATAATTTAATAATGATTCAATATAAGCTCTATAATGATAATTTCCATCAGATGGAGATATATTCTTTCCATTTAGCTGAACGTTACATTGTTTTATTAATGAATGTAAAAGATTATTGACTACACTTGGTTGTTGAATTAATTTGCCTTCAGTGTTTTTATCATTATTCCATTGAGTTCCATCTTTTTTTAAAATTTGTACTTTCAATTTTAGATATGCAGAAGAAAGATCCCTGTATGTGTCCCCATGACCTAATGAAACAAATTCTATGACTGATGGATTATCCAAAGAAGCAATAGGGTTGTAGGAAACTTCTTCAGATCGTAATATACTCGATTGAATAGGTTGTGTTCTAAAAATATCCAACTCAGACTTCATACATTCAATCATAATTAACCAAAAATATCTTTTTGCTTCTTTTTGTTACTCACTTTGCGTCGCTTTGACATAAAACAATTTAAATTATTAATGAGTGGTCTTTTTATAGGTTTTCTTCTTTTAATTTTCTCTTGTCCATACATTTCATTGGGTTTTTGAACTGCACCCCGTCTTACATTTTTAATTATCTCTTTACTTCGATCTTGTACAACTTCTTTTAAATTTGCACCTGTTGCAATATCAGACAATGCATTAATACCAGAGTTAATAACCTCCTTTTTTAGTATATTAGCTCCAGACTTAAATATTGGTTTTAAATATCTGAAAAGTCCACCGAAAAAGCTTCCTAATCCTCGCCCCCTTTGGTAAGGTACAACTGAATGCAACAAAGGGCCAATATCGTCAAGACCTTTTCCTGATTGAACTAAATAATATTTATAGTATGCTCTCTCCATAATGTTTAAATAAATAATATATAATGTTTTAAATTCCTTTTATTTATACTTTTTTGAAATGCAATACAACTTTTGTGGGAATACTACTTCCGGAGAAAATTATTTTATAACCATACTTATCACATAATAATATCGAAATACTATCAAATGATTTTTCCACATTGCAATATTGAATATTGTTATATTCCTTCACTACGTTTGTAAAAGTGTTCTCTATGTTGATAGTTCTTAAACATCTTACATCTTTTCCACCTACATTCTGTGGTTTAATAATATCAGTATATACAAAAAGCATATCAGGTTTTCCTATAGGAAATAAACCTAAACTATTAATTAAAAGTTTGTAAGCTTCAAATACTCGAGGTTTATGTTGTTTAAGCTCCACCTTTGTCTTGATTAATACTTGCTGAAAACATGTTTTTAAAAGTGACTCTAAAGTATATGCGAATTCTGTTCTGATCTTAATATCTACCTTTGGTTTACTTAAACAGATAGTAGTATAGGTCAAATTTGTAGGAAATTCATCCTTTTTATCTGATGCAGTGTGGTTTTTATCATCATTCAAAAAGTTAAAAATTCCCCAAATCAACTGCCACACAACTTCGTTCCTAGAATAACCAGGAAATGGTCGTACATTTTGAATTAATGTTGGTATTAAAAATATCTTCCAGTCGCATAACATTTGTGTTGAATTGTATGGTATGTATGTAGATCCTACACCAAGCATATCGTTTTTCATACCTGAGATATAACTTTGTGTACCTTTATCCCACTCTTCACTGTAAACATTTGGTATCAAATTATTAACATATATTTCAGAAATACCGACTTTCCAATTTGTATTTTCAGGGTAATAATTCATGGATGAATCGCTTAGTAAAGTGACGTAAAATTCATCATTTACTTGTATGTTGTCCATGAGCTTGTTGATTTATTTTTTCGTATTGGAAAATTAAGTTCTGTTTGAGTATTACCTATATGCTGACCGTAAAACACGCCTTGCTGAAATATTTAACTCTTTGCTATTTATAGTTTTTTCTTTCTTCGTTGGTGGGCTTGGGCTGTCTAAAGGAACTGATATTATGTCTCCTGTATCAGTTTCAAAAATTTGTACATTTTTATTTCTAATAGATTTTCTTTTTCTTAGACGTTCTCCAGCTGAAGCAGCAGACAATGCTTTTTTAAAAACTTCTTCTTCCATTTCGTCATCGAATACTTCTTCAACTTCTTTTTCATATACATCTTCTTGAGGAAAAGCTTGTGTTGCAGCATCCTTATATACAGGAACATTTGATTGACTTTCTACATCTACATACATAGGTTTTGCACGAGTTTGAGTACCCTTTGTTTCTGTAATTTTTACTAGCTCCTCTTTATTTGGAGGAAGAACTCTATTTTTGTTTCTGACTTTAAATAGATTTTGACGATATAAATACCATTTTTGTGTATCTGTCAGGTGTTTATTTAACAAAATTTTTTTCATAGCTTTATCCAATTCATTCACTTCTACGTCTGCATTTTGTTTCATTTTCTCATAAACTTCTGGTTTTAGTATAATCATTTTGTTAAATGTTGTATTATTCATTTTATAAAATTTCCTATTATTCCTGAAAGTAGTGCACCAAGAAGTGTAGGTAAAAATCCACCTCGTTGAATAATGATTTTTCTTTTGCTATTTATAGATTTTTTACGGCAAATGAGTGATCTCAATTCTTTTTTATACTTTCGTAATTGAGTTATTGCTGTTTTACTCAGATTACAATTGCCTTTTAAAATATTTAAAGCAATTTCACAAAAAGTTTTTATTACTTCGGCATCACAATGTTTTATTATTACTTTTTGAAATTTTGGTTTAGAACTTTTTAATAGATGCAATATGTGTCGATTGGTTTTCAAACGTTTCATATTCTCCCCCAAATTGTTCTAATTGATCTCTTGTACAAAAGCAGAAATTTTTTCCAAATATATCACTTCTTAATCGAAATATATCATTAATGTCTTGAGTAAGATCTATTAATATATACCCGTATGGGTCTGACGTCACTTCATTATATACTTTTTCAAATGCTTTGATTTGATTTGGATAAATCTGACGAGCTAAAGGTTTTCACGTGTTAAAAAGAACTAGATATTTACAGTTAAGTGAAATATCTCTTGAAAATTTACCTTGATGAAATATATTTTGAGTTACAAATATTACAGACAAATTCCTATGATGTGAACCTTTAGTAAATAAATTACACACATACTTATCATGAGAATTTAACATCATATCATCGATTACAATCAACAAAGGTTCTTGATTATTATTAAAATCTGGTATAGTTGCACTATATTCAACATCTTTCATATATTGTGGAACAGCATTTTTGTCTGGATTACACCAAACAATTTTAATAATTTCTGGTTGTATATTTTCTTTTTTATATTTAATTAAATTATGAATAAAAGTTGTTTTACCACAACAGGATGGTCCTGCCACCATCATAGTAAATGGGTGAAACAACATAGTTGTATTAGTGAAGACTAATATTACTAACCTATATTTATATAAAAACTATTTTTAAAAATGAATATTAATAGAACTTTCAATAATGAAAAGGTTATTCCATCAATATCCTTCAACATGGTTAAACAAGTTTTAGTAGTTGATCTTCAATTTTTATTAGGAAATGATAAACAAAATTTCATAAAAGAACTAGCCATACTTGAAAAAGGAAGTTTAATTCCTACTGTATATCACTTTAAGCCACCATACCCTGCAGAAGAACTAAGTCAAGAAGTCAGATATACTAATCAGCATTGCGAAAATAAAATAAATGGACTTAAATGGGGTAGTGGTTTAGTTGAATATTTAGATGTAAAATGTATAATAAAACATTATTTAGAACCAGCTGAAAAAATTTATGTTAATGGAGAACAAAAAAAACTTTTCCTTCAAAAGTACATTGACAGTGTCAAAATAGAAGATCTAAGCAGAGTTTTGCCGCCATTAGAAAAGATTGATAACTTTAAAAGATCATGTCCTATACATTTATCAAACCACAATTTTAGATGTGCAGTTAAAAATTGTTTTAAAGTATATATGTATCTCTTAAAAGAAAAAATTTTAAACTAAGACCTTCACACATGCAATATGAAATTAAATAATAAAAGTAAAAAAGTTCACTTCAACACAAATATAGAAATTCAAGTCATGCATGTATGGGACTATGCCTACAGAGCTGCTCGCAAAGGTCATTGGCAACAATACGCATGTGATAGAAGTAGATTTCAAAGACGCATTGAAAATGTTGGTATCATTATTTCTAGAATTTTAACATCTGATCATCGCAAAATTGTTAAAGCTTTTTCAGTTAAATAAAAATTATTAAAATATATTAACTCATCTGTTTTATTTTTTACTATAGGTACCAAAAGCAATTAACCTGTTTTTATTTTTTATTCTTTACAGCAAGGTTATATATGTAGATCAGACATAGCAGTAAGTATATATGTTCAGTATCAGGCAATCTTGAAATGAAAAAGCTTTGCAGTTTAGTTCATTAGCATGTACCGCAAAGTTTAGCTACAACGGCCACACTGGAAAACATCTGAATTTTTCCCCCTTTTAAAATACATGGGATTTTTGTGCTCGGAGTGACATAGCTTTTTTTGAACACAAAAACTGGTTTACTTTTAAAGAATTTGCATTTTTTCTTTTTTTTAAATCCAAACGAATCTTAATAAATTATAAATCTTTAAGCACTATTCCATATTTTTGTTTTCTTATAATTCTTTTTATTAATATTTTAACGTTATTTCAAACAAAAACAAAAAAAAATTTTTTTCGAAGGTTAAATATTTTTTATCTTTTTCTTTTATGTAATCAGAAAATTAAAAAGTAAAAAACTGGTTAGCACTTATTTTTTTTTTTTTCTTTATTCCAAAATATTAAAGATTGTTGACCTTTAAATTTTTTTATATTTTACTCTTCCAATTTTATAAAAACATATTTTTTTACTACTTTTTCATGTGCACCTATTTTTTTTTTTTTTTTTTTTTTTTTTTTTTTTTTTTTTTTTAAGGGCTAACTGTTCAACTGTTAGACTAATAAGCCTGTCTATACCATAGGTACATGTTGGAACAGGGGTTCATATTATATTCGTGTTATTAGAATTGGTCTTATTGAATTCCACATACAATTTAAACATGAGATAGTACTAGGCCTTATAACATGTAGAAACGTCTTAGATTTTCAATATTTACAATTCTATTTTTTGTTTATATTGTAATATTTTATATTTTACTTATATGGTATTCTATATCTGCGAGTTATATTATTTAATTAAATTATTTGTTTATATTTTGCATTTATTTATATTTTTATATTAAAGTATTTTTTATTAAAGATTTGTAACTATTAATTATTGATTATGCCATTAATTTGAACCCAATGGCGAATGGTAGCTGAGTCGAGTCGAAAACCAGAAAAGTTTTTTTCACTTTTACTAGAATTCGAACCCGGGCCCTTCCGCATGAAAGGTCGGCACTCAACCACTGTGCCCCCCAGCTGTTTGAATTAACCTAAACCTATTAAAACCTATTACTTTAAACCAAGTAAACAAACTTGTTTATTAAGTGTTAACCTACTTTCGAGTGGTTAACCTGGCCATTAATCAAAAATGTAGGTCAATATGTCAAACTATTGCTATCTCTTTCTGGCTCAGAATTCCCAGGACAAAGTGCCCCATTACCTACTAATGCCAAATCATGAGCTTTTCAAAAGAACCTACGTTAGACCAATCCTTGAATATTCAAGTCAAGTTTAGTATCTGCATCGTATACCATATTGATATTTCTAGTATTGATATTTCTTTACGCAATCTACCATGGACTGATTAAATCCGTCTTCCACCTTGTGAAGCTATACTCTGACTTGTTTACACTCACGCCATTTCGTAGCGGACGTTTTGTTTTTCAGCAAATTATGCGCGGCGAAATTATCTCAATCCGTATTCGTGAACGAGATTTAGGGATAAGCCGAGCAATTTAAGAACTATAGAACTCTTTATATACCATACTTTTCGTCAGATTACAGGAAGTTTAAAGCTATTACGCAAAAGCTATGAGTGACCAACTCACTGTCTAATAGTGGTTTCTCATGTTTTTTGTTTTGTTTTTGTGTTTTTTTTTTATTCTTTTTTCACATTACGAGTATGAAATGTAGTTTTATTGTTTAAAATATAAGATTTTTTTTTTATTTTAATTTAATATTTTTTATTTAAATTTACATTTTTTTTTCTCATTTACTAACCTACTGACCACTTTATGTAAATTATGACTTAATTAGTTAGTGATAGTTCTCTAAATGAACATACAACTGATAAAATTGTCAAAAAATTTTCTCCGGGGACTGAACGGGAACATTTTAATCGAAAGATTCAAAAAGTTCAGCTCACTATTAGAACTATTGGTCTTTACAGTATAGTTCTATCCATTCCAGGGTTGCCAGATGTGGCACTTTTACGCCGGCGTTTACGGCGTTTTTTAAATGTACTGGGCACTTTTTTGGCTCTTTTTCGTGGCGCTTTTTGGCGTGCATATAAGAATGATTTTTTTTATTTTATTGAATATTTCTTATAATAAATTAAAAATGTTATAATTTATTTTTAAATTTATATTGCTTCACTGTGTTGAAAAAAGTTTGACTCTTTTTTTATAATCAATGTAATGATTTTTTAAAGTAACGATAAATCACATCTTTCTTACTCCATAATCCATTCCATTTCATTAGTCTTCTCTTCTCTTAGAAGATCTTAATAATTTAAAAAATTCTTGTAAAATATTTATTTTAACCCTAATTAGAGAATTAACTAACCGTCTTCCTTCCAACTTAACAGTTTTTGAAAAAGTTAAGATTTTTTCTCCGAATGTCTACCTAAACCCAATAAGACCGGCTTTTTCCGAACATCCTTTATATTCCATTGAAAAACATAAGTTTTCTGATACCGAGACGGAATATGACCGATTATTAAACATGAAATTGTCAGAGATTTTTGAAATTATGCCTAATGACAGTTTAATATTTTGGGAAAAAGTATCAAAATTAAGATCAGGTTCTGGAGAACTTTTATTTGCAAATGTTTCTAAATGCTCTTTTTCTTTACTTTCTTTACCTAATTCTAATGCGACTGTTGAAAGAGTTTTTTCAAAACTTAATGTCGTTAAAACTAAATTACGAAACAGGCTCATATTACGAACTACAAACTCTATTCTTCGAATTAGATTTCATGCATAAATAAATATATGTTGTAACACTTTTGTCCCTTCGGATAAATTGATTCGATGCTTTAGCGCTAATAATATCTATGTATAGTGATGTAGAAAGCACTAGAAATATTATAGAAATTTTTGGTAAAACGGATGAAACCAAAGAAGACATTTTGTGCGAAAGCTTATAAAACTTGTTTTGAAATATATATAAATAAATTTTTTATGTAAAAATATTTAATGTTTATGTAATATTTTTTATTAATAATTTAGCTTTTTTTAACTTTCAACTTTGTATGTAATTTAACTTTACTTATATTTTATAATAAAACTTTGTCAAAATATTTACTTAATACTTTTCTATTTCTTTTTATAGTAATATTTTTGTTGTAATGTAAAAATTAATAAGATAGAGCTAAATTTCGTTGTATCTTGTAACTAAAACTTAAAATAAATTAGTTTAAGATCATTATTTGTCTTTGCTTTAAAAAAAATCTATATATGTATCTTTTATTATTTCCTGATATTTTCTAAATTTTATTTTTACGTTTAGTTTTTTTACAATAAACGTTTTGCCGTTTTACGATAAAAATATCAGGATTTATTATTTATTTATTTCTGTTTCAGATTTATTTGATTATATTTGGTTTATTTATCAAGTTAATGTCAAATTATGAATAAATTAGAACACTTTTAGCTACATCAATATAATGTTCCCTTCCTTTTTTAATTTAAAAAAATTTGGGTTTTTTTCCCGCATTTTGGCTACATGTCGGGCGCGGGGTTTATAATCTTATCTGGCAACCCTGATCCATTCTAGAAACTGCGATATGAAAAATTTTACTGTGGTTGAAAGGGTTAATTATTGTACAGGGGTAGCATAATACTTTACTTTTCCAAACATTAAAATGAAAACGTCATCATAAATGACATTATCTATTTGGTTGGTAATTAGTTCTAATATGTATGTTTGTTTTTTGAAAATTAACTAAAGTTTACATAATTTCAGCATCCAAAGCACTGTTAAACTTTTTAAAAATGGTTTCGTTATTAAATACAGTTGATACCGGACATGAAGATATGATACATGGCGCCGAAATGGATTATTACGGTCTTCGTTTAGCTACGTGTTCCTCTGATTGTTCCGTAAAAATTTTTGAAATAAAAAATGGTTTACAAATCTTAGTTGCCGATTTAAAGGGGCATCAGGGACCCGTTTGGCAAATAGCATGGTCGCATCCAAAATTTGGTAGCATTTTAGCATCATGTTCTTATGATAGAAAAGTTATAATATGGAAAGATGATGGAAACTGGACTAAATTGTAAGTTTATTAATATAAATATTTTATAATTAACTTTTTTCAAAGTTGGTTACAAAAATTGTTATATGAAATCAATAACACATATTGGTTTAAAACAATTGAAATAATATTTAAATAATTATATATTTGTCTAGATATGAATACAACAATCACGATTCATCTGTTAATTCAGTAGCCTGGGCTCCATCTGAATTTGGACTCATGTTGGCATGTGGTAGTTCTGATGGTTCAATTTCAATTCTTTCTTGTAATATTGATACAGGAAACTGGGATTATAAGAAAATAGCAAATGCTCATACAATTGGTTGTAATGCGGTATCATGGTGCCCAGCTACCTTACCTGAAAGTGCATTTGATGTTCGCATCGCAAAAACCCCAATTATAAAAAGACTCACGTCAGGCGGATGCGATAATTGTGTAAAAATTTGGAAAGAAGAACAAGATCGTTGGGTTGAAGAAACTAGATTGGAAGCACATTATGATTGGGTAAGAGATGTTTCATGGGCTCCAAATATTGGTTTAAATCGTCATCAAATTGCATCTGCATCGCAAGATAGACACATAATTATATGGAGTACTGATGACTTAGTAACATGGACTCCAACTACTTTACATACATTTGATGATGTTGTTTGGAGTGTCAGTTGGTCTGTTACAGGTGGTATTTTAGCTGTTAGTGGTGGTGATAATAAGGTTAGTTTATGGAAAGAAAATTTTGATAATCAGTGGATATGCTTGTCAGACGAAGCTAATATATCAAACAATATAAATGAGCAAAGAAATTTGTAAAATATAAATCATACTTATTAACAATTTTATCTTCATATATGTATGTATATTTTTTATTTTAAAATGTAAAATAAAAAAAAATTAAGTGTATTTCAAAATATTTAAAAAAAAAATAAACGATTCTCTAAATATTTTTTTAATTTATTTATTTTTAAAAATAATTTTACTATATTAAATAATTCCTAGAACTATTATTTTACAAAATTATATTACAAAAAACTTACACTTATTAAAAAAACACTAAATACTGAAATATTTAAATTAGCTGCTAGATACATACGATGATATTGCTATTAGCGGCAAAGTGAGTAATTCACACCTTACATTATCTCTAATGCATTTAAGAAATGTAAATAATAAGAATTTTATAATACATACTATGGAAAAAACAGAATATTGCTATTAAATATAATTTATTATATTCAAATTAGTTTCGAAATTTCTGTAAGCTTAAGAAATAATTCTACCATTAATTTTAAGAATCGCTTCTGGGTGTGTAAACTAGGTTAATTATTTTAATATTAATTGTATGAGCAAAATTAATATATATACTATTTATTTACACTTTTCCCACTATAACTTTAAGTTTACAAATACAGAATTGCTAAAAAATAAATAAAAAATATATTAATTTTTAAAAATTGCTTTCATAAAACGAAAAATTATACACTTTGCCGCTAAAATTCATAATCTTTTAATCGTTCCTTTTGTTTTTGCATTTGTATCAATAAAATTTGTTCACCAATTTCATTATCTTTTTGTTCACACTCATTTTGTATATTACCGGATTGATCAAATGATTGATGTTGCTGCAAAATTTGTTGATGAAGTATTTGATTATTATTACTAAAATTTTGATGACTATCAAATTTTTCTGATACATTTTTAATAACACAGTTAGCTCTACTAATGAATGAATTTTTATTTATAGAAATTTTATCACCTTTTTCTTCTGCTAATTCATAAGCAATTCCACCCCAATACAATTTGTAAAGACGAGTACGCCACCGGATTGTTGGATCATACAAAGCAAGTAAAAATAAATATGGTCCACTAATTTCACGAAACGCCCAACCCAAAACAAATTCAAATTTATTAAATGATAACGACCCATTTTGAACGATTGATAATAGTATCCAATCAGACAGGAACCATAATAAAACATGAATTAAGTAAAACACTATTGGATCCCAATTGAATAACCAACCAACCGACCATGAAGCAACTGCACCGACAACTAAACATTCAGATAGTAATTCGAATAATATTGTTGTCGGCACCATAGCAATACGTAATTTTGCCCATCGACATAAACGAGCTTGAAATGTTTTTATGTCGCAAATCCCTGAATTTTGCCAAGCTGGTTGGCAACTTATTTTTGTTTTCCAACCATTTTGAATAAACGATTTTGCTAAGAAAAAGTCTTCAGCTAAATAACACCCAAAATTTGATAATCCTCCTACTTGATCAAGAACTGATTTCCTCATTAAACAAGACATTCCAGTATGACAGGTTATACCCAATAAATCCGCACATAAATAAATTCGTGATTGTATTGTTCCAAAAAATATTTTTTCAAATGTAGCGGCAAAACCATCGCGATCACACGTAAAAGGCATTTGATGAACCAATCCAACCTTATCAGTCATATTGTCAACCATATCTAATAAGGTATCTTCTTTCATTTTAATACCACTATCTGATATCATTATTAGTTCATATTTGGCAGCTTGATAACCTGGGTGCATATTATTTATTTTTGGATTGACACCAACCTTTGATCCACCCAAAAATAAAGTTGAGTCCACCTTTGGATATTTTTCTCGCAGTTTTTGAACAATATCGATTGCTGCGTCATTTTTATCTTCAATACAAAATAGAATTTCATATACTGGATAATTCATTGTGAAAAATGTTTCTAAATTGTGTGAAAGATTTGGATCAACGCCCATTAAGGGTTTTAAAATTGATACTGATGGTAATGAAGTTTCCCGTGGTAAATTATTTACCTTTTTGTGAAGTTTAAATTTTGCATAGCTTATCGCAAGTATATGAATCATCCATTTCCCTGACCAAAATACTAGGAAGAATATTGCAAAACCGCATAAAGAATAGACTACCAAACTCATTTGTAAAAAATAAATTCCGTATACAATTAGACAGGATTTTAAATTTCTACGCCGTTTTATTATTATTTTTAAAATTAATTAAGTATTTCTATTTAAATATGTACATTATTTTAATACTATTGATTAACTTCATCTTTTTTATTTCGTTAATTTCCTTATAAACCAAAAAAATGATTCTATTAAGTACTAAGTACTGTACAGTGTACTGATAAAGATTATCTACCTACATTCGTAACAATTTGCACTGTCGTTGTTAAATGACAATCTACATAAGCCACAAGCATAAAGTCCTAACCATAATGGGCATAGACATAGCATAGCTAAACTTCAAAATTACGTATGTAAATATCTACTAATGGAGAAAGCATACAACTGCCCATAATGACATATGTAAATTTTTTTTTTTTTTTGTTTTTTTTCGTTCAGTTTTCGTTAAACATAAATTGCTTAACATTTTAAGATTTATTTTTATTTTAATTTAACATTTTTCTTTTTAATTAAAATTTTTTTTTATTTACTAACTTATGACGATGACTTAATCAATTAGTGATAGTTCTCTAAAAGAAACTTGTATAAAGTTAAATGGCTGATACATAATTACAATAATAAAGTTGATATTTTTGTAAATTTGGTAAATTTTTTTCAATGAGTTAAATATAATGTTAAATGTTGGTAGCGCAAAATAACCTCAAATCCAATTTGTCAAAAATATCTAATATAATATCTGCACACATTCATTAGCTTATAATAATGTAATTCTAATTAATTCAAATAATTCAATTATCAATAATAATACCTACTATGTAAAAAACTATATAAAATATCTAAAAATTTTTAGTGTTAAACCTTTCGAACCTTTGCTTTTCTGCTCCTGCAATAATAACGAAGGTAACGCCTCATTGGGTTGACATGGTATGACAGCCATGCCTTTTAAAAATTTCGGTTAGGTTTGTTAATTAAGATTTCATACTTTCTTTAATCAATCGACACTCGACTTTCGGTACTTTAGTCTGGGCACAGTGCTTAGCTTTCTTCTTAATTTTTATTAGAGCTAGTGTTTATAATAATTATCAGGCCTAGTCATGGAAACCTCTAGAAAGCTTTAAGTTTTTTATGGTTTAGTTTAAGTTATATTTTTAATAAAATTAGGCAATTTATTTACATCATATCAATAATTTTAATATATGTTAAAATTTTCTTTTGAGCATTTATAGTTTTTTTTGCAGTACATTTTGTCATTTGTCAAAAAAATTAAAGACGTTAGAGTGTTTAAATTTGTTTAAAACCAAACTTTTATGCATTTTTTTATGGTACAAAATATGGAGAAAAAAACAAACTAATTTTATTTTCAATTAATAAGTTTTAATAGATCGAATTTTAATGCTGGAATTAGATGTGCAGAGTTCTTTGCGCATTGCAGCAAAAATTATTAAGAACATTTGGTATTGCTATATAAAATAAATGGAAGTGCAGACGCTGAGGGTTATCTCTTTTTCTAATTTTCGCTGACAAAACAAGACAAAAATAAATGCTCAGAACTTTAACTTAAACAACAAAATTTATTTAAATTTAAAAATTTGTTTTCATTTCCGAATATATAGTCAAATAGAGAAGACTTTTATAATGGAAGAAAAATAAATGGAGTTGTCAAATTAAATGGATTTATATATGATTAAAATTTTAAATTTTACAAAATTCATATTTAGAACTATTATGACTGAATTTCAAGTTCTTTTTATTTATTTCAATTTACATTTGTGTCTTAAAATAAATAAATTTTTGACAAAAATCCTGCACAAACAATCAAATTTTTTGATAAAAAATGCTGCACATATATTTCAAATGCAGCTAATTCCCTCATAAACGTGCCACCTATGGACAGTTGCCATTAAACTTTGAATATTGTTTTTCTAAAAGTATGCTTTTTTAAACGCTTTTAAATCTTTTTAACATGGCCTGTAATATTTTTAGACCTGCTTCGCACCTTATGCCCGAACCATAATGGGCATAGACATAGCATAGCTAAACTTCAAAATTACGTATGTAAATATCTACTAATGGAGAAAGCATACAACTGCCCATAATGACATATGTAAATTTTTTTTTTTTTTTGTTTTTTTTCGTTCAGTTTTCGTTAAACATAGAATAGCTATGCCAAATTCAAAATGTTTTGAAAAAACATAGCTTGACATAGCTAAATTGACAGTTGAAGTGAAGGGAGAAGAAATTTTTCTAAAAAAAATTAAATTGAAATAAAAAAAGTGGAAGATATTATTGAAGGGGACAATAATGCTGCATGCCGTAACCATAATGCACATATGTACGCATAGATAAATTTCATTTTTTTAACGACTCGACATAGCAAAATGTCAAAACTAGTCAAAACATACAAAAAACATAGTTCCACCCATAATGACATAAAAGCGCATAGCTAAAATTTTCCTTTGTCGTATAAAAATTTCTGAACAAATACTTCAGAAATTAGGCTTGCAACAAAATTATTGTCCCCTTCAATAATATCTTCCACTTTTTTTATTTCAATTTAATTTTTTTTAGAAAAATTTCTTCTCCCTTCACTTCAACTGTCAATTTAGCTATGTCAAGCTATGTTTTTTCAAAACATTTTGAATTTGGCATAGCTATTCTATGTTTAACGAAAACTGAACGAAAAAAAACAAAAAAAAAAAAAAATTTACATATGTCATTATGGGCAGTTCATAGAATTACTAGTACTAGAATGGCAATAGAGAAAAAATTTTCAGACAAATTTCAAAATTTGGGACGTGTACCGTTTGTATGGATTTACTAGTTTCTCCGCGATTCATTTCATTTTGAAAGTGAAATATAAAAGAAACTTTTAAGTACGATTCAAGTAAGATTTCAAAGTTAAAAGTAAATGATAACAAATTAGAAAATATTATATTCAAAAAATTTGTGTGTTTTAAAAAAACATTAAATTAAATAAAGGATTATTAAGATGGGGAAAAAAGTGTTGGTTAAAGAATTTTTGTTATTTCTTGAGGTTTTACAAATTTCAGCCAATTTTTTTTAAATTATTTTAAAGGTATTTTCCTTTTGGTTTTTGCTCTCCATTTTTCATTATTATAAAGTGACTGTTCTGTAAATTTACCAAAACATTGTCTATTTTTGAATAGAATCAATTTGAAAATCATATTGTAATGCTAAAATTTTTAAATAATAAGTAAAATTTTTATTGAATAAAAAAAGGGTAAAGAAAAAACCTTTTAATTCTTTATTCGGAAACGTTAAGTTATTTGAAACAG